>OX381714.1:60446010-60875192 GCA_947462335.1 Harmothoe impar
CAAGTGCCATTCTGGGATAGAATGGCACTTGTCAGGGGCGTGGCAAAGCAGTTTCTAAGTCGGGGGGAGGGGGGGAATTTTGACCTTTTTTAAACTTAATCCTTTAGGTTTCACCTTTTTTAAGGCCGAAAGGCCCCGTAGGGGCCCTGGTGGTGAGCTTGCGAACTACCAGGTTGAGGCATTATATTGTTTTCATTGACAGGAAGTCAGTACGGGTGCCGCCATTTTGTTTTAATGGGTGCCGCCATTTTGTTTTAAGGTGTCACAACACAAATTTATACATATAACGATAAAATTAATATTAATCAACCTTCGATACTGAGGTTGATCATAAGCATACCTACCCCCCCTTACAGGGACCCAAGGAATTCAATGGTTCTATTGGTTTATTGCTAAGACAGCTGGTTGCCTAGCAACAGCTATTCTAATTGTTTATCTGCCTAGCAACGCACATTTTGATGCTCCTGAGGTTGATTATAATCCTACCTACCCCCCCTAACATGGACCCAAGGAATTCAATGGTTCTATTATTTTGTTGCTAAGACGGCCGGTTGCCTAGCAACAGCTATTCTAATTGTTTATCTGCCTAGCAACGCACATTTCGATGCTCCTGAGGTTGATTATAATCCTACCTACCCCCCCTAACATGGACCCAAGGAATTCAATGGTTTTATTATTTTCTTGCTAAGACAGCTGGTTGCCTAGCAACAGCTATTCTAATTGTTTATCTGCCTAGCAACACCCATTTCCATGCTCCTGAGGTTGATTATAATCCTACCTACCCCCCTAACATGGACCCAAGGAATTCAATGGTTCTATTGGTTTGTTGCTAAGACGGCAGGTTGTCTAGCAACAGCTATTCTAATTGTTTATCTACCTAGCAACGCACATTTCGATGCTCCTGAGGTTGATTATAATTGTACCTCCCCCCCCTAACATGGACCCAAGGAATTCAATGGTTCTATTATTTTGTTGCTAAGACAGCTGTTTGCCTAGCAACAGCTATTCTAATTGTTTATCTGCCTAGCAACACCCATTTCCATGCTCCTGAGGTTGATTATAATCCTACCTACCCCCCCTAACATGGACCCAAGGAATTCAATGGTTCTATGGGTTTGTTGCTAAGACGGCTGGTTGCCTAGCAACAGCTATTCTTATTGTTTATCTGCCTAGCAACACCCATTTCAATGCTCCTGAGGTTGATTATAATCCTACCTACCCCCCCTAACATGGACCCAAGGAATTCAATGGTTCTATTGGTTTGTTGCTAAGACGGCTGGTTGCCTAGCAACAGCTATTCTAATTGTTTATCTGCCTAGCAACACCCATTTCCATGCTCCTGAGGTTGATTATAATCGTACCTACCCTCCCTAGCATGGACCAAAGGAATTCAATGGTCCTATTAGTGCTGCTGCACTGGTGGCCACCTAGTGGCTGTATATTACACTAAATCCCTGTAATGGCATGTTTTCCCTGTTGTGTCACATCCGTCAGTTATATCATCCTTCTGCCCTGTTTATATGGTGTCTTGAATGGGTCCCCTACAAATATACCAACCATGTAGACATTGTTCCTTCAAATGCAAGAATTGCGGTTGTTGCCGCGTTATAAAAATGCCTGAGGCATTTTTTTACGCGGCAACAACCGCAATTCTTGTTATGGGTTGGTCACAAATGGATGGGGGGGGGGGGGGGTTGTTAACACAACTATGACCTTGAACTAGGAATTTTGCTGGGTCTCGACAATTCCTGTAGTTAGCTTGGAACCAGCAACAGGAAGAAGAACGAGAAGTGAAGTGTGATGGGAGAACTCTCATCATATATGTTGGTTCCCGTTTGCTGGTTTCAAGTTACCCGCAGTGATTGCCCAAACCCAAGCACAATTCAAGTTCAAGGTCATAGTGGTAGTTACCAGAGCCTTCCTGTGGAAAGACATAGGCACCAGAATGCCTCTAAGTCCCTTACAAAGAGAACCCCATTAGATCAGGTTTAACGTAACCCTGTAAGGGCCGCATAGTGCTTTAATGTGCTACGTCCTTGCATTTGGGACTGTGACAACTCTGCAGGGTTATCATGGTGCATGAATACATCTCTGGCGAGTATATTTGCCAGGGGTGCATTCATGCATCATGCGGACCATGCAGGAGTGTATCAACCCTGTATGGTAGACATGATGCAGTCCTGGCGAGTTACTCGCCCATAGAGAGTTATGCCCCCCTGACAGGTTTAAGTTAAGCCCTGCTCCAGTCCCTGCTCTAGTCTAGTCTACCCTTATGGCGTTCGATCATACTGAGGGGTTACAGTGCTGACATATCTAGGGCCTAACGTGAACCAAGACCATTTTGTAGACCATTCACATTATTATGAAAAAGATTTAAACAATATTAATACACAAAATATATTTTATGTGATAAATTAGAAATTTGGGCAGTCAAGGATAAAGGATGATCTGTGTAAGCATTCAATATACGGATGCTCCTATAGAAATGCTATTTTGACTATGTTAAACACTCAATAAATGTTTTTATTAATGTTCCTATACAAATGCTTTTCTTGGAAATATTACTATACAAATGATTGTTTTAGAAATGTCGCTATACAAATATATAGCCGGGTAATGGTCCGGGTAAGACCACCTACACACCACTATAGCTAGATTCAATAGGACTGTGGCCTATACCGCTGTGCCCCCCCCCTCCCGCACGTAGCTACAGAGGTAACCATACCAACCCCCGGGGGACGCCTCCCTAGCAACAACAGGTCCGTCACCATGACAACAGGTAGCTACTCCCCCGGGACCAGCGGCACGACCAGCGGAACATGAAGCGGCATCAACTATGTACGTCACCATAGCAACCATTGTAACCATAGTAACCGGAGCCACCACTGGGGCCTGGGTAACAGGACCTTAATCCGGCCCTGACCTGCATTATTATACATGCGCATAGCATAATTAACCATTTAAGGGCGATGGTGCAAAAAATAGTAACGAGAAACCAACACAAAACTTGATAGATCATGCCATCCTTAAGTATCCATAGCTCACAGGTATTTGAGCCTCATCAACCTTAACGCAACATGTATTGTCATGATGCGCTCTACGCTGGCACTGCGTTCGTGCATCATGCCGACCCTTCACCTCACCATACAGGGTTGGCATGACGCATGAATGCAGCCATGATGAGTTACCTGTCAGGGATGCATTCATGCATCATGAAAACAAAGTACATAGCACGCTACAGCACATCCACACAGAGCACCCTTTCTGCTTGGCTGCCCATGTATCCCTGCTCACCTGTGTGCAGTACCACGTGTAACATCCAGGGTACCATCAGCCCACCTCACCCTCCTCCTGGTGTCACCACCCGCAACACCCTCAGCACCACCCTCTGCACCACTCCCAGTACTACCAGCACCACCACCCTCTGCACCACTCCCAGTACCACCAGCACCACCACCCTCTGCACCACTCCCAGTACCACCAGCACCACCACCCTCTGCACCACTCCCAGTACTACCAGCACCACCCTCTGCACCACTCCCAGTACTACCAGCACCACCACCCTCTGCACCACTCCCAGTACCACCAGCACCACTACCTTCTGTACCGACCCCACCAGCACCACTGCCTCCAGGCCCCCCTCCACAGGTAGCCATGGGGAGCAGCTCACGGTGTAGGGGAAGCCCCTGGTATGTAGTTCTGTGGGGGAGCAGCTCAGGGAGGGAGTAACATGTAGTTTGGTGGGGGGCCAGCTCAGGGTTGCAGCACCTCGTAGTGTATAGTTCTATGAGGAGCAGCTCAGGAGGTGAGTAGTATATAGCGATGGGAGTTGGGATGGGAAGCGGCTCAGGGTAGGGGTATCCGCTAGTGTATAGTTTATAGAGAACAGCCCAGGCCAGGGGCACCCCCTAGTATATAGTTCTATGGAGAGCGGTTCAGAGAGTGAGTAGTATAGATAGTTGTGGAGCTGGTTAGGGAGCAGCTCAAGGTAGGGGAAGCCCCTAGTTTACAGTTCTTTGGAGCGCAGTTCAGGGAGGGGGTAGCGGAGCTGGGGAGCTGGGTGTGGGGTAGCTCAGGGTATAGGAACCCTTAGTATACAGTCAAGTGGAGAGCAGCGAGTAGTATAGAGTTGGCATCCTTAGTATACAGCCATAGGTATGTGACAGAACTACTCAGAGCATTCCTTTGAATATATAGTTCTGGAGATTCGATAGAGAAGGTCAGAAAGTGAGTAGTATAGTGATGTATAGTAGCAGTGAGTAGTATAGGGGTGGGGAGCAACTCGGAGTAGGTGCACCCCCATGTATTATAGGTCTCCCTTGGAGAACAGCCAAGAGGCTAGTAGTATATACAGTTGGCACCCTGAGCATGGCATCCTTAATAGGTCCTATATGAGTTATCTTGATCCAAGGAGGGAACCTAATTCTCCAAGGGAACTTGATCCTATGAGTGTACTTAATCCTTAAAGGGAACTTGATCTGATGAAGGATCGTAAGGTCTCTTGGTCCTACTACGGATGGTAATCCCATGAGTAAACTTGATTCAAAGCTGCCACTCGATGGGACTTGACCCTAGAAAGGAACTTAATGCTATGAGCGCACATGATCAATTAAGAGAACTTAATTCCGATAAGAAAACTTAATCATCCAATGACAGAACTCAATCATGTGAGTAAATCTGGCCCAAAGAGGGAAGGCCATTAATCTTCCCAAGGGACTTGATCCTATAAGGTACTTAATCCGATCACGAGTCTTAATCCTTAATCCTCAAAAGGAACTTAATTGGATAAGAGAACTTGATCCTATCAGGGTACTTGGTCCCAAGAGAGAATTTGATCCTATGAGGAAACTTGATGGGACTTGATTCTCGCATAAAACCTAATCCTAGGAGAGTACTTGATCCCATACAAGAATTAGATCCAGGAGAGAGCTTAATTCCATGAGAGAACTTGATCCTAAGAGGAAACGTATGATATAAGAAAACTTGCTGCTATGAGAGAAATTTGATGGAGCCAAAGAGGGAACTTGCTGGATCCAATGAGGGAATTTGAATTAAGGAGGAAACTTGATCCTATGAGTGAACTAGATCCTTAAAGGAAACATAGGAACTTGATCCTATGACAGAAGTTAATTCTCGGAGGAAACTTGATCCAAAGATGGAACTTAATGGATCCTATATGAGAGAACCTAATCCTATGAGTGAACTCGATCCTCAAAGGAAACTTGATCAAACAAGGGAACTTGATCCTATGACAGAAGTCAATCCTCGGAGAAAACTTAATCCAAAGATGGAACTTGATAAGTCCTTTGAGGGAACTTGATCAAAAGATGGAACTTGATGGATTCTATGAGGGAACTTTGATCCTATGAGGGAACTTAATCCTATGAGGGAACTTAATCCTAGAAGGGAGATTGATCCTATGACAGAAGTTGATCCTTGGAGGAAACTAATTCCAAAGGTGGAACTTGATAAGTCCTATGAGGGAACTTTATCCAAAGAGGGAACTTGATCAAAAGATGGAACTTGATGGATCCTATAAGGAAGCCTACGGGTTCCTATGGGGAAACACTGATGCTATGACAAAACTTTGGTGGAACTTTGATACTATAAGGGAGTATAATATAGGCTATATAGGGTACTTGAGTGTTGACCGATACCAGTAGCAGCACCTACATCCCAGTAGTGAGCAGCTCACGGTAGGGGAGGCAGAGCAGCTCCTGGTACTGCGTAGTGAGGAGACAATACAGGGCCACCCGGGCAGGCTGAGTCAAAGCCTGAGTCACTCACTCCCACCTCCTCCTCCACCCATAGCATCTAACCCTCACAGGGCAGCAGGATCTTTTCAAGTTTCTTGTTCATTTGTCATTATAATGCCTTAACCCTTTGAGGACAGCATGTCGCTAAAAGATGACATTGATGTCATGATGCACCAATGCAGCCCCAGCGAGTAACTCGCCGGGGCTGCATTGGTGCATCATGCCGATTCTTCAATCCTTTTGAGTGTCCCAAACCCATAGTGTCGTCATGATGCTTGAATGCAGCACTGGCGGGTAACTCGCTAGGGTTGAATTCATGCATCATGACGACCAAGGGCATGATGCATTAAGGCATATCCTTAAAGGGTTAATGCATTACTCGCTAGCGCTGCATTGGTGCATCATGCCAACGTATGATCTGGGAGGTTACTAGCTGCTGTTTCATTCATGTATCACACTGAAGGCCATAGTGGATTAAAACAGCATGTTGCCCTTAAAGGTTTAAGTACAACCACCCTCAGAATTGGTCCCTTACACCCCCCCCCCACACACACACACATTGTGTCCCAGAGATACGTCATACTCCCAGGTACTGCGACGTAGGCCTACACACCATACCCAGGGTTCTCACTAATTTTCAGTCACAGTTTTGACTGACATTTAACTGACACCCAAATGAAAAATAATTCTTTCAACTGACAACTTTAGTGCCTCTATTCCTGCGGATAACTGCCTTTTGCAGATAACTATTTTTGAAAATGTCAAACAGTGTATGATAGAATCTTTGCTCAAAATATTTGTAACTGACTTTTTAACTGACATTTTCTTAAAATCTAGAAAAGGACAGACAATATATGACAATTCTTTTTTTAAATTTAACTGACTTTTAAGGTAAATGAAACAGTGGGAACCCTGCCTTACCCCATCAGGCAGCAGACTTCATATATCATGGTTTGGAGGGGAGGACTTTCTATGGAGCTAAATATAAATCAATCTGGTTAGACTGTGTTTGTCCCAGCCCTGGGGACAGAGATAGAGGGAGACAGAGACAGGCAGACTCTCGACAGACAGGCAGACAGACAGACCGAGACATACATATTTTGTTTTTGTTATTATTATTGTTGTTGTTGTTGTTGTTGTTGATGTTGTTGTTGTTGCTGAATATCGTATGGGGAGCCACTCATGTCATAAAGAGCTTGTCAATAGAAGTTCTGTAAAGTCTCTTTTTATCTCTCCCCTTTAGAATCTATCTGTTGCAAAATACATGACGTTCCATTTGAGAGTGTATGCATATTATTTGTAAATCATATGTCTATAGTGAACTAATCATATTATTTTATTACTCACTGATACACAATGGGGACCCGACTGTCTGTCAAGATATGAACTGTGAGGGTATTTAGGCCTTCAAGGGTCGCATACTGCTTTGATCCTGATCGTCATGATGCTTGAATACAGTCCTGGGTAGTAACTCGTGAGGGCCGCATTCAGAAATCACGACGACTCGTTTATCCATGCATAATGCAAACTCTCCGGATCTGTATCAACCCCATAGCATGAGTGGATGCCGCAATTTATTAGCCAGGGCTGCATTCATGTATCAAGGGTATGATGCATTAAAGCACCAGTGTTAGTGTCCACCGTAATCAATCACACCCTCAATTAACAGGCGCTAAACGCTACAAGTTCAACTCAGTTAAAATGGTGAATCGATCCCCCATGAGGGGAGCCAATACCAGGTGATCCATTACAGCCCCCCCCCCCCCCCAGCTCTGAGTTCCACCCCCTTCCACCAACAACCTGCTAGCCAGTTGTGTTCCTGTGGTGGCAGGTTCTGTGTGTGTCAAATCTGGCTGTATGACCTTTGTACATGTAAACAAAAAGTGAATAAGCATGAAAGTATAATACTACTTTTTTTTTCTAATTGCAAGAAAACAAGATAAATCATCTTGTTTGACAAAACAACTAGTTTTAAGAAAACTTGAAGAAAAATATTTTCTCAATACAGCTTTATTCATCTTATTTTACGCCAGGCGAGTTAATTTATCTTGTTTTCTTGTTTTCTAGGTCATATTAGCAGCAGATAGCCCTGGTTTCTACTATGTGTATGGT
This sequence comes from Harmothoe impar, assembly GCA_947462335.1. Lineage (NCBI taxonomy): Eukaryota > Metazoa > Annelida > Polychaeta > Phyllodocida > Polynoidae > Harmothoe > Harmothoe impar. The sequence continues at coordinate 60,453,879 of OX381714.1, forward strand.
AGAAACGACAGTATGATGATGAATGATGAAACCAAAGTGACTGCTGTGTGTTTGATACCGTAAACACTGTAGTATTTGTAATGGTATCACTAGGTTATCGGGACTGGGAGGGTGTAGAGGATTGGAGGCTTCTCCATATATCAGTGAATGGTTGATCAAAGCACGGCGTGACAGAACCCATCTTCTGAATAGTTGGATCCGGATGTTGGATGTGGCCACTGAAGAAAAACCCTCATGTCTGCCATGTTCTCTTTTAGGACTTTCAGAGTTCTCTTTCTATAGATTCATTAGAATCTGAGGCGTATTGTTTAATGCCTTAATCACCCTAAACGATAACTCAATAACCAATATTAGATACGCCAAGTTAAGGGTTGAGTTCATTTGAAATTCATTTGTTTAGATTGTCTGAAATAGGCCCCAGGGCCTGTCTGCTAGCTACAGCATTTCGCAGAGTCCATTGATATGTTATTATGGATAATATACAATTCCCTTGAGAGAACATTAATATGTTGCTCTACTCTGTATCATGATGACCAATGAGAATATCCTTGGTCAAGATGAGACACTATCATCATCAAATATTTAACATAAAAAAGAGTATACAAATAATAAGCAAAATGCAGTTTTGCTCCGAGGGGAACTTGTTTGATACACCATTATGTATACACTCATGTTCCACTCATTTCTTAACGCCGAGTCATAGTCATGCCCTTGAATGATATACAGTGGGCATTTTAAGAAATATTGATATAAATTTGATCCTGGGTCAAATATGGACAAGTATGTATTGAAGGTAGAAGGTATGCACGGACACCCATATATAAGCCGGTATATATTCTATTGGCTGTATATTGTTCTGGCTCTGACCCCGACCCCCCCCCCCCCCCCCCACACACACACACTTACACAATATAGGTCACATGGTCCGTGTGGTATTCTATCTATATCGAGGCTGCACCGAGGTACCATCACACTGCATGCAATAATCATTAACCCTTTAAGGACGGTATAATGCATTAATGCATCATGTCCTTGGTCGTCATAATGCATGAATGCAGCCCTAGCGAGTAACTCGCCAGGGCTGCATTCAAGCATCATGCCAACCCTATGGGGTTGAGACACTCCAATAGGGTTGGCTTGATGCACCAATCCAGCACCAGCGAGTTACTCGCCAGACGATAAATGTCATCTTTAGCTACATCTGTCCTTAAAGGGTTAACATGGCTTTGTGTGACGGGGGGGGGGGGGGGGAGGAGGGGCAGTCAGAGAGGTACTTGGTAGAAACACAGACTGTGTATACATCATTACTCATAATATTAATCATGAGATATTCCGAAAAGATATCACAATGAAAGTCTGAATGTGAAGTTTTGTGCTCGGCGGATCATGCAGGTCGATAGGTACTATGTATCATGGTGACATATAATGTTCTGCTGCTAATAGTGCTTTGTGTTAAACCATGGGGCTACCAGGAACCGCAAGGTTAAGTACCCACACGACGCAATTAAAGTATACACATACATGATACAATGCTATGAAGGCTGAATATGTGTTGTAACTTTAGCCTTGGTGTCTATGAATTTTGTTTAGTTCTTTATCAAAACTACAAAGGTATGCTTTTATAATCATATATATGTCATTGGATCTTGCTGAGTGTTCAAGAACTGAGAGAGTATGGTGTGCCCATTTACCTGTTTATTGAACGTTCAACAGTAGGGGTTTTAGTGTGTGTATACGTCAGAAATTACTTTCCTTTAGCTATCAATATATTATATTATTATAGTATAAATGTACAGTCCTGTCTGGCCTGCTACATGATTTAACCATTTGCAGACAGTGTAATGTTTAAATGCACTGGGCCCTTTTGTCGGAGCGATGTATGAATGCAGCCCTGGCGAGTTACTCATGCCGGTTGCATTCATGCATCATGCCAACCCTACACCTACGGGATTAATGCACTCGTGAAGGGTCGTCATGATGCACCAATGCTGTGCCGGCGAGTTACTCACTTTCACCAATGCTGTGCCGGCGAGTTACTCACTTTCTGGAGCTACAATGACCCCATCCAGCACGGGTGCATCATGATGATAAATGGTGCCTTGCCCAATGGCAATGTTTACTGTATTTTTTTTAAAGTGTTTTTATTAAGGAATACAGTTATTATGTAAATACATAAACTGCCTCTGGACTCGGCAATGCCGTTATGCTGTCCAGGCCTTCTGATGGTTATATTTTATTAACTAACTAACGTGTAATGGCGTCTCTTTATGTTACAATTTGACATATAAACCCATGAATAAGCAGACTTGTTTGTCTTTTGATGAGGGATGAGATGAGGATGAGGTACAATTAATATCGTGTCAATATCAATATACAGGTATAGGCATAGAAAAACCATATGAGAGTTGACATGTCTTGAGCTGTGAAGTAATGCCTCACACATCTCGTACATTATGTGGCAATCGATAATAGACAGAGAGTGAGAGCAAAATATCATGATAATAATATTGACAGTGAGTGGGGACGAACCGGTACGCTGGGACCTTTATAGGGGAGTTGGGGGTTCCCCCCTGAGCTACAATGTTGGTATAATGTTGTATTATACTCAACCATTAGCATACCTTTTATAAGTACTTTTCTGAACAGCTGTTCTTTGCCAACTATTGTGTGTCTTCCAGTTCTATGTTGGGAGGCCGGGAGAGGGACAGAGGAGGGGTGTTTATCAGAGCGTGGGAGGGAGTAGGTCAACCTTAGGTATACCAACAAAGAAGTTTCCGAATGGCCCCAGTGTGTCCCACTTTGCCCTCACCTCCCCCTGTCCTGTCTGAGTCTATATAAACACACAGCATCCACCAGTCATGGTTATATCATTCCACCAATATGACCAATCACTTGTCTTTTAGACTCTCTGATCTAGATATGTCAGATATGTCATATACCCTTGCCATTTCCAAATAGCTTCCCTCCTATACACAACAACTACAGCTATCTATATAAAACACAAATTTATCCATCACTGCTGGTACTGCTACCCATCATCCCATCACAAGACAGACTTATTTTTAGACTCCACTATAACACCCTATAAGGGGTCTACATGTATGTATTCTGCTAGGTTCCACTGGAACCTACTGTCTCTCCTCCATACACGACGAACGTACCCATGACATAAACACCGGCATAAACACAGTCGAACACAGTGACAATGCCATATCCCTACTTCTCACAATATACATGTATGCACCCCACCCCTTGTACCAAATCACACATGTGACCCATACATATTTCATGCCCAACCTGTACTAGCAATCACTCCTGTCTGAGGGTTATATGGCATCCCATACAGGTTAATACATAGATGTACAGAGAAGAGCAATACCATAACAACAACTCTACTATAAGGCCTATAAGAGTACTAGTACATGCCTCGTCCCCCATCACTACACGTCTCATTCTCACAATCTATACATACATTGTATATCCACCCCACCCCTTGAACTAAATCACACATGTGACCAAATGAGGCCCAACATAGACTAGCATTTACCCTTTAAAAAAGGGCTTCCAATACACGTTCACACATAGATGCACAGAGAAGAGCAGGACCATAACAACAACCCTACAGAGTACTTTAGACCAGTACTGCCTCCCTCCATGCCCCGTCCCCCATCACTAGCACTGTCCTATTGGTCGTCCTATCAGTAGTGTCTGTCACCCTGCTCCGGTACCCCCATCACTAGTAGTCTCTCCCCTCTGATGGTTATAAGGCTTCCCACACCAGTTAATACAGAGATGTACAGAGAATATCCTGACCAAAACACAACACTCTACTGAGTCTGAGTACACCAGTACTCCCTGCCTCCATGCCATGCTCCGTCCCCCATCACGAGCACTGTCCTACCAGTGGTTTCTGTCACCCTTCTCCCGTACCCCCCTCACTAGTAGTCTCTCCCCTCTGATGGCTATAAGGCTTCTCACACTAGTTAATACAGAGATGTACAGAGAATATCCTGACCAAAACACAACACCCTACTGAGTCTGAGTACACCAGTACTCCCTCCCTCCATGCCGTCCTCAGCCCCCATCACTACCCTGATACTACCAGTGGTGTCCGTCACCCTTCTCCCGCACCCCCTCACCACCCACCTGTGTACTCCTGCCGCCCCGGTACCTCCTCCAGTAGGGGCCTGGTCCCCTCCTCCTTCCTCCATGGTGTCAGGGGTCTGTAGTGGTGAGCTGTGGTGGGGTTACTGTAGTGTTAATCCTGTGCCGTACATCCCTGTGTTAGTGTGTGTGTGTAGAGGGGTTGTGACAGTGCGTGTTGTTGGTGGTTGTGACAGAGAGTGTTGTGGTGTGCTGTCACGCTGTGTGTGGGTGCTGTGGGGTGCTGTCAGTGGGTGTGGGGGTTACTGTCAGTACACTGTCACTCCCTCCTCCCCCTGCTGCTGGTCTGTTACTCTTCCCGTCACTGACTTGGTGTGTACGCCCCCCCCCCCCCCCACGCCCATACGCAGACCCATACACTCGCGGTGGTATCTGACCCCCCGCGGCTCCATCCCCTCCAATCACTCACATAGACTTGCCTGCAGCCCTCAAGCGGACCCTCAATGCTAATCCCAAAATAATTAAGGCTTTTATTTTAGATGTTTATATTCAAGGTGTAATAGATATATCTCATAGTTATATCAAATGTTGAAACCATGTTAACATTTGAGAAAAGATATTAGCTAATATGATAGGTATTGGCTAATAGCATAGGTATTGGCTAATATGAAAGGTATCGGCTAATATTTATATAGACAATGGCCAATATTATAGGCATTGGCTAAAAAGTAGGTCTCTGCTGAAATGAAAGAAAACGTCCTGTCCGCGTCCTGTCATTCACTTGGTGTGTACGCCCCCCCCCCCCCCCACACACACACCTCCCACTCACGTTGGTATCTGACCCCCCGCGGCTCCATCCCTTCCAGTCACTCACATAGACTTGCCTCAGTCTCTGGGCAGCTCTCAATGCTAATCCCAAAATAATTAAAGCTTTTACTTTAGGTGTTTATATTATAGTATACTATCAAGGTGTAATAGATATATCTAATATATAGATATTTTAAATGTTGAAACAAAGTTAAGCTTTGAGAAGAGATATTGGCCAATATGATAGATATTGACTATTATTATAGATATTGGCTGATATAATAGGTATTGGCTGATATCATAGATATTGGCTAATGACATAGGCGTTGACTAATATAGATATTGGCTAACAATATAGGCATTGGTTAATATTATAGATATTGGCTAATATGATATAATAATAGAGATGCTAGCATGGCTTTATGCTCACATCTTCTCCTGTGATTCTATGATTAATATGTAGTGAAGAGATAATAACCGCTGTGTACATATATATATTGGAGTCTTATGCAAGTCTACTACAGACGTCCTTTACTCCCCTTCTGCTCAGCAGAATATACATGTATGTCGCTGGACCTGCTCCCCGCCTCATCGTGTTTATTTTTAGACACCTTATTTACATATCGGATTAAATTACTTTCATGGAGACCGACTTCCTGGGAGTACAAACTTCAAAGGGCCGAGGGCGTATTATGATGTGCCCATAGTATATGAGTGACATGGATATCTTAAATCCAATTTATTACTACACATGTGTTTGCTTGTTTGTCAACAGGTTTATTATGGATATTTGGACATTTAAACTATTTTAATCAAAGCAGCCACACAGTGACACACAGAGACGATAGTCCTTATATAGAAATATTTTTTAGGGACGGAAGTTACCAATCTCAAAAAAACTTGAAATGTTCAAATTGAGTCCGCTGAATAATTGTCCTCTATAGTAAAGTACACAACATTAAAAAAAAAACTAATAGTATGGTCAGCAGGTAGCCAGAAAAGATACAGATAGCGGTTATGATACAGATAGCGGTTGTAACCCCACCCCCTGGAAGCACCCTTCATCGGGACTGACCACGTTGATTAACAGCCGGTTAGAATTAGCAGATTAGAGCTATACTCCCCTATAGGCGTCCTGGCGACTTGGGCCGGTTTCCAAGCGACATTTCGCACTCGGCCACTAATTGCCGTGACCTGTGACCAGATGGGTCTAATTTGCGATTCTATTAACATAAAATGAATGACCTTTGACCTTGATATTATTGCAGCGCAGCGACCTTGCTACTTGGGGCCCTTAAAAAGGTGGCCCTGTGACCTCCGTAGGGGTGGGGGGTGCTTTGGACCCCTATACTAAAAAATGTACAATCTTCAGAATGGCCCTAGACCCTTGAATTTGACATGGCGACAAGGGCCATTTTGGGCCTTAGTGACATGGGACATAAGGGAAAAAATAGATAGTGATCGATATGGGACATGGGTCATTTCTATCGTTACGGCGACATGGGCATGTCTTAAAATCGACATGGGACATGGGACATGGGACCCCCCCCCCCCCCCCGAGGTAGGCGGAAGCCCGGTAGCAGAGCCCTTACCCCTACCCCGTTGTAGCCTACATAATAACCTTTGTACATTAATACCATTGTTACATATATTGATGTGACCTTTGTTTTAGTCCTATACATGACGTAGCATCATGATGTGGCTTACATCCCTTTAAGGACCACTAACTGTTTTAATGTGTTATGCCATCGGCGAATAAACCAACAGGGATGCATGCAAGCATCATGACGACATTGCGGGGCTGATGCACTCCTGATATGAAGTGTCAGCGGCTTAACGCAAGTAGGCTCATCAGAGCTGCACTCATGCATCATGACGATTAAGGGGGCACTTGTTCAGGCAGACATAATATAAGTCCACAGGGTCAGTGTGTGGTCCAGGCTGACCAATGGTACCCATTTTAGGGTGGGTAATTTTTTTAATTTCTTTTTAGGGAGTGATCATTTTTTTAACAACAGGGGGGGTGGTGGGATTCCGCGCGGAGCGTGCAAAATTTTTTACCCCCCCCCCCGGTCAAGGGGTCAACATTTTTTACCCCCCCCCCCCTTAGGGTCGAAAATCGGCTCGCGCGCGGGCCCTTTAAATCATAGTAACGCGCGGGCTTTTTGGCTCAAAACAGGTTACATTTTTTTGCCCCCCCCCCCCAAGAGGGGTCCAAATTTTTTTGCCCCCCCCCCAAACCCACCACCCCCCCTGTTGATAATAAATGATCACTCCCTTATCATGACAATTGAGGACATATTACATTAAAGCCCGTTGCGGCCCTTACAGGTATATAACCTGACTGGACACATTGTGACAACATGTCGGTGCACTTCGGGGTTGATGCCTCCCCCGCCTCGTGCACTCCCGAGTCAGCGCCATGATGCGAGTAGGCTCGCAAGGGCTGCGTTCATGCATCATGCTGATTGCCTGTTACACTGGCGGCATCTGCCGCAGAACGTCCTGTGCAGCAGATGCAGCTAGTGTAACAGGGTTAAAACTTGCTGCAACTACTTGCTGCAGCAAAAGCTACCAGTGTTAGCTTTCCTGCGGCAAGCTGTTGCGGCAGATGCCGCGCAGCAAGTGCCGCTAGTGTAACAGGCCCTTAAGGGCATGGCGCATTAAAGTACATTTCGGCCCTTACAGGGACATACGACCTGACCGGGCACATTGTGACATCTGGCACGATGCCACCCCGCACTATACATGAGGACATCTACGACTCTGTCTGTAGGTCAACTTGTCTGCTGTTTGGCATGATATCAAGTCAGACAGTCAACTCAATGAAAGTTTAACCCTTTCAATGGATGACGCCTCAAGTTTCAGATTTGAACCATTTGTCGCCAGCACTGCAGCAAGGAACTTACCAGCACTGCGTAACTGCATCATGCCAAGCTCGAAAGGGTCAGCATGATGCATGCATGTATAGTAAATTGACAGGGCTGCATTCATGCATCAATACGACATAAAGGTGTAGGGCATTACAGTACTATGTGGTTCTTGAAGGTTAATGTTTAAATAATCTTCAGTATTAAAGTATTATGAACAGTTGAATCGTATTTTATGAAGGTTGAGATAGGGAGGGCCCTCATGAATGCCAGCCGTCAACATGTATTTGTAAGCTAACCTTTTCCTAATATGTACCTTGTCCCGGTAGATATACAAGATGATTGATAGCATTTATTTGAAATTTTACGATTCCCTAATGCATATACAGAGCCTGTATGAAGAACCTCATTTCCTCTAAATCCCTTCTTGCCCTCTAGTCATGCTTAGCTATCATTACTTTCCCACTCATTTCACCGCTTTAATAGCTGTTAGGGAGTGATCATTTTTTAACAACAGGGGGCTTCATATGCAGTAAAAACAGGTTAAATTATACCCCCCCCCCCCAGAGGGTTCCAAATTTTGTTGCCCCCCCCCCCGGTCAAGGGGCCCAATTTCTTTTGCCCACCACCCCCCACTGTTGTTAAAAAATGATCACTCCCTTAGCTTTGTGTTTATTTTCATTTAAAAAAACGTCCAACAGGTGGCAAGTCTACTACTACTAGTGGTGCTTTTTGTCTAATCGGGGTCACGGCCTCATGGTCACACACCCCCGGGCACTGTGTGTGTGTGTGTGAGCGCGGGGGGGGGGGGCTTCTTAGGCCAACACAAAACTAGGTGTGTTACACTGCCTGCATCTTTAAATACAGCACGTTAATTAACAATCTAAAAGTTACCTTTCAGGTTTAGCGCGGAGAAAGAACTATGGAGGCTACATCTTAAATTCATTTTAGATATACACACTGCTGTGGCGGAACCGATGACAATTCTGTTAGATATAATCTGTACATGAAGTACTTTGTACATGTATTTGTATGAATAATTCTGATCAAATAACTCACGCACAAAAAGAGCCTTGTCCCACACACCTCATAAAAAGGGGAAACACACAACGCGTTCATCATATTATTGTTATATGCTTGGTGTTGAAAAACGTGATTTTCTGTAAACGTTTTCTATGTAGAGACTAAGTCTAGAGACTAGTAGTAGAGTGGGTGTTCAAAGCCCGGGTTCAAAGAAAAACGTGCCTTATTTTATGTTTGGCCTCAAAGTTGAGGAGTGGCAGAGGGTGAGGAGCAGCTGGTCCCACTAACAGTGTGACAGGTAGGGGTGTGTGTGTGTGTGGGGGGGGGGGGATGGGGGACACATCACACCTGTTGAAAACCATACACACTCACTTCAAATCCCAGCTTTAAATTGGGAATAAACAGTTCACACCTATGAACCAAGCCCAGCTTAAACACCATTACTTCTACATCACGTATAGAACTCAAGTAGTGGCTATTCATAGCATTTGTATCATATTTCTTTGTATGTTCTTTGGTGTTAAATAGGTAAAGTTGTTTAAAGGGACATATTTTCTTTTTGTCTCATTGTATAATATCTCCCAATGTCTCATAACAGTGCATGATACATCGGGTATGTTATATATTAAGTTTTATAGTATGTTGTAGTATTTTCAAATCATGGATACTTCCACATGGTTATTCTAAGAATCTGAGGACTAAATGTCAACAGAGAAAAATGACAGTGGAGTACAGTAAATATTGATACAATACTGAATTCTAAGGCATTCCGGTGAAGCGATAGTGAGTACACAGCCACATGGGGGTGTCAGGTGGCCCTCTAAGTACCCCTATACCCCCTCATCCTGCTGACCTGGGTATAAGGAGCCCCTGACCCCATCTGACCCCTGACCTGACCCACACCTCCCACTATACTCCATCTAGGACCTGTTGGCAAGCCCCCAACTGTGAGGTGGTCATTATGGCCAACATTGATAATATCAATTAAAATGTAGACAACACCAACCCCGAGTGTCATTTCAAGATAGCTGCAACTCCTCCCCACTTTTTATTTCCCTAATTTGTTTGAGACATTGGGTATCCAGTCCAGCTGTAAGCTCAGGAGGGAAGCCCTTTGTCGGCCTCGCCAGCAGGTCCCAGATTCAGTGTACCAGTCTTCTCAGTGCTGCCTGACTGATCACGGGATAGGGGGACAACAAGGGAAAGGGATTTAAACCTTTAAACCCGCAGTTCTTACTGCACGTGCAGTAACAGTCAGAGCGCAGTCGGGACAGGTAGGCCTACTCAGCCGTATTTATAGGGGAGCTGGGCCTTTAAGGGCTGCATGGTGCTTTATTGTATAATGCGTCATGACGCCTGGATGCAACCCTGGCAAGTAACTTTTGTCAGTGCCGTCAGACAGTCATCATGCAGACCCTATGAGAGTGGATCAGCCACGTAGGATCGGGATAACACTTGAATGTAGCACTGACCAGTTACTCGCCAAGGCTGTATTCATGCATCATGACGACCTACTCTCGTTCCCAAATCCTTCCGAAGGAAGTCTCTGGTAACAGCCAAATGACCTTGAACTTGCTATTTTGCTGGTTCTGGGCAACCCGTGCTGGTAGCCTGGAACCAGTGGACAGGAACCAGAATGTATGATGGTAGTTTTACTGTATTTTACCATCAGACTTTCTAGTTCCATTTCCTGTTCCTGTCCACTGGTTCCAGGCTACCAGCAGGAGTTGCCTAAACCCAGCAAAATCCCAAGTTCAAGGTCATTTGGCTGTTACCAGAGCCTTCCTTCGGAAGGATTTGGGAACGAGAGTACATGACGACCAAGGAGAACAGTGCATCAAAGGACTAGGCAGCCCGTAAGGACAGAATTACCCCGGGTTCAAGACGATGCAGTAACGCCAGCACCGCATTGGTGCATCATGCTGACCCCTCCGCAGTGTATCAATCCCATAGGATCGATATGATGCATGACTGCAGCACTGGCAAGATACTTTCCGACAAAAGATCATTGTGGATTAAAGTACTATGCTGCACTGAAGGACCCCCCCCCCCCACACACACACATACTCCTCAGACACAATGGATACATACACCCCCTGATGCCCCACACCTTTACAATAGGTGTAAACTATAGTCCATCCAGAGCTAGTGTGGCATTTGGAAAAGTAGAGACTGCTAAATATTGATCAGAGAAGCAATTATTATTAGTTCAGTTTTCATTTGTTCACTGTTTTACCAAATGTCTATTGGAGCAATGTAATCAGACAGCGCGTAAGCCAATCTGGCTGAAATTGACCACGACTGCCAAATTGAGGGTTTGGTTGGCTTAAGGTCAGGGCAGGCCTTCAAGGTCAGGAAAGTCTAGAAAAATGTGAAAATGTGCAAGACATAACTGATATTACCCCCCCCCCCCCCGTTGCAGTGATTGTAGATAACGCTGGGTATTTTCTGTACAACAATAGACCTTTTGTTGTGCCGGTATAGTACTTTGGAAATGATATTTTAATGGATAATCAGACAAAGGGTGACATTAAGTATCTACCATGTAGACTGTCGCCCTCATCTTTTTTTGGTCAAACCATAAAATATATTATGAATCACACATCGATTTGTATTGGATTTTAGATTCAGTACTACCTCAATCTCTTCAGTGCTGCCTGACTGATCACGGGACACTGGGACAACAAGGGACAACAAGGGAAAGGGATTTAACCCTTTACGGGTTGCATAATGCGTTAGTACATGATGCCCTTTGCCATCACGACGCCTGGATACAGCCCTGGGCGGGTAACTAACTTGCCAGCGCATCATAATGCAGGCATCATGCCGACCCTATGGGAGTGTATCAGCCGCGTAGAGTTGCCATGATGCATAAATGCATAAATGACGAGTTACTCCCCAAGGCTGTATTCATGACGACCAAACAGAACTATGCAGCCCTTTAGGGACAGCATTACTGCATGATCACTCCGGGCTTCAAGATGATGCAGTAACGCCAGCGCTGCATTGGTGCATCATGACGACCCTTCCATAGTGTATCAATCCCAAAGGATCGATATGATGCATAACTGCAGCACTGGCCAGATACTTTCCCACAAAAGGTCATGGTGGATTAAAATACTGTGCTGCACTAAAGGACCCCCCCCCCCCCCCACCTCCCACACACACATACTCCTCAGACAATAGGTGTGAACTATAGTCCATCCAGAGCTCGTCTGGCATTTGAAAAAAAGGCTAAATGTTTATCATAGCAGCAATGATTTAATATAAATAGTTAAGTTTTCATCGTTCACTGTTTTACCAAATATCTATGGGAGTAAAATATAATCAGACTATTCAAGCATAAAAATGGCAACACATAACTGATGTACGCTGACCATATTACCCCCCCCCCCCCCCCCCCCACTCCTAGATACAGTGATTGTAGATGAAGTCTTTTTTGTGTGTTTTCTGTACAACAATAGACCTTTTGTAGGACCGGTATCCTGCACGCAGCTGCCCGCGGCCAGTGATCCTGCAGAGGGAATGACGATTAGTGGGAACTGTCTGTCAACTGGGAAGGGGAGGGGGGGGGGGGGGGTTGGGGTATGTCTAGTGTGGAAGGGGAGAGTGAGGGTAGGAGGGGTAGTGTGGATGGAGAGAGGGTGGAGGAATGCCTGTCAACTGGGAGGGGAGGGGGGCTGAAGGACTGTTGGTGTAGTGTGGGAGGAGGTGGGAGAAGGGGGAAAGGATGGGGGGGGGGGGGGTAGGGATTCCTGTCAGACATACCAGGAACTTGTACTATACTACACCTCTGACCTGCTGGCCAGATTGACACCTTCCACACACTGGCTAGAGTATGAGTCGCTATGTATTATGTGTCTGACACAGCAGTCTCTATGTTAAAGCATAGGGAACCCCATAGCACTGGCTTCCCATAAAATAATGTAATGCATTAGTCTTTGATTCGGTGGACGAGGGTGATGTGTCTCTGTTCACTACTCCTTCAATGGAAGCAAGGCATTAGTCTTGTCATGCCTCATGGCATGTGACGTCACTCACTCTGCCACTCCAACGTGTGAAACCGTTTTGTCCTGTTCAAGCGTCCCAGCAGATATTAATTGGCAGCCCTGTATACCCTCGGCGCTTATACAAGACAGGCGCTCATTTGAGATCCTATATTTTAGTGCTGATTTCAATACCTCCTTTGTCTATCCATGTAGAAAGGTATAACTTTTAGATTAAAAAAAAGGAAAGAAAATGTTACGGCCAAACACTGCGGGATGGACTGTGTACGGTCAGCACTGGTCAGTGTCAGCACAGAGTTCCAGGAAACCGCGTGGCTGCCATGCATACAGAGAGTGGACCAATGACCTTTATATAGACCTTGTTATATCTGCAGACAAGGCAGGGTCACCACTTCCCAGTAGTAGTGGATTGGAAGCAAGGCCAAGAAAAAGGTGTGTTTCAGGTTCCATAGTCTGGAAATCTAAGTAGGGTAGGTCAGATTTCTTTTTTTGGCCTGAAAAGTAGCCAAAAATTGACTCGCAAACTTCAGCGCCTACTCGCCGACAACAGCGTTGGCTCATGGACTATTAAATCCACTCTAAAATAGCCCAAAAATTACATGAAATATAAATACTTTTTCAAAATTGGATAACAATTTCTAGGGTCCGCCCTCTTTGACCAGGTCGGGTCAAAAATTGACTTGCAAACTTCAATGCTGACTTGACAACAACAGCGTCGACTCGCGGACTATCAAATTTACTGAAGCACATCCTTTTTTTTGGCCCAATGTCTAGAGAGAAGACATTGATGACAAGAGCAATCATCTATGCCACTCTAGGTTATATTGTTCATCTTTATAATCGTAGGCCAAAGATAATTGACAACGGTTCATACTGTCAATGTTGGAATATTTTCCCAGTTTCTCTTATTTATATGTATACAGGATGAACATGCTATTCTCCTGATTAATTACGATATAGTGTGAGGGACACGGTTTCTCTGAAAATAACATTTCTCTGAGACACCGGGACTCGAACCCGAGGCGTCCCATTCAAAAGCGGGTGCTCTAGCACTGAGCTCACGTTACATGGTACAGAGGGGGGCAAGATTACCCGAGTGATACCCCCTTGTGGGTTTATCACCCGAATCCATGCAAGCCCCCACAGTAGTAAAGCATCATGAATTGCATACATCATAATGTAGTCATGCAGTCATGCATCGCTCTACTAGATTGATACACTCTCAAGAGGCGTGTCGCCAAAGGCAACAATTGTCGTCACGACGCACCAAAGCACCCCCGGCGAGTAACTCGCTGGTGCTGCATCATTCCGACCCTTAGGAATTATATCACCCCCTTAGGGTTGGCATGATGCTTGAATGTAGCACTGGCAATTTACTCGTCAGGGCTGTATTCATGCATCATGAGGTCCAAGAGCATGATGCATGACAGCACTATGCCATCCCTCAAGTATAAAAGAGTTATAGAGGCACCATGCCGTCCTTAAAGGGTTAAGCCACCAGATAAATCCCGTAGTATTGTTTGTTTCCAGCCGGGGCTGCTTTCTAGGAGGCACTATACGTCCGTCTGTCACCTTAGTACGGCCCCAGCCCACTAGGGACCGCCACCAGTCGCTGCCCGCCGCCATAGGTCACGTGCCGGACACGTGGATGCCCTTCAGGTGACCTGTGACCTTCAGTAGGGTGGTGAGGCCCTCACACCCAACCCCCGACACCAAGGGCACTGCAAGGGCATGCCCTCGGCACCCGCCCTTTGGTGGCGTAACCCTGTAGGGACAGCAAGATGCATCAGAGCATCGTGATCATTTGTTGGTATGATGCACCAATGCAGGGTATGGGAGGAATGCACCAGCGCTGTATTGGTGCATCATGACGACCTTTCGGGAGTGAATCTACCATATAGAATCAGAATGATACATGAATGCATCACTGGTGATTTACTCGCCATTGCTGCATTCATCTCTCATGCATCGACAAAAAGGAAGACGGTATTAACCCTTTAAGGATGGCATAATGCCTTAATGCATCATATCCTTGGTCATCATGATGCATGAATGCAGCCCTCACGAGTAACTTGCCAGTGCTACATTCAAGCATCATGCCGACCTTCTGAGGTCATGATGTACCAATGCAGCACTGGTGAGTTACTTGCCGGGGCTGCATTGGTACACTATGACGACCAATGTCATCTTTTAGCGACATCCGTCCTTAAAGGGTTAAAGTAGTCCGCCCTTTGGTTCTCTGAGGGAAACACACACTTCTCTGTTAACACGCTGAGAGGAAAGTTCTAGTTGTGAGATGTATTAGGCAGTAGGGTAGATTCTAGTATAGCCCGCAATACCCATGGCCGCAGCTCACTGCTGTGGGTATAGAAGTTTAGTGTCCAAAAATCACTGGAAATTAAGCCCAAATGCGAGGTTGGTTTGATTCGCACTCCCCTGGGCTTAATAAAAGGATTTCTGGGCTGAAATTGCACAGGGGAATTCTTATAACTGTCCTCGACGGCACTATGTTTTTAGAATTTGCAATTTGTTACTCATTTCCACATATTAGATCACTTTGTAGAGGGTAGTCTGTGCAGGTATAAAGTCTTTACAGCATGGATGCCACCTTTTGATTGGTCTAGACATGACTATAATTACCGGTTTGTACATTTCACTTCATCCAATTAAGGCCCTAAGTAGCATAACAGCCACTCAGAGCCTGTCTTGATTGGGTGTATAGAAATCTACATGATTGTTAGAGATAGGCAAAACCAGTAGAAAACTGACCCTTCTCTCCGTAACTCTCAGACAGCCTCGGCGTCCCACTGAGAGTTACAAGCCGTAACTAGGTAGATTCATCTTGTGTCAACCACACACCTTGAGATTGACACCTGACTGTGTGCTTATTCATATATAATAGTACGCTCTGCAATTGTCCGTCAAAGATAAGAGTATAACAGAGGGCTTAGCGTGGCTGAATAAACACAAGTTCAAATGTCCGACCCAAGGTACCTGTATTATGTGGTCGACTTCAGGTGAATATATTTTTATCAATTTTACTATTGCACTGCACTGTATATTGTGCAGGGGGCAAATCCGGGATTTTGAAAAGGGGGGAGGGGGCATTATTGCCTAACAAAATCCCTCTCTTTTTTACATTAGCTAATAACACCATTTTATCCTCCCCCCCCCACCTAATTTCACGCCTGTAGTGGAATGGTAACTACGCGTTGGTATGGTACAGGATGATGATGTGCTTGGGTTGTGTAGACCCAGAGAAGTAGGGGCTCGGGAGGTGTAGATAGGACGAGGGTGTGTATGGGTAAGAGTGGTGGCAGTTTGTGCATACTAATGGCTGAAGAAGCTGCTATGACCATCCAAAAAGGTGTATGTGGACTAGTCCTTCTTCATTGTGTGGATTAGCCTTTCTCTATTCTCAGCCTCACCAACAGCTCACACTATAATAATCACAATGTATGTGCCGCACGTAGGGGTAGGGCTGGATTAGGACCCCAGGGGGGGGGGGCACTCCCTATCTTTTCTATAGTAGCTATGTGTGAACATCACCTCAAATTTTGGACCCTTATCACGGGAGGCAAATCAACTAAATATATCCCTTTTCACGGGGAATTGACCTCAAAATATACCCTAATCAAGGGAGATTAATAAAAAGATATGCTCTTATCAAGAATGACCAATAGAAATGAAAGAATAAACCCACAAAAGATGGGCCTAAAACGTGCCCCAATATTCCTAATTTGAGAAAAAAATGAATAAAAATTGAATCTCAAATTCTTTTGAGGAATAAGACCTTAAAATGTACCCCTTTTCATCCAAAATTACCTTAAAATCACCCCTTTTCAAGGTCCCTCGCGGGCCCGTGCCCATGGTCCAAAAACAGGTCCTTTCCCTTGAAATCGTGTTCACACATAGTATCCAAAACTGAGGGAGTGCCCCCCCCCGGGATTAGGATGGGGAGGGATCTGTGCCTCTATATGGGTAAAACTCAACACGAGGGACACGGCGACACGGCCCTTTTAAAAATCGATGGGCACAGGGAAATTAGGGATAAAAATCAATCCACAGGGATTTTTCTCTAAGTTCTTATATACCTAAAAATCGACACAATGACACAGTCAACATTGTGGGTACCCATGTAGAGGCACATATCTGTATCCGTCCATGGGACCAGTGTGAGTAGTATAGGGAGATGGGGCCGTGGAGCAGGGAGGTACCATAGGGGTGAACTTATAACCCTTTTGCCATACTAAGGTATTACTCCTCTCAGTGTATACATACGTATCAGCCCATGAATCTTCCAATTCTGACAGCTTTACACATTGCTTATAGTGTCTTGAAAAATAAGCAGCTTGAATCAACTTTAATAGCCGAACTTCCCAGCAAAAATACAAAGTACCATAACCCGGAGTTGCCTGCACTTATAAGCAGCTGGTGATAAGATTAATGACCTTCTCCATGAATATGTTAAAGCTGGTGCAACTTGATTAAACTCTGAGTTTGGAGGTTTGCTTACATACATGTACTATATGTGATTCATAGTGATGGGATAAGGGGTGGTAAGTATAGAAGAGAAAAGGGGCTTAACACTTTTAGGACGGCATGATGGCTTAATGCATGATGCCCTTGGTCAACATGTTGCATGAATGCCGCCCTGGCGAGTAACTCGCCAGTGCTGCATTCAAGCATCATGACGACCCTACGGAGTTGAGACACGCCCGAAGGGTAGGCATGATGCACCAATGTAGCACTGGCGAGTTACTCACCGGGGCTGCATTGGTGCATCATGATGACAAATGTCGTGATTTAGCGCCATCCGTCCTTAAAGGGTTGATACACCCCCAGTATACAGGGTAGATAAGTGACATACACATGTAGTATATCTTACTAAGTAGTGTAGGGGCTTAGGGTGGGTAGGAGGCAGGTGGTCCATACCTACAGGGGAGGACTTAGGCTGTAGTCACACTGCATAGTTTATGGGGTAAATCTGTACTATACACTGCTATAGGCTTAACGTGCTACTCTGCTATATGTTCCCCAATTTGACAATGTATGACCTGCATAATAAGTCCTCGTGTTTCATGTTGAGATTTGTTTTGACGCACAAACCCAGCGCCAGTCTATAGTTTACCAGTGCCGCATTGATGCATTCTTCAGGAATTTCCCATATAGGGACAACAGGTCACAGACCTACTGTAGGCAGCCTGTGTCAGCCTCACCAACAGCTCACAGACCTACTACAGGCAGCCTGTGTCAGCCTCACCAACAGCTCACAGACCTACTACAGGCAGCCTGTGTCAGCCTCACCAACAGTTCACAGACCTACTACAGGCAGCCTGTGCCAGCCTCACTAACAGCTCACAGACCTACTACAGGCAGCCTGTGTCAGCCTCACCAACAGCTCACAGACCTACTGTACACAGCCTGTGTCAGCCTCACCAACAGCTCACAGAGCTACTTTAGGCAGCCTGTGTCAGCCTCACCAACAGCTCACAGAGCTTCTTTAGGCAGCCTGTGTCAGCCTCACCAACAGCTCACAGACCTACTGTAGGCAGCCTGTGTCAGCCTCACCAACAGCTCACAGACCTACTGTAGGCAGCCTGTGTCAGCCTCACCAACAGCTCACAGAGCTACTTTAGGCAGCCTTTGTCAGCCTCACCAACAGCTCACAGACCTACTGTAGGCAGCCTGTGTCAGCCTCACCAACAGCTCACAGACCTTCTGTAGGCAGCCTGTGTCAGCCTCACCAACAGCTCACAGACCTACTGTAGGCAGCCTCTGTCAGCCTCACCAGCAGCGCACAGACCTATGGCAGGCCGCCTGTGTCAGCCTCACCAACAGCGCACAGACCTACTGCAGGCAGCTTGTGTCAGCCTCACCAACAGCTCACAGACCTACCACAGGCAGCCTCTGTCAGCCTCACCAGCAGCTCACAGACCTACCACAGGCAGCCTCTGTCAGCCTCACCAGCAGCTGACAGACCTACTGTAGGCAGCCTCTGTCAGCCTCACCAGCAGCTCACAGACCTACCACAGGCAGCCTCTGTCAGCCTCACCAACAGCTCACAGACCTACTACAGGCAGCCTGTGTCAGCCTCACCAACAGCTCACAGACCTACTGCAGGCAGCCTGTGTCAGCCTCACCAACAGCTCACAGAGCTACTTTAGGCAGCCTGTGTCAGCCTCACCAACAGCTCACAGAGCTTCTTTAGGCAGCCTGTGTCAGCATCACCAACAGCTCACAGACCTACTGTAGGCAGCCTGTGTCAGCCTCACCAACAGCTCACAGACCTACTGTAGGCAGCCTTTGTCAGCCTCACCAACAGCTCACAGACCTACTACAGGCAGCCTGTGTCAGCCTCACCAACAGTTCACAGACCTACTACAGGCAGCCTGTGCCAGCCTCACTAACAGCTCACAGACCTACTACAGGCAGCCTGTGTCAGCCTCACCAACAGCTCACAGACCTACTGTACACAGCCTGTGTCAGCCTCACCAACAGCTCACAGAGCTACTTTAGGCAGCCTGTGTCAGCCTCACCAACAGCTCACAGAGCTTCTTTAGGCAGCCTGTGTCAGCCTCACCAACAGCTCACAGACCTACTGTAGGCAGCCTGTGTCAGCCTCACCAACAGCTCACAGACCTACTGTAGGCAGCCTGTGTCAGCCTCACCAACAGCTCACAGAGCTACTTTAGGCAGCCTTTGTCAGCCTCACCAACAGCTCACAGACCTACTGTAGGCAGCCTGTGTCAGCCTCACCAACAGCTCACAGACCTTCTGTAGGCAGCCTGTGTCAGCCTCACCAACAGCTCACAGACCTACTGTAGGCAGCCTCTGTCAGCCTCACCAGCAGCGCACAGACCTATGGCAGGCCGCCTGTGTCAGCCTCACCAACAGCGCACAGACCTACTGCAGGCAGCTTGTGTCAGCCTCACCAACAGCTCACAGACCTACCACAGGCAGCCTCTGTCAGCCTCACCAGCAGCTCACAGACCTACCACAGGCAGCCTCTGTCAGCCTCACCAGCAGCTGACAGACCTACTGTAGGCAGCCTCTGTCAGCCTCACCAGCAGCTCACAGACCTACCACAGGCAGCCTCTGTCAGCCTCACCAACAGCTCACAGACCTACTACAGGCAGCCTGTGTCAGCCTCACCAACAGCTCACAGACCTACTGCAGGCAGCCTGTGTCAGCCTCACCAACAGCTCACAGAGCTACTTTAGGCAGCCTGTGTCAGCCTCACCAACAGCTCACAGAGCTTCTTTAGGCAGCCTGTGTCAGCATCACCAACAGCTCACAGACCTACTGTAGGCAGCCTGTGTCAGCCTCACCAACAGCTCACAGACCTACTGTAGGCAGCCTTTGTCAGCCTTACCAACAGCTCACAGACCTACTACAGGCAGCCTGTGTCAGCCTCACCAACAGCTCACAGAGCTACGTTAGGCAGCCTGTGTCAGCCTCACCAACAGCTCACAGACCTACTGTAGGCAGCCTGTGTCAGCCTCACCAACAGCGCACAGACCTACTACAGGCAGCCTGTGTCAGCCTCACCAACAGCTCACAGAGCTTCTTTAGGCAGCCTGTGTCAGCCTCACCAACAGCTCACAGACCTACTGTAGGCAGCCTTTGTCAGCCTTACCAACAGCTCACAGACCTACTACAGGTAGGCTGTGTCAGCCTCACCAACAGCTCACAGATTTAGCATAGCTGGATTGATGGGTACATTAGACCAGGCCCTTACTCTTCCACCAACTGCCTGCGTTCATACATAATTAACAAATGATGACAGATAGACAGGGCTATTCTGTACAGAGAGGAAGCGTTACTTAGGGGTGGTTTCTTCCTTTGTGTGTGGTCATACTAGACTATAAGCCCTACACACTACCATACTGTGGACATGGGCTGGCTCCCATGGTGCATACTTCAGGCTTTACTACCTGCTTTGTCTTCTGGAATAAATATTCCTCGCGTATTAGTGGATAAAAACATATGACACGTCTCCATCTGTGTTGATATACTTTTCCATTTTACTATCAAATATTACTTGTATGCAAGTTATTGTAGACTAAAACACTTGCTTATATCACCAAAGGTTGGTCAGCCTGTTGTTGAGACTGTATAACATGTTTTTGATGTACTCACAAGATATTTGATATTCAACTTGAAAAATAGAATCTAGTGCTAAGTCAGCAGTTATCTCCCATAAACTCCAACGTTCAGTATAAAAGCAGATGTGAATTTTATTGGTCTCGAAATTGCCATCGGCTTTTGTATAATTGTGAACCATTTATAGAACGGAACAGATTTAACTACCGTAAAACCTCTCATATAAGCCTAACTCGCGTTTTAGCCGCACCTATAGACTTTGCCTTTAAGCCTTAGTGGGTCTAATTATGGAGACTTTAGTACTGTAGTATGCATCCAAAAACTCACAATCTGACCAGTGTACTAGCCGCAGCTTATACGCAAAGTTTATGGTACACATCTTCAAAAACCACTACCATACATTGGCCAGGGGCCGGATCTGACGGTGTGTACTTCAGGCTTCACCACCTGGCCCTGCATTAGCTTCCTTCTGCTGGAAATATTCAAATATTTGGTGAGAAAAAAAAAACATGAGAAAAAAACACTAATGCTAAGTCAGCAGATATCTCCCATGAACTCCAATACACAGCTAAGAATTCATCTCGAAAATTGCCATCTGTATTATAAGGCCAAAAAAAATAGGTTTGTTTCAGGTCACCCGACCGACCCTATCAAAACAGGGCCGACCCTACGGGTTTTTATGCAATTTTGAAGAAATTTTCGCATTTTGACCCCTTTTTTTTATTTATCGATTTTAGGGTATTCATGTACATCATGTACCCCTACGTGCGGCTCGTACATTCATGTTAAAAATAAATAAATAAATAAATCTTAAAATCCGACCTATCGGCCCTACATTTTTCTCCCATGTTACCTGAAACAAACCTTTTTTTGGCCTAATTTAGAACAGATCGCTGCTGGATTTAACTGCACACCTTCAAAAACCGCCCATCTAACAAAGGCAGCGCGTGCTATAATGGTAGAGACCAACTAGGTCTGACCTAATGAGGCAAAACAGGCCTTAGCGGCAACAAATAACATACTTGTGGTTAACTCTGGGCCTTGTTTAACCTCAGGCCACTCACTACACGCAGCACGCGTGATCACCTAGGGCTTACTCTCACCAAATCAATATAAGTTGGAACTCTATGACCGGCAACCATCTATGACCGGCAAACATCTATGACTGGCAACCATCTATGACCAGCGATCATCTGTGACCAGCAACCATCTGTGACCAGCAACCACCTATGACCGGCAACCATCTATGACCGGCAACCATCTGTGACCGGCAACTATCTATGACTGGCAACCATCTATGACCAGCAACCATCTATGACTGGCAACCATCTATGGCTGGCAACCATCTATGACCTGCAATCATCTATAACTGGCAACCATCTATGGCTGGCAACCATCTATGACTGGCAACCATCTATGATCAGCAACCATCTATGACCAGCAACCATCTATGACTGGCAACCATCTATGACCGGCAACCATCTATGACTGGCAACCATCTGCGACCGGCAACCATCTATGACTGGCAACCATCTATGATCAGCAACCATCTATGATCGACAACTATCTATGACCGGCAACCATCTATGACCGGCAAACATCTATGACTGGCAACCATCTATGACCAGCGATCATCTGTGACCAGCAACCATCTGTGACCAGCAACCACCTATGACCGGCAACCATCTATGACTGGCAACCATCTGCGACCGGCAACCATCTATGACTGGCAACCATCTATGATCAGCAACCATCTATGATCGACAACTATCTATGACTGGCAACCATCTATGACCAGCAACCATCTATGATCGACAACTATCTATGACCAGCAACCATCTGTGACCAGCAACCATCTATTACTGGCTACCATCTATGACCGGCAACCATCTGTGACCAGCAACCATCTATGAGCGGGTAGTCTAGATCCATGTTAAAGTATAAAGACTGCTAAACAATATAAGGTTATATGAATTATTTCCTGACATATCTATGTACATCTGCCCTGAATAAGCCTTTTTCTTTCTTTGCAGTCATCGATGGTTGTCGGTTATAGACGGTTGCCGGTCACAGAGTTTCAACTTGCATCAATTCGATGAGACTTAGCCCTATAGCGATGTAACGGGACTTGTTCCCGTGATCTCTATGTTAACACTGGCTATGTCCATCTCGTGAGATATTGGCTCTGCTCTGGCAACTAAGCTTGTTCGTTGCAAGCTATGGCGTCTGGGTGTCTGGTCATTGCCTAAATCTCACGAGAGATTCCGAGCTCAGAACTAACATGGTCGCGCATACGGGGAATTATCGCTATACCACTATTGTCAGCATCTTCAAACATTCTCCTTGACTAAAACTAAACTCTTAAAGGCCCAATAGTGAATTATAGTGGTATGTGCTTTGTCGGCAAGCTCTGGTAAGCTGCATTGGTGCATCATGCCGACCCTTCCAGGGTGTATCAATCTTGTAATGATACAGCACTGGCTAGTTACCATCCACGGCTGTATTCATGCATCATGATGCAGGGGTGTGAAATGGAAAAAATTATTTCCTCTGAAGATGCTGCATGAAATGACAGGCTGGGTGCGGGACGGGCTCATCTACTTGAAACCCTTGCAAATTACATACTTTACCAATACTAAGGGGGGGGTTGGGGGCATTTTCCCCAAGAAAATTTAGAAAATCTAGAAGCCAAATGGTGTCATTTCATGTATTTTGATGTTCTAATCTGATGATATTTCCCACCCCCTGCATAAAGGAAAATAACTATCTCATTGGATCTGGACAAATCTCAGGAACAGGGAGATAAAAACCGCGGATTTCCGCGTTTCCGCAGACATTTCACACCCCTGATGATGATAAAGGACATAACATGTTAAAGCACTATGCGGCCCTTACAGGGTTGGACACCTGTCCCGTTTATATCCACTATACTGTTCTATCTGTGGCTGTCCGCCCATTCATACACGCATGAGTCACTGATGTCTCTCAGCCAAATCACTGGCAGTATTTAACCTTTAAGGGCAGCATAGTGCATCAATGCAGCATGCCCTTGGTCATCATGATACATTCATGCAGCCCTGGCGAGTAACTCGCCAGGGCTGCATTCATGCGTCATGCCGACCCTATGGGATTATTGGGCTGATCATGCCAACCCCCAAAGGGTTGGTATGACGCAACTATGCAGCACCGGCAAGTTACTCGCCGGGGCTGCATAGGGGCTTTAAAAAGACAACAAATGTTGCTTTTTAGTGACATGCTGTCCTTAAAGGGTTTAACCTTAAAGACGGGCGTGCAGAGCATCCTTATTGCACGGCCGCTTACAATGCTGACTCCATTTCTTCTGCAGCAATTAACACATAACTCTAGTGCTGCTATGCGCTGCTATGTGCTGCTTTGTCTTCTATTCTAGGTCAGGTTTGGTGGTTTTGGAGCACGCTAAACAGACCATGGATGGCCTTTAGCTGGTGGTTGGCCGGTTAGAGCAACAGGATGTTATAGGATGGGGAGGACAGCATCTATAAATAGGCAGGTGTAGATAGGCCTCCCCCCCACCTATCACATAGGAGGGGGCCTCAATACCCCCCCCCTCCCCACGCAAAAAAAAGAATTT
Source organism: Harmothoe impar (assembly GCA_947462335.1). Classification (NCBI taxonomy): domain Eukaryota; kingdom Metazoa; phylum Annelida; class Polychaeta; order Phyllodocida; family Polynoidae; genus Harmothoe; species Harmothoe impar. The sequence goes on from OX381714.1 coordinate 60,478,406, forward strand.
GGCATAGACCCTATGATATCATATACACAATGTCCAAGCCGTACTTCTTCTACATAGGGCCAAATAAGAAAAAAGTTTTGTTTCAGGTAACATGGGAAGAAACTCTAGGGTCGGTAGGTCGGATTTCTTCTTTTTTTTAACTTTTTTTTTTACTTCCCCTCTAAAATTGACCCAAAGAAGTGTAAAAATGGAGAGATTTTTTTCCAAAATTTTGTTAACCTAAAATTGACCCCAAAAAAGTCTTAAAATATAAAAATTTCTTCAAAATTGCATAAAAAAACGTAGGGTCGGCCCTCTTTAGATAGGGTCGGTCGGGTGACCTGAAACAAACCTTCTTTTTTTTTGGCCTGGGGAAAATTGGGGCAGAGGGGCCTGGGTACCCAGTCAGAACTAAAGGGGCTACTCAAACACTACTTTTCTATACAATTCCAGTATTTATGTGCGTATATATGTGTCATTATGCATAAGAATCTATGCTTAAAGCTGGTTGGAGTGGGCCCCCTGGGCATCCTTCCAATATATGTCTTTGTTGCTGTACGATGTGCTCATACAAGATAGGTATAACCCACTCGGTAGTGTCTAGCCTTCTGTCACACAACTGAGGATTTCAGGTTCAATGCGCAAATCTATATATATATATATGTATATGTATGTATATATATATATATATATATATATATATATATATATATATATATATATATATATATATATATATATATATATATATATATACATACCGAACCTTCGTAACCGTTAAGGGCTTCAGCACTTCTACAAGACGGGCACTCCTCTCTATGAATTCTAGGTATATTTTCAGTGCTTGTGAGATATTTCGAGAACCCCCTACTTCCGGCCCTTTTTCAAACCTGGCACTCACTTTGTCTCCCCCACTTTGAAACTGCTTGCCACGCCCGGGCCATGGCCCTGCATGGAGTCAGCATGATGCTTGAATGCAGCCTTGGTGAGTTACTCACTAGGGCTGAAATCATGTAGTGATAATAGGTATAGCGCATTAAAGCCCTTCGCGGCCCTTAAAGGGCTATCGTGGAGGAGTGGCTACTGGGCTGTGTGGTGCTGGTTTGTTGGTACTGGTGGTGTCCTGTCTGCTGTTGGTACCAGTAGGTGTGGGTATGGCACAGGTTTAAACTGGGCAGGATGTTTATATTTAGTAAATGACTGTATATAGTACAAGGTATGACAGAGCTAGACGTCCATCATCTGTCAACCCTAGATGGCCCTACTGTACCATGTCTTTGGCCATAGACAGTAGTGCTGTCTAGGTTGTACCCAATAGCTACAAACTGTCCATCATCATCTCTCCACCTCAGATGGTGCCACCTGTCTATGGCCAAATACATTGTACAATTGGGCCATCTAGGGCTGAACGATGATGGGCGTCTAGCTTTGGTGTACCAATAATATGGTATACACAGACACCTACTACAAGTAGTTAAGCATGCTTTATCCTCTATACAGAATTGTAAACGTCAAGTATGTAAGAGACATTAGTCCATACCGTTGGCATTTATTTGAAATACTATACTTGCATATGGAATTCTTGCCAAATAAAAATGATTAAACTCAAACTCATACTGCTCAGTTTATGCCTGTGGTGTATTGTCTCCGGGTGGGGGTGTGGGGCCGCGGGGGGGGGGTGCACACAGCTGGCAGTTGTTGACAGGCCCCAGTGGGATCTAATATTGCCCCCATCCCAATACAGCCTACAGCCAGTGTGACAATACTTTACCGCTGTATGCTTAGACAATATTAAGACTGGATCATGTTATTTAAGGGTCTGGACGGAGGTGCGCCGATAAGGGCTGGTAAGAGTGTTATAAGCCTGTCTCCTGTTTATACCCATAGTGGTACCTCAGTGGGTTTAACCTCAACCAGCAAAATTCAAAATGGCGGACCCACTGGGTATGCATCTAGATTCCTATAAGCTTCAGTCATCAATAGTACTTTTCTTTTTAAATAGTTTATTTACCCTGGCATTTGTAGGCTGAACACAAGGGTCATGCCTGTATTATGAGACACCAGCCTTGTCTCAAGTATATAACATATAGTTATAATGTGAAATTATTATGTGTAATGCATGTAATTGAATCATTCGTGGTAGTGATGGGCCACGATTTACTAACGTTCCCGGTATAAGGATTAACTAACGTTCCCGTTATTTACTAAAGTTGGTATAAGGATTTACTAATGATCCTGGTATGTATCTGAACTAATAAGATAGTTGGGGGAAGGATGATATGACGTTGTCATAGCAACTACTTTCATAGACATTTAGTATATGTCTATGAGAATATTTATACAGTTAATTAGAATGTATAGCGAGAAACTGATATAGTCTGATAAAAAGGTACAGGAGGGCCGAAAGGACGATCACACAGAAAAACGAAATGCCCCAGCCCTTAGTGGAGAAGAAAATGGAGCATGTCAGTGGCCTCACAGATGACTCAGCGTAATCTGTCAATTCTGGCATCAGAAATAAATTCGAATGAGTTCTAATTTGAGTACAATACGTTATTTCTCATTTCTGACGGCAGAATCGTAATCGCCAGAAAAAGCTACCCTAATTTCATATATTGGAAGTCATATATAATCGAATTCCAGGTGGTGGCTGTGGGAAAGCAGGTGGCTGGGGGCGAGCAGGTGGCTGTGGGCGTCAGCGCCCAGCAGCGAGTAACCGCTGTTTTATGTCTTGGCCGAAAAGCGAGTCGATCGGAGCGTCAGCAGCGACACCATCGCCGTTTCGCCGTGTCGGTCGGCTGCGGGGCGGCGTGTGCTACGCGTCCATGCCTTTGCCGTCCATCCCCTGTCCCCCCGCCCCTGGTGTACAACCGCTATCTGTATCATAACCGCTATCTGTTAACATATAGATATAGAGTGGATGTGACTTGTTGCATAGGTCCTGGCCGTAGAATGTGCCCAGAGAGAAATACGGGCAAATTCACTCAAAATGTCATTTCTATCTTCCCCTGAAAATGCTTATGCCTTGACGTCTATGGGTGTCTGAAGCGGGTGGTAGCTTTTTTTTAGTACATTTCCATAATAGCGAAAGAGAGAAATAAATTTGTGAAGATCGCAGTTCAATATCTTTAAGAAAAATTGAGATTTTTAGAATTTCTTTTGAGGAAAATGCTGTCCCCCGATCTTGCCTATCTCATGTTTTTTTTCCGCATTTCTCTATCTCGAATGATAACCGAAATACAACGATTCTCCTATGTCACAAAATTGTCTTAAAATGCAAAATTGGTAGGTGTATATTACTCAGGGTTAATTAAACCCGGAGTCAATTAAGGTGAGTTGGTCAGTACTGACCAACATTGACTAGGTTGGTCGTATAGGGAGCCAACACATGACTAACTTGGTTAGGCTATAGTGACTGAGAGACATAGGGAGCCAAGGAATATCAGTGCAACTGCCTTTATTCTTATCCTATTCTGATCGAATGTAATATAGGTCCAGAAAGATGTTGAACTTATCTTGTGAGATCAGCAGAGCTGCATCCACTAAGTTTAATCATAACGATAAACACTTTCTTTGCCTGCTATAAATAGCCTACAGCATTATTAAAACTACACGACGATATGATCCTCGATAACCCGCTTAAATATAATCAAAGTATAACTACACATAAAATCTACAGTCCCTTTTCTCTGATTAGATTAGAATTCCAATATCGTTCATATGGACCTATGAAGTATTATCCTAGCTTTTAAAATCACTGTTTATGGTCACTTTTATCACCTATTGATCCCCGGGGTTCACACCCATGAATTCAAGGTGTCCCAAGCATGCGCAGATTGGTAGCTTTTTCAGCACCCTTAAATCAAGTTCAGCTCTTCGACCCTGTAAGGACCGCATAGTAATTTCATGTGTTATGCCCTTTGTTGCCATGACCAAGACAACGCGCTTTCGGGAGTGGACAGCCTCATAGGGTTGGCATGATGCTTGAATGCAGCACTGGCAAGTTTTTCGCCAGGGCTGCATTCATGTGTCATGACGACAAAGGACATATCACTTTAAGCATGATGCTGCATTTAAAGGGTTCCAGTTGCGCATGTTATTACGGATAACAGGAGGGTAAAATGGCCCCCTGCCCTGCCGCCACCCATGTCTTCAGAGGGACCCAATTAACCCTTTAAGGGCCGCACAGCGCATTATTGCACGATGTCCTTCTCTAGAGTCATGATAAATGAATGCAGCCCTAGCGAGTGCATTCCTGCATCATGCCGACCCTACAGGCCTGACAGCATGATGCACCAATGCAGCGCTGGCGAATTACTGGCAAGATCTGCGGTGTTGCATCATAACAACAAGATCGCAAAGTGTAAGACATCATGCCATTGAGTAACTCCCCGGTGCTGCATTGGTGCATCAAGCCAACCATTCGGGAGTGTCTCTACACCGTAGGGTCGGTATGATGCTTGAATGCAGCCCTGGCGAGCTACTCGCCAGGGCTGCATTCATGCATCGTGACAACCAAGGGCATGATGCATTAAGGCATCACGCCGTCCTTGAAGGGTTAGCAGCAGAAAAGTGGCTTTCCGTGGCGGTGCTCAGAGGTGGAGTCTGCAATATGCATGACCCGGGGAGCCTGGTGACGTTTACGATGTTAATAACAAATATGGGCAGCGGGAAAAAGCCCTATCTGCCAGCCTGAGTCTTCCTGCTTTTGAGCATGGCATCCTGATCCCCCCCCCCCCCCCCCAGCCGCAGTGAATTTTTTTTTTTGGGGGGGGGGGAGAGGATTCGGACCCCTTGTGGAGGGGGGAGGGGGAATTAAAATTTCACCCCTTTCTTATAGATAAAATGGGTTATATCTGAAGCCAGCTGGGGAAGTAAAATCTACCAACCAGCTTTCTTCCCAGAGCATGTAATATGGTTTCAATATGTATACAGGATTTGTTCAAGTTCCGTATTTCCCCGATTTCGTTCAGACCCTTTATAAGTGCCAGTGCTGCATTAATGCATCATGACAACCAAGGGCATGATGCATCAAGGCATTGTACCAACCTTAAAGGCGCTACCCTTGGTACCCCTCCAGCGACAGTCGGAGTGCCCAGTCGGAGTGGAGCCGGGACAGGTACTCAGCCCTATATATAAGGGGGCTGGGGCTTTAAGGAGTTAATGTAAACATACCCTGTAAAACCTTCTACGAAAAGGTAATCTCATAATCAGAATCACAGTAGGACATACATATATAACTGTAATTAAACTACCCGGCATCAATCTGAAGATCCTTCAGATTACACATTAACCGTAACATACTACTCTACCAAGGGAATCAAAAGAGAACAAAAACTTGTGATATATTCGGGAGGGAATTTAATTTGCAGATTTTCTTTTCGGCGCGGAGCTGGCTGTGAATGTCAAGCAGACAGACGCTGCTGATTTACACAACTGTTTTACCTCAGTGCCATCAACTAACGTCATTAATGGGGTTTTAACCCTTTAAGGGCCGCATGGTGCTTTAATGTACTTATAATAGTTATAATGTCAGTGGTCGTCATGATGCAGCCCTGGCAAGTAACTCGCCAGTGCTGCATTCATGCATCATGCCGACCCTTCGGGATTGTGCATTGACCCACCTTAAACATACCAGTGCTCGGAGGTGGGCAGAACAGAAAGGCATGGACTAAGAAATCTCTTATTTCACATGACTATTTTTTCACTCTTACATAATGAAGATGTCAACTTCCTCTATGCATATATATATATATGTATGTGTGTATATATATATATATATATATATATATATATATATATATATATATATATATATATACATGTGACCCTGACTGACAGCCTTCAGAAGGACCTCTGAGTGCCCTCTCTATGGGCCTATACTGGACGCCCCCTGGTGGTCTGACCGGGGCACAGGGACACCGGACGTGAATACCAGATGACGCGGGGCATGATGGGTAGAACCTGGCTGTCACGTGACTTGTGTACAGACCGGAAACAGGTATGATGGGTAATATCTGTGTCTCCAAAGCTGCATAGATTGTGTATAATGTGGACTACACTGATATTCTTTTGCTCCCTTTACGACCAATCTCTCAGTCACCAGTGCCTAAATAAGTTAGTCATTTTCTGGCTCCGTATATATGACCAACCTGTGTTAGTTAATATTGTCAGGTTGGTCAGTACTGACCAATTAACCTTACTCTTCTGCATTTCAATGAGTTTTTGAGTAAGGTATTAGTCATATGTTGTTTTGTCTCGGTCATTTTTGAATAGCACTTGGTCATGTCTGACCAATGTCCCATGGCTAACCTGGGATATCCACCTCAGTCTAAGGACCGGAGCATTCAGACTTTCTGTGTAGCTATGGACCTGCAGTGATGAGCTAGTCATTGGGCGGCCACCTCACATAATTATAAGGGGTGTAGGAAGCACGTCTTTATTGGGGGGGGGGGGGGTCACCCCCGACCATGATGCATGAATGATAAGTGCAGCCTGCCGTATTCAAGCATCATGCCGACCCTACGAAACCAGGGACCAATCGCCAAAAAAACAAAAAAACTTGAGGTGTTCAAATCGAGGCTACTGAATAAAGGTCCTCTATAGTTAAGTATAAGACTTCGCTATATGAAAACTTTCATCCCTAATATACTCCCGACAACTGGTCATAATGCACCAATTCAGCGCCGGCCAGCCACTCGCCTTTATTTTTTATGTAATACAGCAGCCCCATTGACTTAACCAAAGAGGTCCGTATTACACTCCCCCCGTGAAATAACCCATATCCGTATTTCACGACCCTGTGACGTCATCAAAACGGCGGTTTGTTTACATTTGAACGGCGTAGAAAGAAGCCATTTTAGCCTATTTAGGCTCCCTACCCCTATAATTATTTAATTTGAATCGAAAAAGGTAAAAAATAAATACAAAGGAACACTCGTTTTAGTCTGTAGCTAGGTTATTTCACTTGTTGAAGGAAATTGTAGGGCCGCATTTCGGTCGGCCTGCGGCCTCGTGAAATACGGCCCTACCTTCAACTCATGAAATAACCCAAGCTACAGACCAAAACTCGTGAACCTTTGTCTATGTACTGCATTGGTGCATCACGATCACATAAAGCCTGGAGGCATGATGCACTCCTTAACCGTCAAGGGCGGCATCATACATGAATGCAGCCCTGGTGAGCAACTCGCTAGTGCTGCATTCAAACATCATGCCGACCCTACGGGGTTGAGACACTCTCGAAGGCATACATCATGACCACATGAAGGCTGGAGGCCTGATGCACTCCTGAATGGGTTAGGTGATACCCCGTGGAGGTTGTGTTACACTACCTGACCCTGGGACAGCCTGACACCAGTCCTACTTACCTGCAACGGGAAAGGAAAAACACATTAGTTACACAAGTCAATTTAACAACAGTACAATCGTGAGAAAATACATATTTATAGATCCTATTAAGCTTTATTATAATTATGTAAATAACATATTCATTTGAATCTGAACAGGCATGCTTAGATGATACGTGAATATATTTGGTAGCTCAGACATGTTGCTCTGGTGTGGAGAAAAAAAATCTTATTTTGATTGATTATAGAAGACCCTATTTTGATTAATCATAATGGCAGTCTAAACATAGAAGTATGATGTACACCACATCAAACAAACATAACAACTGGTAACCAGCATGTGAATCTGAGCAGACGTTAATAAACCAAAACTATCGATAACAGTAAAATCATTCTCATATATCCTCTTCAATGATATTTGTTTTCTATATATGACATTGTACAATCATTTGCATTTTAACAGATAACACTGCTCCATGTTGATACGTTAGTATGTTACTCTGTAACACAGATGTGTTGATCTGTTGATGGGAGAAGAAGATCCTATTTTAATTGAGTAGGCCTATAATGGCGGTCTCCTGTCAGGCAGACTTCTGGTGGTTGTACTCGCCCTTTCATGTAGTCTTTGGATTCTTTTAATATGTAGGTCCTTCAGTCATTAGCTAATAGGGTAGACTGACCTAAAGGTAACCACGTACCATGAGATATCCACCTTAATTTTGTAGTTATTTATGTATGGTATTGTCTTTATTTGTCCTTTGCTGGAAAGAGTAACACTTATTGTGTACTGTGATACAGAAAAACAGGGCTTATCATGCATGAATGACTACAAAATTAAGGATGACATCTCATGATACATGGTTACCTTTAGGTCAGTTTACCCTACTCCCAGCCCAACCACAACCCTGTGATGTAGTAAAAAGGAGAAGGAGCTCATACGGAGAGGAAGTCAACAACTTGATTCACCTCCTCCTGGACCTTTAACCTGTTGAGGATGTCAAGATGCCTCAAGTTCCATTAATGTTTCATTCTGATTTGTCGTCATAATGCACCAACGCAGCGCATACGAGTTGTTCCCCCGTGCTGCATTGGTGCATCATGCCTAACTATCGGGAATGTATCAATAATCATTCAAACGTGCTATAAGGTATATTCTCATTGGTGTGATCCATGACCTCCTGAGTCCACATAACCCTGTATGGAGATCAATGGTGTGATGGACGCACCAGAATGCATTTGCTCCCTTCAAGTTTAAGACCTATATCTTATTGTCTGGGCAGGATTAACTAAGGCAAAAAAAAAAAAGTTTGTTTCAGGTCACCCGACCGACCCTATCAAAAGCCGACCCTACTTTTTTTTATGCAATTTTGAAGAAATTTTCATGTTTTTACCCCTTTTTGGTCAATTTTGGGGGGTTAAAAAAAGTTGGGTAGTACATTCATGTTTAAATTTTTTTTAATTTTTTTTTAAATCCGACCTACCGACCCTACATTTTCCTCCCATGTTACCTGAAACAAACCTTTTTTTTGGCCTAAGCATTGACGAGCAGCTCTGTGGTAGGTTGGAGTGGTGGTGGTTGGGGGGGGGGGGTACATCCATCCATTAGAGCACCTCTTTAATCAGCTAATTAGCCTCATCAGGGTAATTAGGTACCTGGGTATTGTCTCGGTGCACCCTCTACACTGACTTCACCCTACACCCTACACTCATTGTACCCCCCCCTCTCCAGCACACCTCTACAGCCACAACTGCAGGTGTATACCACATCTCGGAGCTGTTGGTGAGCCCTACATAGACAGGACACAGAAAGGTAAAGGTGTCAACTGTGTCTCCCACGTGGCTCTGGCAAAAATGGAGTGTCAAACAGCTATTGACTCTGCCATAGACACTGATAGTAGAGAGTCAACTCAAGTTGACACTGATAGTAGAGAGTCAACTCAAGTTGACCCTTCATATGAGCAGAGTCATTAGCTGTTTGACTCTCTATTTTACCAGAGCCACGTGGGAGACACAGTTGACACCTTTACTTCTCTCTGTGTGCCTTCACAGCAGACGCAGAAGTTAGTGACACTTGGTTCAATTTATCAGGTTTTATACAACACCTGTTGATACAGTAAGCACTCGACATGATAGATACAAGCTTACATGTGATAGACTATAGTCAAAATCAGCTTTCCTCATTTCTGAGTAAAATTTGGTGAAACACTTCTGTATGTCAAGTTTGGGGTACCGTGTAGGTTCCAAAAGATCATTTCACCAAACCGAAAAATGCATCTTAAGGCTTCAAAAATCGAAAAAAAACTAAATGGCTGCCATTGATGTAAAAATAATGGAATATCAGAATATCCTCTTGACCCAGGCCCAAGCACCAAGTACTGTCAGTTCATTATTCAATTAGAAAATGAATCAAGTCGACAAGTCTTTGCTGCCCGATTAATTATCCAACACCTGGCTCCAGAATTAACCCTTCAGGGACGGCATGATGCATCAAGGCAACATGGGTCATCATGATGCACCAATGCAGCACTGGCGAGTTATAAGCACTGGCGAGTAACTCGCCAGTGCTGCATTCAAGCATCATGATGACCCTTTAGGAATGTATCAATCGCGTAGGGTCAGTATTAAATGTATTAATGTAGCCATGGCGAGTTACATGTCAGCGCTGTATTCATGCAGCAGGACGGTGAGGTCATAGCGCATTAAAGCGCTATGTGGCCCTTCAAGAACCTAACCCTTTAAGGGCAGATGTTGCTAAAAGATGACATTGGTCGGCATGATGCACCAATGCAGCCCCTGCAAGTAACTCGCCGGTGCTGCATTCAAGCATCATGCCAACTCTTCGGGAGTGTCTCAACCCTGTAGGGTCGTCATGATGTTTGAATGCAGCACAGGCGAGTTACTCGCCAGGGCTGCATTCATGCAACAGGACGTTAAGGGCATAGCGCATTAAAGCATTATGTGGCCCTTAAAGGGTTAAAAGAACAAGGAATGCACAAGGCAATGCCACAGTCTTTCCATAAAGGATGAATTTTTTATTATCTGCAATTGCAAAGTAATATCTTATTGAAGAGACATGGCTGGAAACAATTACTGCCTGCAGAGCCCTACCACTAGATCTAGGTCCTTTAACTGACCCTGACTCCTGTGTAGGGGGGGTGTGTGCATAGGGGGCCAGTGTAGACCCTGCATAGTGGTGTAAGGTGCAGGAAGGGTTCTCGGTGGTTTGGAGCAGTAAGGACAGTATAACTGAATATATCATGAATGTCTGATGATTGTCGTCTTATTAACCGGTGCAGTAACTGGCGAGCAGAGATACTAAATCTAGGTTGATAAAAAGTAAGTAATCTTCCGAATTTGGTTAATTTTATGTAGGAAATCAATATAATCTAAGGCAGAAATGACATTTAAATATTGGGAATTCCTAGAATTCCTAACTTTAGAGTTGGAGTTAACGTTAGTCTCTACCCCTGATTCCTACAAAAGTGGCATCTCTGGGCGAGTAACTCATATTCATTGCATTGTTGCATCATGATGACCCTCCGGGTTTGAATGACGTTTGTGATGTCGGTATCATGCATGCATGCAGCACCGGTGAGTTACTCGACAGCACTATGCTTCCCTTATAGGGTTAAAAGCTTAGGCTACATCTTATTCTATAATATACTATGTATCACCATGCAGGATGGGAGATTCAGTCATCTAATGATATCTCTGTTAATGAACTTACTAGAACTGATAATAAACCTTGTAAATTCATGGCTGAAGAAATAAATTAGGTTTCTACAAAGAATTTGATAATGGGTGTGGACACTTTGTAGCATGTGGACAAAACGTGACTCCACAGGGTGATTTGTACTGCAGGCGATAACCACCAGTAATCATGAGGAAATGAGGCAATAGGGATCTATGTGTACATGCTCAGTGCAGGTGTTTGAATATATATGAGGCCAAATCAAAGTTCAAATTACACGCCCACTCTTTGTTGGAAAAAAGTAGTTGTTTTCCCCCCATATACCATACCTGGTGAGCAATGTACATATAAGAAATGCCATTGTCCCAGGCTGACACCACCCCGCCCCCTCCCTATGGCAGGGTGAGGCAGAGAATGACAATGAGGTTGTTTGTATGAGGGATGGAGGCCCAGGTGGGAGGAGGGGAGGGGCGGGACGACACCCGTGTCAGCACCGCTAGTAACCCTTTAAGCCTTTAAGGATAGATGTCGATAAAATATGACATTGATGCACCAATGCAGCACCGGCGAGTAACTCGCCGGGCTGCATTGGTGTATCATGCCAACCCTATGAGAGCATTTCGACCCTGTAGGGTGGGCATTATGCTTGAATGCAGCATGGGTGAGTTACTCACCAGGGCTGCATTCATGCCAATATTATGAGGTTGAGACACTCCCGAAAGGTTGGCATGATGCACCAATGCGGCACCGGCGAGTTACTTGTTGGGCTGCATTGGTGCATCATGCCGACAAATGTCTTTAGGCGATATGCCGTCCTTAAACTAAGGGTTAAAGCCCTCTGCTGCCATTACAGGGTTAGCCCTGGCTGGGGAGGGGTGTGTTGACACCCAAACACACACAGACAGGTAATGACGGGACTGATTCATGTTGTGACAACATGGACATGAGCCGCATACAGGTGACTACACCCCCCCCCCCCCACACACACACACACACCCCACACACACACCCCACCACACACACACACACACACACACACACACACACACACACACACACACACACCCCCCACACACACACACACCCCCACACCCCCCCCCCCCCACACACACCCACACACACAGCCCACACACCCCCCCCCCACACACACACAGCCCACACCCCCCCCCCCCCCACCCCCCCCCCCCCACCCCCGCCCCACACACACACACAGGCAGTCCAGGCAGCCACACTGTCGGATGTGCTACCACTATTGGCAGCTATTTGGTGAACGTTATACCACAGTTGGCTGGGAGAACAACATAAATGCCTGTCTTTATAATATGTACAAACAGTAACTGGCCAGTGCTGCATTCAAGCGTCATGACGACCTGACAGGGCTGATACACTCCTAGATGGTCGGCATGATGCATAAATGCAGCGCCGGTTACAAGTCTAGCAAGTGCTATATGAATACAGCATGAGTACCAAGCACTATGCAGCACTTATATATGAAAGGTTTAAGGCCCCTTCCCTAATCAGGGGAAAGTGACCAAGGTAAAAAGAAATTTTCAAAATCGAGGTCCCTGAATAAAGTTCCTTTATGATAAAGTACAGCTATTTGCGACATAAAAATACTATAAAAAAAAGAAGTGAAAAACTTGAAGTCGTTCATCCCTCCCCTATATACTCACCCGTCATGACGCTGGCCTCCTGTGCCTCCATGTCCCTCCTGTGCTCGTAAACTCCTCCTCCAGGGTCTTATCCAGCACGTAATCCGACCCTGACCCTGCTACACTTGGTACCCTCCTCCTGTAGGTGCAAGCCCTCTGATAATCCAGGCACTTAACCCCAATCAGTGGGGTGTAGGGCTATAGAGGCCTGGTGCCAGGATGGTGGGCACTGTATAGATATAGGCCTATCTCCAGGTGTTGTTAGGTGCAACCCCTTCTCTAGCAGGTACAAGCCCTCTGCTGCTCCAGGCACTTAACCCCAATCAACAAGGTGCAGGGCTATTTGCCTAGTGCTACCAAGGTGCAGGGCTAAAGGCCTGGTACCACCAAGGTGGAGAGAGGTGTGTAGGCTCCTGGTGTAGGCTCTCTATAGCCTTATATTGCCAGCAGGGTGGAGGGTGCTGTGTAGGCTATATGCACTAAAGGCCTGGTGTCAGCAAGGTGCAGGGCTAGAGGCCTGGTACCAGGATGTTGGGCACTGTATAGACACCACATAGATATAGGCCTATTTCCAGGTGAAGGCTGCTGTGTAGGCTATATGCACTATATATAGGCCTAGTACCAGCAGGGGGTATGTAGGCTTTATATCATAGGCCTGTTATGATGAGGGTAAAGCCACTTCAGTGGGGCAGAAGATTATGCTTGCAAATTGATTATTTCATCATCCTAGCAATCAGTTTTGTAGAAAAATATTGTAATCCTCAGCAATTGGTAGGATTGGTAAGATATTGGTAATCCAGGATATAATATATCGTAAATTTATTATTCCATGATGATAATCAGTATTGCAGTTATATATTGGTAATCCTCAAGAATGGGAGGGTAAGATTTTAATGATCCATGATATTTGTAATAAATATCTTAAACCCAGAGAAGAGTAAGCCCATGGCTTTTTATGACCAAATTGCTCATGGCCAATTGTAGTAGGACAATAATGCCTAGTTACCTGTTAATATCCTCCCTGGTTTAAAGATGTAAATAACATGCATTCTTCTCTGCTATATGACACCTTGATACATGTATAATCCTGTGTGTAGGTGCTAATGATAATGGTACTCCGAGATTTAAAAAAGAAAATTAGATTAAAATTCTAAAACAGATGTAGGTCTCACGAGGGCTGAAAGTGACCAATTCCAAAACAAGTTGAAATATTCAAAAGGGGGCCTCTATAGGCAATATAGTAGCTCGTCTCAACTTAAAAACCTCTGTGAATCCATGGAGATGGAGTGGTTGAGGTTTCTATAGTATTCTCATAATCGTCTATTACTTCTTGAACGGGTGAATAATTTCACGAAATAAGTTGAAATATTCAAATAGAGGCCTCTATAGGTAATAGTAGCTCGTTTCAACTTAGAAACCTCTTTGAATCCATGGAAATGAAGTACATGAGATATCTACAGTATTCTCATAATCGTCCATTACTTTATGAACGTGTGAATAATTTCCTCAGTGTAATTTCCTCCAATTGAATCACGCTGATGTTTGAAGGGAGTAGTAACCCAATATCCTCCGTGAATAAAGGTCCTATTGCATCCATTCACGACGTCAGGGTATCTTGTATTGTTGGATTTATATCACGTAAAATAATGGGGGGGGGGGGATGAAACCAGTCAAATTACCGAGATATGGGGCAGCTGGGTTGAACTGCGTCGTGCTGAGTTAGATGAATACATGTCACTTATGTTTCCTGCACCAGGTGTGTCCTTCAGGTACACCTTAGCGGACCTTAAAGCTTGACCGTCATGGTAGAAGTGAGGCCAAAAGCACTTTTGGATATAGTTCAGTTTTCATTCACAAGAGGGCTCCTAAGAGCTGGGAGCTCAGCTCTTACAGGCACAAGATAGGGTGAATATGTTGTAGCTGGACAATGCTCATGGTCCCCTGTCCAAACACTGCTGCCCTCTGGTGGAACTGTTATTTTAGTCTTTGTATGGAAAATGCTGAACTTATTCCCTGACGGCCCAGCTTTAACGTTGTGTTCTTCAGGTAAAGGAGATACCTTAGTCTACCTTAATGTTGCATGTGGGACATGCGTCGGGTAGGGACAGGTAGTGTAGTCATGAAACAGTCTCAATGTTCAGATGTTATAAATTGTTTAAGTTGATGAGGGATGTTAGACGGTCAAAACTGTAGGTTCAAATTCATTCAATAAAAGCCACCTTGAAAACCAATGTCGGGATATGTTTGTGTTGTTTATATTGAAAACTTCAAAATTGTAGAAGCGTATTCTTAAAACCTTGTTTAGGTTTAATGGGTAGGCAACTATTCAGATATTGTAAATCTAGTCCATTTTCTCTCCTGTCCTTGGTCTCAAGCCAATTCCTATTCATTGTTCCTACTTACTCTTCACCATTTCCCCCATTTCCTGGTATCTACCCAACTTCAGTCCCGTCTGTGATATGTGAGTTCTGGTCACGGTCTCTTACACCAAAAGTAGACATATTACACTTGGTCCTGTAGAAGTCCTTGTCCTAATGATTGCTGTAAGAATGTGAGAGTTGAAAATATCAAAGGGGAGCATAGTATGCCATTTGTCGTCATGATGCATGAATGCAGCCCTGGCGAATAACTTGTCAGGGCTGTATTCAGGCATCATGACGACCCTCTTGCTATCCCGAAGGTTCGGTAGGATCACTGATGATGCATGAATGCAGCCTTGGCGAGTAACCTCCATGATGCACTGATGCAACGCTGGTGAGTAACTTGCCAGCGCTTCATTGGTGCATGATGGCAACAAATTGCTGTTCCCCCGATAGCAGTCCAGGTCAAGAAATGAGGGTCAGTAGGGAATCCTCCGTGTTAGACGAGACATGCAGTGACTCGCCAGGAACTCGCCAGGGCTCCATCCAGGTATTATGACTATGGAGTTGATGCAGTCCTGAAGGATTGGCATGATGCACTAATGCATTGATGCATCATGACGACCATCCAGGTCACCCAATGAGGGTCAGTAGGGTATCTCAGTAGGTCAGTAGGGTATGAGGTCACTCGTCAGGGCTGCATTCATGCATCACGACCCTATGGGGCTGATGCACTCCCAAAGTACAGGTCGCTAAATGGAGGCCAGTCATGTATCGTCCATGTTAGAGGAGTGATGAGGTTTAGCAGGCCACTAAGTGAGTAACTCGCCACTAAGTGAGTAACTCACCACTAAGTGAGTAACTCGCCACTAAGTGAGTAACTCACCACTAAGTGAGTAACTCGCCACTAAGTGAGTAACTCGCGACTAAGTGAGTAACTCGCCACTAAGTGAGTAACTCGCCACTAAGTGAGTAACTCGCCACTAAGTGAGTAACTCGCCACTAAGTGAGTAACTCGCCACTAAGTGAGTAACTCGTCACTAAGTGAGTAACTCGTCATTAAGTGAGAAACACGCCACTAAGTAAGTGACTCCCCACTAAGTGAGTAACTGATGCACTCCCAAAGTACAGGTCGCTAAATGGAGGCCAGTCATGTATCGTCCATGTTAGAGGAGTGATGAGGTTTAGCAGGCCACTAAGTGAGTAACTCGCCACTAAGTGAGTAACTCACCACTAAGTGAGTAACTCGCCACTAAGTGAGTAACTCACCACTAAGTGAGTAACTCGCCACTAAGTGAGTAACTCGCGACTAAGTGAGTAACTCGCCACTAAGTGAGTAACTCGCCACTAAGTGAGTAACTCGCCACTAAGTGAGTAACTCGCCACTAAGTGAGTAACTCGCCACTAAGTGAGTAACTCGTCACTAAGTGAGTAACTCGTCATTAAGTGAGAAACACGCCACTAAGTAAGTGACTCCCCACTAAGTGAGTAACTCGCCACTAAGTGAGTAACTCGCCAGGCCAGCATCCATGCATGATGGTCAGCATGACCATGTGGGGTTGGTGCAATGTCAGGGTCTTCTGACATGATGTGGAGGTCACCAGAAGGGGGTCAGCACAGCAGCCTCCATGTTAGAGGAGAGGTGAGGAGAACACGAGGTGGGTAGTAGTACTGACTGTGTCTGTGTGTGCTGCACATGGTACCTGCTCTCTACCCATTCTGTAACTGGACGTGGCGCCATGAGGGCGGTGCGCATCTCTGTACGTGCACAGAAATCATTAACCATTTAACAAATAGTGTCTTATGTCTGGTACTATATATGAACCGGGTGTAGTCTACACAAATATTGTGCTCGGAGAGTCTCGCCTTTCCTACAGACTTGAAGCTGTCATACAGCAAGAGTTCTGCCATTTACAGAAAATATAAACCATGTAATATTAGACTGTATTTACACTATGTAAATGCCAAATACTCAGAATTACAGAGGTTTACATTGTGTAGATGCAACAATTACAGGACTTTGCATTTTCTGTAAATGGCAGAACTAATGTAGTGATATATTTCCGAGACACTACATTCCATATGACCCAGCTAAGTTCAATATCGCCACTCTTTGGCGTTAGTCAGGTCATGTGATACCAATGCTTTGATCTGATTGGCCACCACGGAGAAACTGCTCAGGTCGTTCCCATGTTGCACCTCCAATTATTTTATAAACAGTTCTAAAAATGGTGTTTTAAACACAATGTTTTGGGTTTCAGAGACGTATATATATTCCCCCACCCGTCCCCCTCAGAATGACCCCACTACTCCCTGTTGTCGCTGCTCATGTGCCGCCTGTGCTGTCTCGTGCCTCACGCACGTACGTCGCCGTCACGTCACGCACAGGGCGCCAGTGTGTCTGCAAACCTGCTGAGTCACTCTGTCACAGGGGGCAGGGGGAGAGGAGCAGCTCACGGAGACCGCTCCTCCTTAACCCTTTAAGCATGGATGTTGTTAAAAGATGACATTTGTCATCATGATGCACCAATGCAGCACCGGCGAGTAACTCGTTGGTGCTGTATTGGTGCATCATACCGACCCTTCAGGGGTGTCTCGAACCTGTAGGGTTGGCATGATGTATGAATGCAGCCTTGGTGAGTTACTCACCAGGGCTGCATCCATGCATCATGAAGACCAAGGGCATGATGCATTAATGCATTATGCCAGCCTTAAAGGTTTAACAGATGACATCCTCTTCAACTAGAGAGGGAAGCTGCAGATTTAAGGCAGTTTTCAATGGGACATTGATTTTAATAGAGAGAATCTAAAGGTAGACATTTCTGGGTGCCAGTGTGTCTGGATCGAGACTGAGTCATTCCTGTAACAGGGACAGGGGAGCAGTTCATATCTGCCATCCCTCAACAACAGGGACGGTCACTTCCGGTTTGGGGCAGTTTTTATGCAAAATCAATTCTAATACAGAATTATATAGAAAAGGTAGACATCTCTGGGCGCCAATGTGTCTGCAAAAATGCTGCGACACTCCTGCCACACAGAAGGATGGGAAGAGAGCAGGGGGAAGGGAGTAAGAAACTTCCCTTTTGGGGCCGTTTTCTAAGGAAAATTAATCAATTTTAATTCAGAAAGAGATTCCTGGACGCCAGGGTCTGGTAACCTGCTAAATCGTAGGAACAGGGAGAAGCTCACTCAGAGCCTATCCTATCTCGTCCACCTAATGTAGGGAAACATCCTACAAGGGGTAGTTTTATAAGGAGAATTTATTGAACTCATTACAGAGGTTCTAGCATAAAGGTAGAAATGGTTTGGCGCCAGGATGTCTGGGAATCTGCTGAGTCACTCCTGTCACGTACGGGAGCAGCTCAAGTAGAGCCCTTCCCACCTAAAGAACAGGGACAGGGGCCACCTCCGATTTGGGGCAGTTTCCTACAGGGAAATTCATTTTGATACAGAAACGTTAGGGTAAATGTAGATATTCCTGATCGCTAATGCGTCTAGGTCGAGCCTGAGTCACTCCTGTCACGACGCAGGAGGAGGGGAAGAGAGCAGCTGAGGGGGGCAGTAAGAGACAATTCACAAGGATGGGGGGGGGGCAGCTCAAACAGATGTCATCCCTCCTCAACCATATGAAGGAAAACTTCCGGTTTGGGGCATGTTGACTATGAGAGAGCCATGGGAGAGGGGAGTGGGATAGGGACTATGAGTGGTCTTCCAGGATCGCATAATTTCACGACATCTTTAACTTGTCTTTTGGGTGGAAGACGTGTGCAAAGTATGTCCATGGTCTCCTGGGAAGAATATACACATGATGTTATATCCAACTCCTAGATATAGAGACGTTTCCCTTGTAGCTGGTGTGAGAGAGAATCCAGTACAGACTCAACTATAACATTCCTGGTGAAGATGGTACAGTGGTAATTATCCGTGGCTGGCGCCTGGCTTGGGTAATTACCCTGTCCTTGGCTTATAACACTCATACAGCAAGTCACTTGTATCATATCTACCACTTGTACTGAGGTTATATATCAATCCCAGGCATCCATCTAAAGACCAATGCAGCAAGAAAGAGTGACTTTTCAGAAAAGTTGTATATAAAGTTTTTAAACATTTCGCTAGTGTGACCGACAAATACATAAATATAACCTCAAAATCCTGCATTCTAATATGCAACTTTTGTAAGATAATCGTCCTGCGGATCTCTTGATATGAGCAACGATTACATATAAATATATCCTTCGGAGCACTTAAATCCTATTATGATCCCATTATGTTTGGGTGAAATAATCCTTAACAATGCAAAACACTAGAATATTCCGATATCCAGTTTTGACATTCTCCAGTAGGCAGTCGGGTAGATTGTCCTAAATATGGTACACAACGTCAAAGTGACGTCATAGGTGGCGTCTCCCCGGTTGACGTTCAGCAGACGACAGTTGATAAATGGGGGTAGAATTGGCGGGAAGCTGGTGTGTTTGTGTTTATGCTTGTTGCCGGCCTGTATGCCTCTGGTCGTCTGTTGGCCCTCTAGCAGTAGTGTCTCTCACTAAGTGGGGCCTTTCGGAAAGTAACACATCAGAAACCTCCCTGATGTGGGAGAGGGGTCTGAAATAAGTGATAACTAAGGGAGTGTTCATTTATTATTTACAGGGGGGGGGCGTAAAAATTTCCGACCACTTCTGAGGGGGGGGCGTAAAAAATTCTGACCCCTCTTGAGGGGGGGGGCGTAAAAATTTAAGCCCCTTTTTAGCCAAAAAGCCCGCGCGTTACTATAGTTCAAAGGGGGGGGGGGCGAAAAATTTTCGGGGCCTTCGGCGAGGGGGGCGCGAAACATTACACGCGCTCTCGAAGGGGGGGCGTAAAATTTTTTCGCCCCTCCGCGCGAAATCTCACCACCCCCCCCTGTAATTAACACTCCCTAACTAGCTAGTTGCCTGTCTGTTGTGCTTCTCTCATAGGTAACGACAGACTGAAACAATGTAACAACTTCACTAAGGCCTATACATGTATGTGAGGCCCTTGATGGGGGGGGGGGGGAGTCGATTTAAAGAAATGCCCATGTCGCCATATCGGTTTTAAGAAATGCCCAAATTGATTTTAAGAAATGCCCCATGTCCCATGTCACTATCAAATTTTTCCTCCTGTCCCATGTCACTATTATAAAGCCCAAAAAAAGCCCATGTCGCCGTTTCGGATTTAAAGGCCCAGCTCTCCTATAAATAGGGCTGAGTACCTGTCCCGACTGTGCCCTGACTGTCGGTGGAGGGGTACCGAGATCTGCGGGTTTAAGGGTCTAGGGCCATTATGGCCCCCAACTAAATTTACCAATAACCATTCTTTCACATAGCTAACACATCATCATAACAAGCTCACCTATAAGTATGTTCTGAGGTTTGTGTAGAAGTTCTACCCCTTGCTAATTATTGTATAAGTACCGTAGTAGTTATAGGACGTGTACCAATCTGTACGCGAAATACAGTAAAGGAGCCTTTTAGGCTCGTTCACTGTATACCCCTACAGATTGGTACTAGGCCTATAACTACTTTATACCACTAGCTGTAATAACAGGCTGTACACAGTATACAAGAGGTGTGAAATACTTTGTTCTCCGTGCCCGCTGTGGTATAAAAGATGATAATGTATTCTAGCCTATGTTTAGAAATACATCTAAACGGATCCTGGTTGACCCTAAGTACCATACTGCTCCTATTCAAATAATCAGAAATATGCATATGGGCCCAGGTGGCAGAACGGCCAAGCCGAACCTGGTGAATAACTGTAATTATCCTGGACATTTAGACCAAATAAAACATTATCAAACAAAAAGAAAAAAAGAGAGTGACTGGGTTATGGGTGGTTTACCCGACATGTCACTGAACGTCCCCAGTGGTGGGCGACTCCAGCGTCTAGACCTCTTTACGACCTGCTGCTGGTACAGTACTCTTGTTCCCAAATCCTTCCGAAGGAAGGCTCTGGTAACTGCCAAATTTTGGGATTTTGCTGAGTCTGGGCAACCCCTGCTGGTAGCTTGGAACCAGCGAAAAAGAACAGGAAATGGAACCAGAAAGGCTGACGGTAAATCTACCTAAAACTACCATCATACATTCTGGTTCCATTTCCTGTTCCTGTTTGCTGGTTCCAGCCTACCAGCAGGGGTTGCCCAGACCCAGCAAAATCCAAAGTTCAAGGTCATTTGGCTGTCCCCAGAGCCTTCCTTCGGAAGGATTTGGGAACGAGAGTACTGGTACAGGGGTGTGGGGCGGGGGACTGGTCACCATAGCCATGACCCTGTAAGGGCCGCACAGTGCTTTCATGCGCTATGGGAATTGTCGTCATGATGCATGAATGCAGCCCTGGCGAGTAACTCGCCAAGCCTAAATTCACTGACAATGACATTCACTCTGAATGTAGCCCAGGGCGAGTAACTCACGAGGGCTACAGCATTCACGCATCATGCCGACCTCATACAGACCTTGCAAAAGTATATCAATCCCACAGGGTCGGCATGATGCATGAATGCTGTAGCCCTGGTGAGTAACTCGCTCGCCAAATCTGCATTCATGCATCACGATGACCTCGAGCCGACTTCCTGGAAGTTTATTGATCAACCCCTAGCAGGGGCTTGGGATATGGTTTCAAAGTAGGGGGGACAAAGTGGGTTTCTAACCCTTATCTTTACCCCTCTTCTTTTGACCCTTTATGTTTGACTTGTTTGGGGATTGGTCAACAGTTGGGTAGGGGTGCGGGAACATGTCTCCCCCGCCCCGGTTGCCACACCCCTGCATAGGCTCGGCATGGTGTATGAATGCAGCCCTGGTGATAAAGTACTATGCGGCCCTTAAAGGGTTAACGTCCGGAGTGGGAGACGGCCCGGTCTGAGTGCCCGGTCTGGGACGTCTGGTGGGGGTGTACAGGGGGTGATATTAACCCCCCCGGTACCGTGACCACCGCACGGGTCCTCTTTAACCCCTCAAGAATCTGGCAGAATTGTCCAGATTGGCGCTATGTACTATACTGCCTTTTCTGTGACAACTTGTCCACGGGTAGAGCTACTATTCTATCCTCCTGGGTCAAGAGGGTCTTTCAGAACGGCATCGTCAGTCATCATAATTGGATTATCATCAACAGTGCCTTATTTACAATTGAAGAGGGTATTTGTAGCTGACAACATGTGGTATTTACATTCATTGTCTATAGATTTCAATAAGAAATCTTGTGAGAGAAATTTCACTAGTGGTCGTGAAACGACTGTTGTCACGTCATCATTTGCCTATGACCATGTAAGTTGTTCTGAAAGACCCTCCAGCATCTTTTGCCTCCCCCCCCCCCCCCAAGAAAATGTGGTTAATTCTTATGAATAATATTCATCCCTGTAGAGGGCACTTCATACTTGTGTAATGAACCTGGTCATTCACACACCAATTGGCCAAGGAATGCTTCAAATTATAAGCATCCCAGCGCGTCCCTTATGACGCTCGGAATTGCCCACCCTTGTGAATATCGTGTGATTCGGCTTTGCCCTCCCCCCCACAAAAAAAAATCAGGTTGCTTCAGACACCCCTGTTGGTGATTATATACTCTAAGGGTTACTCGCACTGCATTGCAGCACTGCATTACTCGCTGGTGGTGCATTGATGCATTAAGCTGGCAAAAGGGCAGGTTACATTAATGAACTGTTATGCTGTCCTCTCTTCCCTGACACTGACAACCATACAATACCAAAGTCGGTTAAAGATTACATTTATCGACATGATGCTCCAATTCAGCTCTGGCGAGTAACACACCGGTGCTGCATTGGTGCATTATACCGACCCTTTGGGACTCAACCCTGTAGGGTCGGTATGATGCTTGAATGCAGCACTGGCGAGTTACTCCCCATGGTTGCATTCATGCATCATGACGACCAACGACAGGATGCATTAATGCATTTGCCGTCCTTAAAGGGTTAATGAACTGTCTATTATGACGCTGTACACATGGAACACTGCTCCAATCCTCTTTGTGTCAGACCAGCATGCTCCACTGTAATTACACTAAGTACTAAACCCTGTAAGTACGGCATGATGCTTTAATGCATCATAGCCGCATGATGCATGAATGAAGCATGGGGGAGTGACTCGCCACGTGTCGTATGATGCACACATCAAATGGTTGATACACTCCTGAAGGGTTGGCATGATGCTTGAATGCAGCCTTGGTGAGTCACTCACCAGGGCATGCATTATAAAGAATAAAAGGGATGCATTTCCGCCTAACCCTTTACTAAATGGTTAAAGCTCAGTGTGTTTATATCCTCATTAGTGGTTGGTGCTAAAACATCCATACTGTGAACGTCACTCCTAGCACATTAACCCTTTAAGTACAGCATCATGTATGAGTTTGTATGTATATGTCACCCTATCACCATCCACAAGTTAACCATTCAATGATAGCGTCATGTATAAAGTACTCTGTATGGCACTCCTACCATTATCGCCACATTAACCCTTTAAGCACAGCATCATGTATAAAGGACCGTGTATGTCACTTCTGTCGTCATTAACCCTTTAAGCACAGCATAATCTTTAAGATTATATGTATGTCACCCCTAGCACCATCGGCACATTAACCCTTTAAGTCCAGCATTATGTATAAAGGGCCGTGTACGTCACTTCTACCGCCATTAACCCTTTAAGGACATCATCTTGTCTTAAGGCTTCAGCTTTATGTGTCGTCATAATGTACTGATGCAGATATTGAGATTTTATTTATCACGATGTACGTCGGCCCATCCATGTAGCTACTCATGCGTATCCATATCTAACTTATACCCAGTCATTGCTTTGTGACCCCTTTGTACGTCTTATACCGGCAGACATTTTGTATGGTCTCCGAAGTGTCTATCTATTACTTAGGTGGTATACGATGTGCATCTCAACTATTGTGATAAATACAAACTCAATTTGTGAAAGTTTGCATACAGTGTAGATAGGCCTGAGGGTGGGGGTACACTGATATTCTTTATGCTAAAAATCATAGTCAGTACTGACCAACTTCCTTAGTCATTTTTTGGCTCCCTGTGCGACCAACCTAGTTTAGTTAATACTGTCAGGCTGGTCAGTACTGACCAACTCATCTTAGTCTTCTCGATTTCTATGAGTATGAGGCCATTTGAGTAAGGCATGAATCGTTGTATGTCGAGTCGAGTATATTGTTTTGCACTGTTTGAATAGCACTTGAGTTGGGTTGAGTTTTTAAGTTTTTGAAAAGTTTATTGACACAAAATATACACAACAAATTGCGCCTTTCAATATCCAGGGATGTGATTTGAAAATTGTCAGATGGTAGGAAAAAAGGTATAGGCCCAAAAACAACTGAGAAGTTTCTGTTTTCAGTTGTTTCAAGCACAGCACAGGCACATTTTCTTGTGCAGCACTGCGATTAACCTCTGTGTGTGTGCGGGGGGGGGGACCTTTGGAAATCTGAAAGCCTAATGCTGCATTTTGTTTGGGGGGTTTTGGGGATGCCCCCAAGAAAATTTAGAATGTCTAGCCTGGAAATGGTGCATTCTGATGCATTTTAGCACAAAATATAAAAACGATCAGGTTTCAATTTTCCAGCCTCTTATAACTGTTTTTTTGAGGAAGGATCTAAAAAAAAATTGAAATTCAAAATTTGAAATTGTGCAATCTGCTGCTTTTTGGAACAAAATATATATCGTGTCATGCTTGGTCATGCTTGACCCATGTCCCTATGACTAACCTGGGGTAACCACTACAGACTAAGGGCCGGGGCATTCATACTATCAGTGTATGTGGTGCCTGCCTGGTGCAGGCTGTGTGGGGTGTGTCAGGGCCCCTGACGGCTGGAATGGCCTGTCAATAATCTAAGATGCCTTGTCTACTGTGCGGCCTCCAGCAGGGGTCTGGGAGGCCTGCTGGAGGTGGGGTGGAGCCTGTAACCCTTTAAAGTTAGTATATCCGATGATTTCCCTAAAAATGATATATTTGACATCCTATCTGCTCCGTTCTCCCTAATTCCCTCTGATTTTCCTCTAATTCGATTTTATTGACCAAAATATGGTCATTTTGGAATAAAAGCGTGCACTCTTTTATACCCCCCATAGAAAATGCACTAGGAAAGCCCATGGTTGGGGGATACATACAACCCCTCTGCGGCCTTTTGTGACCTATTAACACCCATTAATGATATTCAATCGACCTCTATTCTGTAAATATTATACTTTTCCAGTGTTTGGAATACATTTAAGTGATTTGAAGAAAAGTGGGATATACCCACTTTAAGGACGCATGTCGCTATAAGATGGCATTTGTCGTCGTGATGCACCAATGCAGCCCCAGCAAGTAACTTGCCGGGGCTGCATCGGTGCATCATGCCGACCCTTTGGGAGTGTCTCAACCTCATGAGGTCGGCATGCTGCTTGAATGCAGCACTGGCGAGTTACTCTCAGGGCTGCATTCATGTATCAGGATGACCAAGGGCATGATGCATTAAGGCATCATGCATTAAGGCATCATGCCGTCCTTAACGGGTTAAGGGCCGCAGAGTGCTTTAATGCATCATACCCTTTACCGTCCTGATGCATGAATGCAGCCCTTGTAAGTTACTTACCAGGGCTGCAGTCATGCATCATGAGACCCCTACGGGGTTCATACACTCCTGATAAGTCGGCATGATGCATGAATGCAACCCCAGACTCGCCAACGCTGCATTCATGCATCATGCCGATAAAGCCCTCTGCGGCCCTTGCAGTATGGCGGTGGAGCCTTTAAGGGCTGCACAATGCTTTAATGTACTCAACCCTTTATCGTCCTGATGCATGAATGCAGCTCTTGTGAGATACTCAACAGGGCTGCATTCAAGCATCATGAAGGCCCTACGGAGTTGATAACTTCTGATTGGTTGGCATGATGCATGGATGCAACCCCAGACTCGCCAACGCTGCATTCAAGCCCCATAACGATAAAGCACAGGGTACATTGAATCCCCCTGCCGCCCTTGCAGGTTGCTGGTCTCTGGGGTCTGTCGGCTGTATAGCTGTAGAACACTGAACAGATCTAGACTAGATATTGACGGTGGTTCAGGATATCAGGCAGACAGCCTATACACAGACCGGCTACCAGCAGTCGGGGGACCTGAGGGGGACTCATGACCTCACGCCAATCATTGGTATAGCTGAGAGGGGGGGGGGTTGCTGTGACCTGTAAAAGTCCTTGTTACTAGGCTGTGACCTATGGCTAGGTATCTGAGGGGCCTGTGACCTACTGCTAGGTAGCTAAGGGGCCTGTGGCCTGTGACCTACTAGGTAGCTAAGGGGGACTTTGACCTTATGCCAAGGCTTGGTAGCTCGAGGGGGAGGGGTGTGACCTGTAACAGTCCTTGGCATTTAGCTATGACCTATGGGAGTGCAGAGGGGTCCCCAGTCAGATCGGAAAGTTTCCGAAATAAAAGGGTGTAGGTCACAAAATCATCTTTTCCACACCATTTTTACCATAGCCAAATTCCTCCAAAAGTCGCCAAGTCACTTCAATTATTGTGCCAGGTGAGCATGTCGCCTGGTAAACAGCCCAGGTCACCCAGACTCGCTCAACCAGTACCCTTTTCCAACACAAGGCCTGCAAATGGGACTGGTGGGACTGATATATTTAGATTGTTACTTCCTGTCAGGCTGTGCACAGGAATTGGTGTACAGGATTTGATTGGTCAACTGCTGAGGGCAAGTTAGTGAAACAGGTTTTTTATATGAATTTGCCCAGACTCTACTTTCATAGAGTCGGGGCCTGAGGTCACCAGGTCAGGTTTTACGCCTCTTGAGCCTCAATTATGGCTAGGACGCTGAGGGGCCTGTGACCTACCGCTAGGTAGCTGAGGGGGACTTTGACCTTACAACACTCCTTGTAAAACTGTAACTTAGGGTAGATACATTGGTTAAACTTACAGAAAGCCTCCTCCATGACTAGTCCTTTGATAGCGTTGTTATCTCCTATGAACGTACTATATGGAATGATATCCTTGGTGTGAGAGATGGAAACATCCAAGGGTGGGACGTTTTCCCTTACTAGTCACACGCCTTCCACTGGCAGTACTGTGAACTCTCAGTACACTAACGTCATGCTAGTCCATTGTCGCCTTGGTTATCTCCTATAAATGCATGGAATGCTATATCCTTGGTTTCTATGAGTGAACCATGTAAAGTAATAGAGCTGGGACCTCCACTATAACAAGTTCCACCTCTGGCAGTATGGTGGGATCTAAGCTTGTTCCTCCCCTGTCCCACACTCTCACTGCCCGTACCTGACTCACTCTCCCTGTTAACCCTTTAAGGACAGCATGGTACTTTAATGCACCTTAAACTGCTGTCAATGCATGATGCATGAATGTAGCCCCTGCATTAATGTATCATGCCGACCGTATGGGGTTGATACAGGACTGAAGTGTTGGCATGATGCACCGACACAGCGTCTGTGATTTACAAAACTGCATGTGTGCATCATGACGAGAAATGAACCTGGATCTTGAGGTGTCATGCTATACTTAAATGGTTAGGTTTTGTCCCAAATAGTCACTATACAGCTGTGGTACATACTGTGTACTTATACAACCTGTGTGGCCCATCCCAGTGTCTGTGATTGTCTATGTTGAGGCACAGGCTTTAACTGAGCAGCATACTTTACTTGGATTAGAAGCTTGTATATAGCACAATGTACACCAGAGATAGACGCCCATATCCCTAGATGGCCCTATGTGTACCATGTGTTTGGCTGGCCATAGACGGGTGGCACCATCTGTGGTTGGGAGATGATGGTGGGCAAATCAGTTTGTATACTGCTAACTAGATGACGCTACTCCCTATGGCCAAATGCATGGTACAGTAGGGCCATCTAGGGTTGTCTGTCGTACCATGTGCTATATATACAGGCATTCACCGTGAAACCTCTGCTTTAAGTCTAACTCGCGTATTAGCGTCCACAAGAATTTGGGCCGATCCTATAAGCCGCACTGACGATCTGATTATAATGACTTTAGTACTGTACCATAGTAGCATAATCTCTGGTACAGCCGCACCCCAACCCTGGGCCGATCTTATAAGCCGCACCAGTGATTCGCGTACTAGCCACGGCTTCTACGCGAAGTTTTATAGTATTCAAAGTATAATCATGCTGCACTAGTACCCTTACTGCTTAGTTTGAGCCTGTGATGTAGGGGTGTGTAGCAGACTGTGGCAGTACTACCCCCGTCACGCCTCCCCTACTACTGCCCCCCTCACACCCCTGTAGTCTGGTGGTGACTGGTGCCAAGTGGGAACAATACCAAACTAATATTAACCACATACCGTGGGACATTGTCACAGGGGTATTATGTGCATATGTTTAGGAAACAGTTAGCAATTATGTATTGTTTGAATTAGGGTAGTCGGACACATACGTTGAGACGGACACTTGATTTTGTGGTCATTTAAGCATTTTAAGCTCTTCATTTTTGAACTAGGGTAAAGTTTAAGTGTTATCCAAAAAACATACACTAGAGGTCATAGTTTACATGGATACCCTCAAATTCCACTGTCCGTCTCAGGGTATGTGTCCGACTCATGGTGAATCTACCCTAATGTGAGGAAACTACCAGTATATCAAATATTCAACATAGCACTAAATAGTATATAGCCAACACTAGCCATAATCAAGCAGACTTAGTGGTATATCAATCAAGGTTTCTCAGTTAACTATTTGCCTGAGCAGCTTCAGAGAACAATTAGAGCATACTCCATATAGTACTGCCAGACAGTGGGATTATCCAGGAACACATATTAGGGTCCACTGTAAGTAGATCGAGCTGTGCAGCATGAATGCACTGTGCTCCCACCGAGCAGCTCACACAGAGCAGCTCACACAGCAGCTCACATAGAGCAGCTCACACAGAGCAGCTCACACAGAGCAGCTCACACAGAGCAGCTCACACAGAGCAGCTCACACAGAGCAGCTCACACAGCAGCTCACACAGCAGCGCACACACAGCAGCTCACACAGCAGCTCACACAGCAGCTCACACAGCAGCTCACACAGAGCAGCTCACACAGCAGCTCACACAGCAGCGCACACAGAGCAGCTCACCGACCAGCTCACACAGAACAACAGTAACTAGTAGTTAGTGACTTCCGCCACAGACTACCGACTCGATCTATGTATCCCGGGGTATGTGAGCACTATCCAGGCACTGGGTGCTCCAGAGTTTTCTCGGATCTAGAGAAGCTACAGACTCAAAACAGCAGCTCACACAGCAGCTCAAAGAGTGCATCAGTAATTAGTACATTTTGTAGTAGTAGGTGCCTTCCGCCACAGGTAGATCTATGTATCCCGGGGTATGAGAGCACTAACCAGGTCACTGTGGTTGATCTTTGGTGCGCTCAAATCCAGAGCAGCTCAAGCAATATAAGCCTCGACAGAACAGCTCACAGTGCAGCTCACAGAGTTGAGCAGTAATAAGTAGTTAATGACTACTGCCACAGGTAGATATATCCCGGGGTATGTAAGTCAGATCCAGGTAGTGGGATTATCCAGGGGCACATAGCGCGAGTACCTCCGAGCAGCTGAAACCTTGTAGTAGGTGTCTAACAATAGTAACACGCACTGAGCAGAGCAGCTCACAGAGCGGCAGCTGACTGACTGGTGCCACAGGGAGTGGCATCCTACATGAGCAAATAGTCCAACGTGAACTGCTGGGAGCAACTCATGCTTACTACAGGTTGTGTAGTGTCAGCCTGTACTGAGCAATCACAGAGCATCTCACAGAGCGGCAGATGACTGGCTGGTGTCACTGACTGGTGTATCATCCAGCATCCCCGTACTAGGAGTTATATAGAGTGAGGTCAGATCTAGAGCAGCTCAAGCATGTAGAGAGCAGCTCACACAGCAGCTCACACAGCAGCTCACACAGCAGCGACTGACTGACTGGTGCCACAGGGAGTGGCATCCTACAGTAGCATACAGTCCACCGTGAGCAACTCATGCTTACTGCAGGCTGTCTCCTGCCAGCCTGCACTGAGCCATCATAGAGCAGCTCACAGACCTCCCAGATTGCAGGTTGGGGGTGGATTATCCCAGGATATCGTCCACTGTGAGTAGCTCGGAGTATAAGCCCCACGTGTCTGCAGCCAACTACTGCACGACTATAGAGCAGCCCCCAGAGCAGAACCTGCCTGACTGGTGTCTAGGTGTGCTCTATGGCTTCACGTGCTACATGTGAGTTGGTCAGTGATAGCTCTGTGCGTGTTAACCTGCTCCGAGCTGTAGACTGGTTTCCTGGATGATGCCAGACACCAGTCACATGGGTTCCGCTCCGTGAGCTGCTCTGGGAGCTGGTGCATGCTAGCTGTAGGTATCACGTCAGCTGCTGTGTGAGCTGCTGTGTGAGCTGCTGTGTGAGCTGCTGTGTGAGCTGCTGTGTGAGCTGCTCTGTGAGCCGTTCTGTGAGCTGCTCTGTGAGCTGCTCTGTGAGCTGCTGTGTGAGCTGCCGTGTGAGCTGCTGTGTGAGCTGCTCTGTCAGCTGCTGTGTGAGCTGCTCTGTCAGCTGCTGTGTGAGCTGCTCTGTCAGCTGCTCTGTGAGCTGCTGTGTGAGCTGCTGTGTGAGTTGCTCTGTGAGCTGCTCTGTGAGCTGCTCTGTGAGCTGCTCTGTGAGCTGCTCTGTGAGCTGCTCTGTCAGCTGCTCTGTGAGCTGCTCTGTGAGCTGCTCTGTCAGCTGCTCTGTGAGCTGCTCTGTGAGCTGCTCTGTGAGCTGCTCTGTGAGCTGCTCATGGATGGCGCCGTGCACGCTGCAGTTAGTCTGAGTGACTCCAGCAGTTCATATATAACATGACTGACAGTAGCACGTGTACCCAGAGAGCAGCTCACGCTGTTGTGGTTGTCTACATGTACTATAGCGTCACTGGGCCACGACCAGAGCATCTCGTACGCTGTACTTGTACCAGGCAGGGGGTTTATATATGAACTGCTGGAGTCACTCAAACTTACTGCAGCGTGCAGTACATACTGCCAGATTCAACATCCAGACAGTGGGATTAATTATCCAGGAACACATATTAGAGTCCACTGTGAGTAGATCAAGCTGTGCAGCATGAATGCACAGAGCAGCTCACGGAACAGCTCACAGAGCAGCTCACAGAGCAGCTCACAGAGCAGCACACAGAGCAGCTCACTGAGCAGCACACAGAGCAGCACACAGAGCAGCTCACAGAGCAGCACACAGAGCAGCTCACAGAGCAGCACACAGAGCAGCTCACAGAGCAGCACACAGAGCAGCTCACAGAGCAGCACACAGAGCAGCTCACAGAGCAGCACACCGAGCAGCACACAGAGCAGCTCACAGAGCAGCACACAGAGCAGCTCACAGAACAGCTCGCAGAGCAGCTGCCGTTATGTCTACAGCCAACGTGCACCAGCTCAGACCGGCTCAGCCAGCGGGACCTCTGTGACTGGTGTCTGGCATCATCCAGGAACCTAGTCTACAGCTCGGAGCAGGTCAACACGCACAGAGCTATCACTGAGCAACTCACATGTAGCAGTAGGTGATCAATCCCAGTAGCACGTGAAGCCATGAGAAGCTCACATACTGTAGTAGGTATCTACAGACCAGCTCACACAGCAGCTCACACAGCAGCTCACACAGCAGTTCACAGACCAGCTCACAGAGCAGCTCACAGAGCAGCTCGCACAGCGGCTCACACAGCAGCTCACAGAGCAGCTCACAGAGCAGCTCACAGAGCAGCTCACACAGAGCAGCTCACACAGAGCAGCTCACAGAGCAGCTCACAGAGCAGCTCACACAGAGCAGCTCACACAGAGCAGCTCACAGAGCAGCTCACACAGAGCAGCTCACAAAGCAGCTCACAAAGCAGCTCACAGGGCAGCTCACAGGGCAGCTCACAGAGCAGCCTACAGAGTAGCACACAGAGCAGCTCACAGAGCAGCTCACACAGAGCAGCTCACAAAGCAGCTCACAGGGCAGCTCACAGGGCAGCTCACAGAGCAGCTCACAGAGTAGCACACAGAACAGCTCACATAGTGTCTACAGCCAGTATGCAACAGTACAGACCAGCTCCCAGAGTAGCTCACGGAGCGGAACCTGGTGTCTGGTGTGTGGACAGTCATTCAGACTGACTCACCACAGCTCACAGCCACTCAACCAGCCCAGACACCGCACACACCGCAGAGGCTAACCCTCTATGGGCAGCATGGTGCTCTATTAAACCACGACATTTGTCGGTATATGATGCTTGAATGCAGCCCTGGCGAGTAACTCGCCAGTGCTTCATACAAGCATCATGCGGACTCTACGGGGTTTATACACTCACAAAGGGTCAGAAAGATGCCCCTAATGCAGTGCTGCTTCGGGGTTTCATGTCCCCTTTTACTTTAAATGTAACATAATTCGTCCATAAGGATTTACTATGTACTTATACTATGCATTATGTATGCTTCATTAAAACACTTGAGCTGGAAGATTTTTAAGACATGTCCTAGGCTAAACATAATTCTTCCAGGATAAATAAAAGAATTTTCAACTTCAACTTCAATGTTAAATGAATATGAAGCCTATATACTGTCGTTAAAGGTTAAAGGTAATTCGCAGTCTGGGGGCGGGAAGCCTGGGGAAGGATTAGCTAAGGGGATAAGCCTGTTTTAGATGGGCTGGTTAAATGAACCAGGACATGCCAGTCTAGGCAGTCAGGTTATTTTCTAATCCATTTCTGATATCAATTAAAACTTAGAAATCAGTGTCTGCAATCTAGGATATTGAACATTAACACAGGTCGGCTATTAATACATTTGTAGACCCCTTCTATCTGAACGTTGTTGCTGCCTGCATGACACCTCCTCTTATTAACCCTTTAAGGACGGATGTTGCTAAAATGTGTCAGCATGATGCACCAATACAGCCCCGGCGAGTAACTCGACGCTGCTGCATCGGTGCCTCATGCCGACCCTTCGGGTGTGTCTCAATCCTGTAGAGCTAGCATGATGCTTGAATGCAGCACTGACCTGTGAGTTACTCTCCAGGGCTGCATTCAAGCATCATGACGACCAAGGACATGATGTATCAAGGTATCATGCCGTCATTAGGGGTGAAAGTCAGTCTTCTTTAAAATAAACAGCTTTTTCCACGATAAGCTGAGCGGCCAAGGAAAACGATCCTCCGGTTGCCCTTTCGTAGAGTAGCCTTTCTGCTTGTCCGCTGACAGTTATTTATAGTAACTATCCCATCTACCTGATCCCCTATGATAACTGCTCGGGGGATGAGTCAGCGGTTCCCCAATTATCGCCCTCTATATCCAAT
Organism: Harmothoe impar; assembly: GCA_947462335.1. Classification (NCBI taxonomy): domain Eukaryota; kingdom Metazoa; phylum Annelida; class Polychaeta; order Phyllodocida; family Polynoidae; genus Harmothoe; species Harmothoe impar. The sequence goes on from OX381714.1 coordinate 60,511,761, forward strand.
TAGCAGAACCAGCGCAGGTAGTGCTTCCCTATGCATTACCACTTATACCAGAGCCCTCTGGTAGAGAACCGTTTAACTCTATACGGACCACATAGTGCTTTAATGCAGAATACCCTATGTTATATGATACATGAATGCATGTCATGATACATGAATGCATGTCATGATACATGAATGCATGTCATGATACATGCATGTATGTCATGATACATGAATGCAGCAGGGGCAGCCCTGGCGAGTTACTCACCAGTGCTGCATTCATACATCATGACAACCCTTTGCAAGTTAGGCTGGCACCAGAAAACAGCAACAGAATGAAAATGGGTCTTCTATAGGGCATGTACCCGCCAACAGGTGGCTAATTATTAGTTGCGAGCGGATTACATATCTGTACGGATATGGCCATCTTTAGTGGCTATTGTATGGGAATTCACGAAGGTCAGACCAAGAATCGGAGAGTGACAGGTCTGCTGCAGATACTGCAGCTCAGAGACGTATTCCCCAGATGACGTCCGTCTCGGAATGCCCGAGGGATGGCACAGGAGGAGAAGGAGGAGGGGATGTCCCCAGGGGGAGAGATAGACTGCTACAATGTATCAGTCCCTACTTGACATCAGCAGCTCTACATACTACAACTATACATACTGATACATCACTCACCGGTACTGGGAGACAGACACTCAAATACTGCATATTCTACTAGCTACGTATCTATCATTTTCAAAATGTCAAGGACAGCATGATAGTTCACTGCTCCATGCCCATTAGTCATCACACAGAGTTACCCGCAGGTGCTGCATTCATACATTGTAACGAGTCCTTTAAAACATTTAAGGATTAGAATTTTGTCTTTTGGCGTCATGATGCACAGTGCGTGGGTAACTCACAGGCGCTTCATTGTCGCATCATCCCAACCTGTGGGAGTGTATCAACCTTGAAGGGTCGACATGGTGCATGAGTAGATTCGCATTCATGCATCACGCTAAAAGATGCCATTCATCCTCATGATGTAACAATGCAGCCCCGGCAAGTAACTCGTCGGTGCTGCATTTATGCATGAAGCCAGAAGGGTCGACATGATGCTTGAATGCAGTTGGGTTGCTCACCAGGGCTGTATTCATGCATCACAACGAACAAGGGCATGATACATTCAAACACTTTGTGGCCCTTAAGGGTTAAGGCGTTCAGCTGTCATGAAAGGGTTTACTATATACACTATTGATATATCACAAGTACGCTGTAGACATGTAGTACATTATGTAATATGTCAATCTATTTTTATCCTTATTATTAAATATCATTGATGTCTATACACTAGTCTACCAGTATCTTTTTTTCTCCTTTCTATTATTCATTCCCCAGTCCAACAAGCCCCTTTTTGTCCACCTGTCTGTCCTGCCACTTCTACCATGCCGGGTCTACACGGTTTTTGTCCCACCATTGGTGTTCCAGCTGCTCCCCCTCCCTCCCAACTCGTTCTTGCATGTACACAGAGAGAAGAAACTGCGCAAAAAGGGGGTCCAGGTTGCCTCCAGAATGACTTCCCTCTCTGGCTCTGGCTGGCTGGCTCTGTGGGTCATATGACTCCCCCATGTGACTCCCTTATGTCAGCCAGATAGTCACCTAGGCTCCCCGTAAGAGGGGAGTCATTCTGGGGGCAACCTGGACTACCATTTGACGCTGTGTCTTTTCTCTGTGTAGTAGATATGGTACAAGTGACTGGCTGTATAAGTGTTACAAGTCAAGGACAGGGTAATTGTCCAAGGTGCTAGCCATGCATAATTACCATTGTCGTAGGCTTATAACACTTATGCAGCTACTCAGGCATGGAATATCTGACTTACATTCACAGTAGGAGAGTGTGCTCAGTGGACCGCATCAACAGACAGCCATGTATGTAATATTTAACCTACGGTTGAGGGCTAAGACAAAGCATTTCACACCTTGGTTATTTTCACATAACCGAAGGTTAAGTCAGATACCCCCCTCGGACCTGAGTTATGTAATATTAACAATGGTAGAGTGACTGGTGCCCTATGAGGGCACCAGTCAGTCTGTCGTGGTTAATTGTACATATTCTCGGGTCCTTGTAGGGTATCTACTACATAGTCAGGCCATCTCTTTTGTTCTCTCCGCTAACTGTGGTGTATACTTTATACCAGCACTACAACTTTTCATTGTCTATTCTCTGCAGCTTCAGCTCCCTGCCCAATCTTTCTTATACAAGTTGCTGCTGTCCTTCGTCTCTATTCTTTAATCTCTAGACCTGCTTGATATCTGTCTATGTTCGGGTTGCCGCTCTCTTCTCCTAACTACTTATATATATATACCTGATTGGAGTTTCCAAACCGATTCCATCCTACTTTCCTGTATGTATATACTATAATCTATCAGCGCTATCCTGTTACTATGACCATTTATTTCCTAGCCTGGTACATGGTATAGACCTCTGTGTGCTCTCCGTCGGTTTCGCCAAATTCTTCATTCTGGACTCTAGCAGCTCCCCCACAGGGGCCCAGAGGGAGGGGGGAGACAGGTGTAGACAAATCACGGAGTAATCGGGCCTCTAACGATGATGGACGAGACCTCCATACCACCCCCACCCCACCCTGCCCACCCCTCTAGAACCGCTCTCTCTACACCAACCCCTCCACCCCCAGTCTAGGCCAAGAAATAGGTTCAAGGTTAGAGGATCTGGAGCCTTTTTCTCATATGTAATCAATGAAGGAGCTTATTATTCCATGTGGAGAAACAAAGTTACTATGCTTAAGTACTAGAATGACCATTCTCCACACCCCCGTGGAGAAACTGCTGCTCATTCTCCATGGGCTGTTTCTCCACTATGACATCACCTAAATAGCTATGAAACCAATCTTTAATTGCATATTTTGATGGATTTAATAAAGAATCACATGAAATAAATACAGAGATCCACTCTAAATCAGTCTGAACTCCTGGTTTCTCCACTCTAATGCATTGGATCGCATCACACTCGGCTCCGCCTCGTGTGATACGATCCAATGCACCACTCATGGAGAAACCTGTCGTTTAGACAGATTATCGTGGACCTCTGTCTATGTTGCTCCCATCTGCTGGTGTTGTAATAATACGGTCTTCCAGGCCATACTTCCTACCAGAATAAATAAAGACATTTCAATTCGATCGCTACTCTTAAATTGTCATCCATAGAATTTCCTAATTTTTTGCATCAGGGTAGTTAAGATCATTAAGAAAGGGAAAATGCAAAAAAATAGGGGGGGTCCCGAGCTATTTTTTTTTGTTACAGATTTTTGAAAAAAAAAGTATTCTCTATTTTTGCCAAAGAATACAAAAAAAAGGGAAATTTTCATGATTTTTTTTCTTAGTGAACCAATCCCCACATTAATTTTGTATTGCACATGAATAATCCTAGGTTATGTCTTTTAATGGGAAAAATAGAATGATGGTCCAAAAATGTACCATCTGTGAAATATGGCTCTCCTAAAAGGGACCCTCCCTCCTGGCTGTGTCTCACGAACGTGGGCCAATGTGTTTGTCCATGACCAGGTGCCGTCTATGACCGGCTATCTAAAAAGTTGTTTGGAGGAATAAAAAAGTTTTTTTTTAATTAAAAAAAAAGAAATTTATAAATAAAAATTGTAAATTCTTTTTTTTTTAATGTTTATCCCTCCAAACAACTTTTTTAGATAGCCGGTCATAGACAACACCCGGTCATGGACGGCACCCGGTCATAGACGGCACCCGGTCATAGACAAACACATTGGGCCAAGTTCGTGAGACACAGCCTCCTGTATATAGTGTGGTGGTCTCCGTTACTGTAGTACTACACAGCTCTGTATCTAGTCAATGAGGAGGAGTAGATGAGTTAATTTATGTTAATATGCTGATCACGTGACCTGCTGAGTGAGTAGAACCCGCCTCCATGTGCGTGTACCACTGAGTACCACAATATTGGTATTATGACCCTCTGGGACTGCATAACTGCACATGCAAGCACAGGACAATGCTATGGCTCGAGACCCCTAAATTCGATATGGCTACATAGGCATTTCTTAAAGGCGACATGCGATATGAGGCCTAGTGACATGCGACATGAGGCCTAAAAGAAAGTGCCATGGGACATGGACAGTTCTTTAAATCGACATGGGACATGGGCATTTTTAAGCGACATGTGACATGGTCATTTCTTAAAACCGACATGGGGACCCCCCATCAAGGGCCCCAATGCTTGTCTAGACGAGAGGTGCACAGTGATGCCAATTACTCATTGGCACACTGTGCTACATTGCATGCCCCTAGAGTAGACCAACTACATGTATCCGTCTGGCTATTAAGTATACCCTAGTGACATACTCGTATCTCCAGCGTTAGACTCCAGACTCCAATACCGGCAATAGAACACCTGCATGCACCCGTCTGGCTATTAAGTATACCCTGGTGAGTATTAACTCCAGCGTTATCCTCCAGGCGTCAACAGTAGACCTAACCACATGCCTACATAAGCCTCTGTTTGTAAGTGTGCCCTAGTGACACACAAGGTACCAATAGTAGCATACTAGTATCTCCAGCGTTATCCTCCAGGCACCAAAAGTAGTATATTAGGTGCATGTATGAGTGTGTACTCCAGTGTGACTCCAAGGTAGGTGGTAGTCTCGGCCACTGCTGTATGTCCCCTTACTCCAGGGCGTGGTGTCAAAGGGTTAGTCTCTCCTGAATCTCTGCTAGACTGACTGACTGTAGCTGCAGGGTGGTCGGTGGTGTCTGCTAGGCTGTCCTCCCACCGCTGTGTAGCCTCTGACACCTTCCCTACCTCCAGGGCTTGATATCAAAGGGTTAGTCTCTCCATAGGGTGTCTGCTAGACTAACTGACTGACTGGGATATGTACCTCCAGGCTGGGTGGTGGTGTCTTGTAGGCAGCCTATCGGCTACTGCTGTGGACCCTCTGACACTGTACTGGCCTCCAGGGCTTGGTGTCAAAGGGTGAGAGCCTCCTATGGCCCCCTGGATGTGTGAATCTCACTGACTGTGCCACCACTGTAGACCAGGGACTCACCGATGTTTCTACAGGTCGTGGCTCTCTGTCTGCAAACCGGTCTGACTGTGCTACTCCTGTAGACCAGAGCTATGCCTCCAGGCTTGATGTCAAGGGGTGAGAGCCTCCTGGATATCTGGGAGGCCGGAACTCACTGATAGGTTCCCACAGGCTAACTGGCTCTGTCACTCCTCCTGTAGGTCGGGGCTCGTTGAGACACCTCCTCTGCCTCCAGGGCTTGGTTCAAAGGGTGAGAGCCTCCTGGATGGATGTCTGCTAGACTGACTGACTGGGATATAGAGGCCGGTACTCACCAGTTGCCACCCACAGGTAGCCTGTCTGGTAGCCTGACTGCCTGGGCAACTCTTCCTGTAGACCAGGGCTCATTGAGAGACACCCTCCCGCCTCCAGGCTTAGTGTTAGAGGGTGAGAGCCTCCAGTCCCTGAGGTATCCTCCAGTCTCACTGACTGGGCTGTGGAGGCCAGCACTCAGTGGGAGCTACCTGCATTCCCACAGGTAGTCTGTCTGCTAGCCTGACTGACTGTGCCACCCCTGTGGGTCAGAGCTCGTTCAGACACCTCCTCTGCCTCCAGGGCTTGGTGTCAGAGGGTGAGCGCCTCCTGGATGTCTCACTGACTGTGTCACTGTAAAGGGTAGGACTCGGGGCGGTAGCTACCTGCTACCGGGACTCACTGGTAGCTCCCTACATTCCTACAGGTAGTCTGCCGGCTCGCCTGACAGCCACACACCTGTAGGCCAGTAGGACACATTGGTATGCACCCCTCCTGCCTCCAGGGTAGGTATCAAGGGGTGGGCGCCTCCTAGATGTCAGCTAGCCTGACTGACTGGGCTGTAGATGCCAGGACTCACTGGTAGCTATAGATTCCCACAGGTAGTGACCGTCTGTCTACTGGCCTGACTGACTGTCTCACTTCTCCTGTAGGCTAGGGCCCGTTGGTGGGCACCCCTCCCGCCTCCAGGGTTGACGTAAGAGGCCTCCAGGCTTCTGGCTGTCTGTGAATCTCACTGACCGTGCCCCTTCCGTAGGCTGGGACTCAGTGAAAGCTCCCTATACCCCCACAGGTAGCCTGTCTGGTAGCCTCACTAACTGTGTCACTTCTCCTGTGGGCCATGGCTCGTTGAGACACACCCCCAGCCTCCAGGGTTGGTGTCTTAGAGTGAGTGCTTGCTGGGTGTCTGTGAATCTAACTGACTGCACCACTCCTCCTGTAGGCCAAGGCGACACCTACTCTACCTCCAGGCTTGGTGTCAAAGGATGAGAGCCGCCTGGATGGATATCAGTCTCATTGACTGCAGCTCACTGGTAGCTACCTATGCTTGCTTTAGTGTATCATCCTGAAGGTACCCTGGCTGTCACCTCACTGACTGGCTATACTACTGAAGAGGCTACTGTAGAGGGTAGGACTCAGTGGTGGCTACCTCTCCTCCCCAGCCTCCAGGGCCTCCCTCCAGGGTGTGTCAGTCTGCCCCTGGTCCTACTGGCTAGTACTGGGCAGTGCTCTCCTGTCCGTCCGCTCGGCTACCTGACCGGGCCGGGGGTGGTAGGCACCATGCTCCTACAGGTAGGGGTCGGCTGTCTGCTACAGTGACTGCATGACTGTCCGCTAGGACTCACTTATAGGTACTCCCCCTTCTCCAGTGGGTGTATAAAGGTCCAGTGCTAACTCCATGCTTGCTGACGGTACTAGATCCTATCAACAAGATGCATAATAGCAATTGTCAAATTGACCATGTACTAGCTATGGCTTAAAGGGGCAATATCACCACTTACACTATACACATAGTAGACCAGAACAGTACTAGAAATGTGAATGGGACACTCTCGGTGATTATGCCACTTTAAATCCAGGTCTGTAACATTACAATCTTCTTAATAAATAGATAAATTCACAACACAATACAATACTCCAAGCAGGCACCTGCCTGCTACACTGACTGGGACTCCCTCCGCCTGCTAGTCTGTCTGACTGGTATGTTGCAGGCTGGGACTCCCTCAGTGACTGGGTAGCGGCAGTAGCGTGTGGGACTCAGTGGTAGGCGCCCCTCCTCCCTCCTCCCTCCTCCAGTAGGGTACACTGACCCAGTGCTGGCTGGCTGGCCGGGCGTTCCTCCAGCCCACCTCCTCCAGTAGCCTCGTGCCGGGTGCTGCCGCCTCCTATACTACTTACACCGGGGCTACCCTCCTAGACTTCAGGTACCGTGTGTGTGTGTGTGGGGGGGGGGGGGGGGGGGGGCTATACTACTCACACACCAGGCCTACCTATAGGCTCCTATAGGCTACCCCAGATAGGGTGTGTGTGTTGGGGGGGGGGGGGCAGACTGGGTCTCCCTTCTGTAGGCACCTACCTGAAATACTACTCACACACCGGGCCTAGGAGGTAAGGTGAGTGGTGAGGCAATTAGTAGAGTAAATATGTAACAATTTTAGCAGGTATTTGGCACCTGTGGCAGAAAACATGAAAAGTTGCCCACATGGTCTTTACATAATACTGAACTCATATCAAAGAGGATACATGATTTTTGAAAAGTATTTCCACACAAAAAATTACATTTAACTCAAAAAGTATGAAAATGAAGAATAATCCCATAAAATATCACACATTTAAGTTAGAAGGGCTTACACCTTGTAATAGGGGTGAACTAGGGTAATATGATAATGCTGATTCCAAATCTGCTATCTGTATGATGTTATCTAGGAAGGATCAAGGTCAAAAGCAAGGTCAACGTTCAGAAATTCACTTAACATCAATACATGTATAAAAAAACACTAGCATAGTCATCTGCTCTGTCTCTTTGTTTGTCTGCCTGTCTGTCTGTGTGTTTGTCTATGTGTCGTGCTGTGTCTCTGTCTTTTTGTCTGTCTCCTCACTGATAATGATACCCATAGTCATTAGTGACTATACCACCATATTTTTGCTCCTGTGATCAGGGGACTATACAACTTAGTCACATATTAGTCATAAAGATGGTCATGAGTGACTATATGTGGATCACACAAATTGATGTCACATGAATGTGTGCACAGGAAACAGGATTCAAAATTGAATGCTCAACTGACTTCAGATAGGCACTTATTCATCTAAATCACTCATTTACACATGTCCCTGTGCATTAGATTGTGTGTTTATGTTAAGCATGCTTACTTAAGACATCATAGAACACATAGATTCTCAAGTTTGATTGAAGTAGCATGTGCTTTTGTCCAAATTCTGATCATGTAATGGTGGATCTTTAGGCATTCAGTCTAGGATGTACAGAAGTTGACTGGATAAAGGGTCATAGTGTGCTAGGCATATGCCCCATCCTCATCTACCTCTTCTGATGGTGCGAGGACAAGTACCCCTGGACATCTACCCTGGACATCTGACCCCTGGACATCTACCCCCTGGACATCTACCCCTTAGAACGTTTATCCCCTTGGACATCTATTCCCTGGCATTCCACCCCTTTGGACACCTAGCCCCTAGGATATCCACCCACTTGGACACATACCTCTGGACATCTACCCCCTGGGATGTCTACCCCTAGAACATCTACCCCCTTAGACATCTATTCCCTGGACTTTTACCTCCTTACGACTTCTACCCCCTAGGACATCCAACCCCTTGGACACCTACCTCTGGACATCTATCCCTGGGAAATTTTACCCCCTAGAGCATCTACTCCCTTACACATCTATTCTAGACTTTTACCCCTTTACGACTTTTACCCCTTTACAAACTACCCCTAAACATCTACGCCTTAGACACCTACCCCCTGGTACATCTACCCCCTAGCACATCCCCCCCTTGGACACCTACCTCCGGACATATACCCCCTGGGACATCTACTTTGCTTTGCCCTGCCTTACTCTGCCTGTTCTATTCTACATTACTCTGCTCTGCTTTACTCTGCCCTAGAGAGCATGCAAAACATATATCTACCCAATAACCAGTAATATAATATATATGACATGTTTACATTAACATGACCAAACATCCATGTGAGCAGTATGTATCCTGTCTTTCTCTAACAAGTGCTAAGTATGTACATGCATTAAGGACAATAGTTAAGGATTAAATGGAATAGATTATGCCATTAGCAGTGTTAGTTTATGATTTATGTCACATGAAAAGGTTTATATAACCAAGATGTGTTATTGTGATGAGGGTTTGTTGACCTATTATGCACAATAGGTTTGACCAAATGACTTTTTTAGTTAGTAGAAAGCAGTAATGAATATTTGCAAAGTATGATCTTATTATGCATAGCCATCCATCTGAACACTACTTTTTCACATGCAATAAATACATGTATATTGGTTTCTATCATTTGGATTATCTTTTGAATTTTATTCCATTCCAAAACAATTAATATATAATTTTAAAGGATTAAAAGTATATTTTTTCAATGTCATTTTACATGTAGTCACATTAATAAAAATGTATGTATCCTCTTAGAATCGGGTTCAGCACGTCTTAAAACCCCTGTATACCAAATTTCATGCTTTCTGCCGGAAGTGCCAAACCATTTCACCTATTTCTTGTACTATACCTCAGATACCAGGGTGTGTGTGTGGGGGGGGGGGGGGGTCTATACTACTCACACCCATGAACTGGGGTACCTGTGTGTATGTGTGTGTTGGAGGGGGACTAAGGGGTCTGTAGTGAGTTGCGCTGGTTATGATGGTTACAAGCACTGATAGAAGCTGATAAAGACTATTACAAGCTTTTTCCCCTGTTTGCAACCTATCTTTACCCATATCGGTATGTCTTATCAATGAATTTAACCTCAACCAGCGAAAGACAGACCTGCTCTGGGTATTGCTTCAGCTTTCTATACTACTCACACACCGGGCCTGCTACCCTCCTGCAGGCTCCTAGAGGTTACCCCAGGTATCAAGGTTTGTACGGAGGAGTGGAATGGTATTTACAGACTTGGTACCCTCCTATAGGCACTCACTCCTTCCCCTTACTTCCCCGTACTTGGGAGTGTGTATTAGGATAATTGGGGTGGGAGGGGGGTAGAATAGTCACAACTACAACAGACTGGGTTCCCTTCCAGAGGCACCTGCTCTACCCGATGTTCCAGAGTGTTTCTGTGTGTGTAGGCGGGGGATGATAATAATAGTCATTAACTGGGTCCCCCTTTTAGTGACACCCACTGCTACCCTATGTATGGGGTGTGTGTGTGTTGGGGGGCGGGGTGATGACCTAGTGCTAACTCCAGTGCTGGTGTCAGTCTACAACATGCAGCGGACTACTACTGTCTATGGCAATAGTCTATGGCGACCACTAGAACTCCCTTAACCTGTAATGCTGACCCAGTGTTAAACCCGCAGATCTTACTGCACGTCCAGTAACAGTCAGAGTGCAGTCGGGACAGGTACTCAGCCCTATATGCTCATTGCTCCAAGGTAATCAGTCAGTGGTGGTAGACTGCTTGAGTGACTGACTTGGTAAATTGTAGGTAGAGAGACTTCACCTGAAGTGACCCTTTTGGCCTTCAAAGTTTCAAAATTCCGGGAATTTAATGAAGAACCCCATGTCTGCAGTACAGAGACACAGTATGCCAGTAGGGGTAGGTACCATAGGCCCACCGTGCAGATGCCAGGCCTCCTCCAATGCTCTATACCGGCTGCTGTTACTGTTACTGCTGCAGTTACTGCTGCTGCTGCTGCTGTTGAGGTAGCAGTCAGTCAGGAGATGCTATAGACTGGCTGACTGACCTGGTAAACTGTTGGTAGTCATCAAACCTTTGGTCGAGCACTCTTTTACATCCCATATTACATAGACACAGTATGGCAGTAGGGGGTAGGTACTATAGTTCCAAGGATGCAGAGTGGCAGACTTCCTCTAAGGATCTACCAGCTACTGCTGCTACTGCTGAGGTAATCAGTCAGTTGTGGTAGACTGCTTGAGTGACTGACTTGGTGAATTGTAGATGAAGATACTGCACCTGAAGTGACCCTTTAGCCTTCAAAGTTCCAAAATTATGGAAATCTCATGAAGAACCCAATGTCTACAGTACAGAGACATACACACAGAGAAGTAAAGGTGTCAACTGTGTCTCCCACGTGGCTCTGGTAAAATAGAGAGTCAAACAGATAATGACCCTGCTTATATGAAGGCTCAACACTGGGTTGACACTGATAGTAGAGAGTCAACTCAACTTGACACTGATAGTAGAGAGTCAACTCGAGTTGACCCTTCATATAAGAAGAGTCAGTAGCTGCTTTACTCCCTATTTTATCAGAGCCACGTGGGAGACACAGTTGACACCTTTACTTTTCTGTGTGTAGGTACAAGAGTATGACTAGTTCCCACCATGCAGATGCCAGGCCCCCTGCAGTACTCTAGTTACTGCTGCTGCTACTGCTGCTGCTGCTGCAGTAGCAGTCACTCAGAGGCCGGTACCAGACCGGCTGAGTGACCTGGGTGAGGCACCAGTCCCCGCAGACACCTGTAGGTACCTCATGGTAGTACAGGGGACGAGTCACTCACTGAGCGAGCAGCTCACCACTCTGGTGCCGACACACAGGGCCGATGTACTCTCTGGGGCTTTCTGGGGCTCTCTGGGCGGTTTAACCCTGTAACCCTTTGGCGGCATGATGCATGGATGCAGCCCTGGTGGTCGGTCTCATGGTAGTACAGGGGGACGAGTCACTCACCGCCCGAGCAGCTCAGCACTCTGGTGCAGACACACAGGGGATGAGGTACTCTCTGGGCGGTTTAACCCTGTAGGGGCCGCATACTGCACTTTTACATTATGTCCTAGGTCGTCATGACGCATGAATGCAGCACTGGCGAGTAACTCGCCAGTGCTGCATTCAAGCATCATGCCGACCCTACAGGTACCCGGATTCCTGGTAGTACGGGGACGAGGCACTCACCGCCCGAGCAGCTCACCACTCTGATGCAGACAGACAAGGCCGATGTACTCTCTGGGGCTTTCTGGGGCTCTCTGGGCGGTTTAGCCCTGTAGGGGCTGCATAGTGATTTAAGTACTTTGCCCTTGGTCGTCATGATGCATGGATGCAGCCCTGGTGGTCGGCCTCATGGTAGTACAGGGGGACGAGTCACTCATGGCACGAGCAGCCCAGCACTCTGATGCAGACATACAGGGGACGAGGAACTCTCTGTGCGGTTTAACCCTGTAGGGGCCACAGTGCTTTAATGCATGTATCATGCCCTTTGTCAGCTTGATGCATGAATGAAGCCCTGGTGAGTAACGTGCCAGGGCTGCATTCATGCATCATGCCGACCCTACAAGAGTGTATCATACCAGTCATTGGGGTTTGAGCCTACAGTGGAGGAGCCACTCTCCCATACATAAAGTAGTCTTAGTGGTAGACTATATACAAAGGAGCCGACCTAGATAAGATTACAAAATGCATTGACCGCTTGTGCCTCAGAATGGCAGTGAGCCTACAGAGACTACCTCCAACCGTGCTGCCACCTAGTGTCTCGTGACAGAACAGGAGGTAAGGTGAGTGGTGAGGCAATGGGGGGAGGTGACCGGCACAGAGTGGGGCATTTTGAGCCAAAGGTCGACCCAGGAATACCTCTCTGAGTGGTTCAAATCTGTAGCAGAGGTGTCACTCTCCTAAAACAGTGTTGGTCTAAACTCGAACCCAACTGCATAAATGATCGCACATTAGCTGCAGGTGGATAAAGATGGCTGTATGCGTACAGAGAGGTGCTCGGTTCAGGTGGCGCCACCCTGGTTACAGAATGTAAGCAGCAGTGTGGGGGCGGCCCAGGACTGCATGGGGGTGGCTGTTTGGAGCAGGTGGAGTGGAGGACAGGAAGGGATTGGCGGCTCACTTGGGGAGATATAGTAGCAATAGTGGCAGCAGTAGTAGTGGCAGAATACACTGGGGAATTGTTTAATGACTTAACCCTTTAAGGGCCACATGGTGCTTTGCCCTTTGTCGTACAGATGATGCGTTGATGCAACCATCACGACCCTACTCACCAGGGCTGCTTTCATGCATCATACCAACCCTGTTGTGGTAACCATGATGCCTGAATGAAGGATTTTCATTTGAAGTCCTAATGTGGCGTTGCTGCCTTATAGCATACCACATTTTCAGGAGTGTATCTACCCTGTTGGGGAGGTATGGTATATGAATGCAGCACTGGCGAGTTACTCGCCAGACCATGAAGGGCAATGTGGATTAAAGCAATATGTTGTGCTTCAAGATTTAATCATGTCTCTACCCCACCTCCCACTGCCCAGCTCCCTATACCCACCCCTTGCAGAATACTGCCCACTGTTTAATGTCTCTATAGACCCATTCAGCAAGAAAGGGTGACTTTAAAAAAATCAGCGTAGACAAGACAAGTGTAATCATGTTTTGAAGATAAATAAAAGGAGCGCTGCTCTACTTTTTTTTAAAGAAAAAAAAGGGTGACTTTTCAAAAAAAGTTGTTGATTGAGTTCTTTTAACATTTCTGAAGCGCGACCAACAAATACATAAATATAATTGTGGAGTTGTATCAGACATACCACTCTCCTAGATAACCTCTAACAACTACAGTGATGTCTTTGGACCACTATGGCAGTGCTAAGGATATACTATTTGAAAGATAATTCTCCCATTAATATGCTGATATAAGATGCTCACAAACAATCCAATACAGATACTGCTTTGAGGATTCTGCTAAAACCAACATAAACACAACTTTATCACGAAAAGTCACCTTTTCTTGCTGCATTGGTCTATAGCTACTGTCGCCCATTGGTCCCGCGTCATCAGTCAACCTCAGCCAATTTACGACTGTTGACTCACGGCGCGGCCACGGCTACAGCCAGCCTGGTTACCCCTGTCTGAAGCTACTTGGTATAATATAGACTCCCCTGGGTGTACTAGGGGACCACCAGCCAGGGCTGCAACAGGTTCTGTCTCAGAATAGTCACTGGTATGTTGGTATACTACTGCACTCTATTGGCAACTTATGAGAGCGATTGAGGAAACACTCGTCAATTTGTGTGAGTAACAATATCTGAAATGTTTTAATTAAATATATCATCATGTTGGCGCAGTAGAACTTTAATATATCTGCGGAATCTCCCACTTTCATATACTACTTACACAAAGCCTACACCATCCCCATTCTCATATACAGTGACATTTTTCTTATAAGGAGAGCTTTTTGGCAAGGCAAATTTGTTCCTTATAAGCAATGACCCTTAAAACCAACACTAGATATGGAGATAGCTTTGGCAATGGAAACGTGCTCCTTATTATAAGAGGAAGCTCCATATATCAGTCCCTCTTATGACTATATTTCACTGTATACTATTTATGCAAGGCCTACATCACCCCCACTTTCATATACTACACACACACACCCTACACCACCCCTACTTTCATATACTACTCACCCCCACCCTACACCACCCCCCTCCACTTTCATATACTGCTCACACACACCCTACACCACACCCCACATTCATATACTACTTACACACACCCTACACCACACCCCACATTCATATACTACTTACACACACCCTACACCACCCCCACTTTCACATACTACACACACACACCCTACACAACCCCCCACTTTCATATACTACTCACCCCCACCCTACACCACCCCCACTTTCATATACTACTTACACACACCCTACACCACCCCCACTTTCACATACTACACACACACACCCTACACAACCCCCCCTTTCATACACTACTCACACACCCTACACCCCCCACTTTCATATACTACACACACACACCCTACACCACCCCCCTTTCATACACTACACACACACCCTACACCACCCCCACTTTCATATACTACACACACACCCTACACCACCCCCCACTTTCATATACTACACACACACCCTACACCACCCCCCACTTTCATATACTACACACACACCCTACACCACCCCCCACTTTCATATACTACACACACACCCTACACCACCCCCCACTTTCATATACTACACACACACAACCTACACCACCCCCACTTTCATATACTACACACACACAACCTACACCACTACCACTTTCATATACTACACACACACAACCTACACCCCCCCCACTTTCATATACTACACACACACAACCTACACCCCCCCACTTTCATATACTACACACACACAACCTACACCACCCTCACTTTCATATACTACTCACATTATTTCCCACTTTCATATAGATCTACACACTACCGGTTGTATAGTTTACGGAGTGACTCACAAGGAGAACAGATCCTCCAGTTAATGATTGCTTCGTAGATATCCAAGTAACCAGACCACAGAGGCTCCTTCAGGTTGTATTACCTCTCCATTACTTCAGGATTGAAATAGAAATGTAACTTCTGTCATGCACCATCCCTTGCCAATCTTGTCTGTCTCATATAGAGAAAATGGTCCCTGTCATCCATTACCACTTTGACTGACACTACACCTAGCTGCCCCATTGTAACGAGTGGCAACTTAACTTAAAGCCGCTTAAAATGTTCCTTTAAGGCATTTTGAATTTGCTTAAATGTAAATATTCATGCAGTACATGTTTTACTCAGATCTGTAATTTCAAATAGACACACCCTACTTACTTCATGTATATATTCAATAAACCTTGCTGTAAATACAGATTTCTGGTCAAAGATATAATAATTGTGTTGTCAGAAACTGAATGTTTCCCTCAGATCCCTCACCCCTAGAGCACGGACATGTTGGTTTCCTCATGTGGCGTAGAGGGAAGTAAACAACCCATTCCCTGCTATATATAGAGACGATGATCGTAGAAGTGCTTTAACCCTCTAAAGGCCACATGGGGCTCTAAGGCTGTCGCGAGTTACTGACTAGGGCTTGGTCGTCATGATGCATGAATGCAGCCCTGGCGAGTAACTCCCCAGTGCTGCATTCATGCTGACCCTTAAAAACCCCTAAAGGTCAGCATGATACATATTTGCAACCTTGTTGAATAACTGGTCAGGACTGCAGTCATGCTTTACGATGATAAAAGGCACAGCACATTTAAGCACTATGCGGCCCTTCAGGGGGTATATATAGTGTAGTTTTATATGGCTTCAAGTGAGTGAGTCACTTAAGCACGGTCTCCGGCTGTGAAATGGAAAGATAACACGCCGGACATGTCTCTGCTGTGGGGGTATGACGGATATGCACATGAAGTATATCAGAACACTGCAAGACAAGAACAAGAATGTTGGTATTTAAGCTATGATTGGACTGAAGTCACATTTAAAGTATCTTTTATTCCAGTGATACTTAAAAGTCGTCATCCGTGACATTTCATTCGATTTAATGCAGTTAAGCTACTTCTAAAACTTCAGTTAAATGCCAACGTTCATGTAGTGGAAGTGGTGTCTTCACCCTATAAGGGAGTGGTAATTTTTTAACAACAGGGGGGGGGGGGCGGTGGATTTTCGCGCGAGCGGGTCAGAATTTTTCTGGTCCCCCCCGCGAGAGGGGTCGAAAAGTTTTTGGTCCCCCCCTCCAGGCAGGTTGAAATTGAGCACGGCCGACCCCTTTGAGCTATAGTAACGCGCGGGCTTTTCCGCTAAATAGGGGTGTAACTTTTTTGGTCCCCCCCTCAAGAGGGGTCCAAATTTTTTTGGTCCCCCCCCCAAATCCACCAACCCCCCCCCCTGTTGTTAAAAAATGACCACTCCCTAAGGCCAACATAGCCCTTTAATGCATCCTCTTTTCGTCATCATAATACACCTGCATAGTTTAGGCATGATGCACAATTACACTACTGGTTAGTTCATGAGGATGATACACACATGAATATGACCTTAAAGCAGCATGCTGCCTATTAAAGTGGCATTCTCACCGGGCGTTTCCCACTCACAATTCTAGTACTGTTCTAGTCTGCTATGTGGTTAAGTGTGAGTGGTGAGAATGCCCCTTTAAGGCCTGCTGGTGTAGAGAGACAGGCCCAAACTGGGAGATGGTAGAGTGTGTAGTGAGGATAGGGAGGGGTGAGGGTAGGTGGGGGGAGGGGTGAGGGTTGGGGGTTTATCGGTATCAATACTAGAGACGGGTAGGGTCCGGTAGGGTAGGAGAGGTGGGGGACGTCGCCATTCCACCAACCACCTGATGATACTGGGTCTAATGAAAAGACAGCAAGCATGGCAGTCATTTTGCTGAATTCCCTATGGGAATAGGCGCCTTCCCTAGTTGTGGCAGCACTCTAGGCAGGTTGAAGTACTACTAGGACCCTTACCTAGTTGTGGCAGGAGTTTGTACAGGACAAGGTACCACCAGGACCCTTACCTAGTTCTGGCAGGAGACTGTGCAGGACTAGGTACTACCAGGACCCTTACCTTGTTGTGGCAGGAGTCTGTACAGGACAAGGTACCCCCTGGACCCTTAGGCCAAAAAGAAAGTTTGTTTCAGGTCACCCGATGGACCCTATCAAACAGGGCCAACCCTACATTTTTTATGCAATTCTGAAGAATTTTTGGTATTTTTACCCTTTTTTGGTCAATTTTAGGGTCTTCGGAGAGGTTGGCTAGTAAAAGAAAAGTTTAAAAAAAAATCTGACCTACTGGCCCTACATTTTCTTGCCATGTCACCTGAAACAACCCTAGTCTTTTTTGGCCTTATCTAGTAGTGGTAGGAGTATGGGTAGGACTACCAGGACCCTTACCTAGTTGTGGCAGGAGTCTGTAGAGGTCGAGGTACCACCAGGACCCTTACTTATAGTTGCGGCATAGCAGCAGCAGGACCGGGGCCTACCGTCCTCTGGGATAATCGATGTGCCATGCAGTAACTTTGGCAGCTGCGTCAAAGAATCCTGTCAATTGCCGGCTCCAGGAGGGCCCAAGTAAGGATCTGTTTTGTGTGAGTCTCCCATCTCCCTCTCTCATATACACTACATCGTTGTATATATAGTCCGGTGCCTTAAGGGAAAAACCATTATTTTCCGGACAAAAGTACCAAAGTTGGTGAAGATATAGGGAATGATATACTTTTCAACATTTTTTCAAGCATCAAGAAAAAAAAGTACGGGAACACCCATTTTTGCCATTTTTCAAAATGGCCGCCTTTTGGCAGATAAAATGAATTAAATGGTTAAAAAATAGAAGGAATCTCATCTCCCACATCACCGATATTGCTCCTAGAAGGATTCTGACCATACCCATCCCCCCTATATTGAACCCAAGGAATCCAATGGTCTCATTGGTTGGTTGCTATGATAAGTGGTTGCCTAGCAACCGCCATTCTATTTGTTGATTTCCTTTTCACATTTCCAGGATCTTCAGCTCGGTTTTGACCATACCTATCCCCCCTATATTGGACCCAAGGAATCCACTGGTGTTATTGGCTAGTTGCTAGGACATTTGGTTGCCTAGCAACAGCTATTATATTTGTTTATTTGCTTAGCAACACATATTTCCTGGGTCCCCAGCTCGGTTTTGACCATACCTACCCCTCCTATATTGGACCGAAGGAATCCATTAGTGTTATTAGTTTGTTGCTAGGAGAATTGGTTGCCTAGCAACGGCTATCATTTTTGTTTATTTGCTTAGCAACACACATTTCCTGGGCCCTCATCTTAGTTTTTGACCATACCTATCCCTCCCATATTGGACCCCAGAAAACCATTGGTGTTATTGGTTTGTTGCTAGGAAAGCAAGTTGACTACTTTAACTTACAGGGATGTAAGTCAGGGCAGGGGGAAAACAGGAAGTCGGACCAGGCCCTTCCGGCCAGCAGAACAGCATAGGAAGGCAACCTCAATACTCCTGTGGCCTTCCCGGCCTCCCCTGCAGTCCCTCCCGGCCAGCAGAGCGCTCCCAAGACGGTCTCTTTGACCCTCCTGGAATACTCCCAGTGAGTTGGTGGGAAGATTCCAGGAGGGTCAAAGAGATCGTCTTGGGGGCGCTCTGCTGGCTGGGAGGGACTGCAGGGGAGGAGGGGAGGGGCGTCAGGGGGACAGGGGGCCTGTCCTTGGGGTGTTCTGCTGACAGGGAGAGGCTGGGAGGGACTAGGATTATGGGACGAGGTAGAAACGGGACTTTTTCTCAATGCTAGCACAACAAAGTACATAAATATAGAAAAGTTTCATGAAAGTGATATTCCAGGAATTCCTGGAATTCCAGGAAGACTTACATCCCTGAACTTATATCCCCCCCCCCTTATTGGACCCAAAGAATCAATTTGTCTTAAGGGTCCCAGCTGGCACTCTGGGGCAGCACCTAAATAAACTTGAAGAAAGTGCTGCTGACCCAGATTTGTCCCACACAGAAAATCTAAATGCCCTAGCCCTCAGTCTGAAGTGGCTATCCCAGGTTAGTCATAGGGTCTTTGGTCAGGCATGACAGTATAGGGAGCCAAAAATGACTAACTTGGTTAGGCTATAGAAACTCAGAGATCGGTTGTATAGGGAGTCAAAAAGTATTAGTGCAGTAGAATAAACCCGTTATTACCACTGACTAGAGGAGGGGCTGTATATGGGGTACACAATGTGCAATGATATGTATCATGTGGGTACCTTTTTCTTCCAAACTGATTATTGGCCAGGTCCACAGAGTTACCTGGGCATAATGAGACAGTGTTGGGTATGTAAGCTAAGTACTAGCTCATAGACCATAGGAACAAAGAGCATAGGGTCCAAAACCCTTTATACCAGTGGTCTACACAGGCTGCATGTGTAACTCAATGGGCGGTCCATGCGCACACACTTCTCCAAAATAGCATATATACATACAACACCTCTATAGGACCTATCCCAGCATGCACTGCTCATTCTGGTCTGCTGCACACTTAAAGAACAGCAATCAGAAGGTTTATATTGTTTATAACACCCCCCCCCCCCTCCCCTTCTGCAACAGGTAGTGGTGCAGGGGGTGCACCTCGTTCACCTGATGTACAATTAGCTATAGTAGGACGACTTTGGCACTAAGCAAGGCCGTCACAGGGTGGTGTTTTTCTCACCTACAGTGCCTACACCCTTATGTACAATTACCTATACGGGACTAGCGCATTAGGCTATGGGGGCCGCCATCTTGGCTCAGACCAATGCATTGTGGTTAGGCTCCCGACTTCAGAGCAGTGCATCATGGGAGACTTTCTTATCAGTCCCTTTGTTCAAGGTGTGAGGAGAGGAGATTAGCCTGATAAGGAAATGGAGTTTAGCCCCTGCTCTGCTACCAACATTTAATAATTGCCGCCAGGGTGTCTGTACAAAAAGTACTATACTAATTCTGGGATGGAGATATGTCATTTTGCATCCAAACTCTTCATATATAGCATGTAAATATATGTGCCTACACTTTTATACCCCTCCATTTCGAAGGTGATTTCGCGTTTTTCATGAGATATTTCGCTGTAAATTGAGTTCTGAGAGCCCATTCAAAATGTAGGATATATGTAAATGTAGCCCTATATTTTAGCATTCTAATGCAAGCAATGCTAAATTGATTACTCAAATAGCCTCTCCCGGAAATTTGATATAGTAGAGTCTGTTTTCTGAAAGGCTTCCTAATTGCAGAGCCAAACCAGGGGACCTGTACACATCACACTGTCGACCTAGTTCTCATTTACTCATTACTATAAAACTTTTATACAAAATGTACATTTATAACCTACAAAGACTGGACATGTAGCTGACTTCCATAGCTGTCCATTGGTACCCATGTATACATATATTGAATATATCTAAGAATCATAAATGGTAATTTAAGTTGGAGGAAGGGGGAAATGCGCAAATGTCTGAATGGCCTACTGTAGGTGAGATGGCATGGCTTGGTACCAAAGTCGTCCTCCTGCTATAGCTAATTGTACATTGATTTTTGATAATAGACACAACTAGAATGACAGAACTTAAATTGACCATACTCGATGAGGTAAGGATATTCTTGGTCATACTGCATCGTCGCGTTTCACCCTTTGAGAACAGCATCATGCCTTAATGCATCATGCCCTTGGTCATCAAGATGCATGAATGCAGCCCTGGCGAGTTCCTGGTGAGTAACTCGCCAGTGCTGCATTCAAGCATCATGCCGACCCTACGGGGTTAAGACACTCTCATAGGGTCGGTATGGAAGGGAGGGAGGGAGTAGTGTATAGGTGTGTGGTGGAGGAGGGTAGGAGCAGGGTTGTATGTAGCAGATGACAACTACCAGTAGTAACTACCATGGTAACAAAACTATTGAGATGCATAAATTCAGAAATGTCATCCTCTGTATCACCAGATAGTGGACCTGGTCCTCATACCTTTGGTGTGGTAATAACTAATATAAATATCTCAATCAATAATCCTCTATCTCAATCCTCATCCTAATCTTTGCATTCTCGTTACTGGCTGCCCTTATATTCATATATTTGTGGATATTTTTCGTATAACATTTAAACTCCAATGCCTCTGTACTTCCTTCTATGAATGTAATGCTTTCATAACATCTTCACAAATAGTTAGAAACTAGAATGGCAACATACCAATAAGGGGGGGGGGAGTCATGGTAAATGCACAAAACAGCATACATGAAAACAAGGGGGGGGGTCAAGAGCCATTTTAGCATACTCTATATGTACACATTTTCACTCTTATTGTGAGAGAAATGAAGCCATTCAAAGATTATTTAGTGGATAAAACTGACTTGAATTATTGTCTGTGGAGGTAAACCAAAATCTGTTTGTTGTCAAAACTTTTTTTCGGGGTGGGGCCTGGGGGGAAGGGACAATAATTACATCGCAGAAGAAAGAAAAGAAATATTATATACCAATTACCTCATGTACATGGCAGATCACCTGTGCGGCTTATAGGATCGGCCTAGGGTCAGGGTGTGGCTTATACGCGAGTTTTTACTGCTACGGTTTAGTACTTAAGTCACCATAACCAGAACCCTTGTCCAGCTTATAAGATCAGTCTAGGTGCGGCTTAAATGCAAGTTAGGCTTATATACAAGGTTTCATTGTAGATTGACTTCATTGTCAAAGGTTGTGGGCAGAGCCCAAGGCAATGCTCATAATTACATCGCAGAAGAAAGAAAAGAAATATTATGTACCATGAAACCTTATGTACATGGCAGATCGCCCGTGCGGCTTATAGGATCGGCCTAGGGTCAGGGTGTGGCTTATACGCGGGTTTTTACTGCTACGGTTTAGTACTAAAGTCACCATAACCAGAACCCTTGTCCAGCTTATAAGATCAGTCTAGGTGTGGCTTAAATGCAAGTTAGGCTTATATACAAGGTTTCATTTTAGATTGACTTCATTGTCAAAGGTTGTGGGCAGGGGCCCAAGGCAATGCTCAAAGCTGGTATGACTTTCCACTCTCTCATTATTTGTGTCCCTTAGTGAATGCCCCTGCATCCAGTGGGGGAAGGATGTTCTGTCTAGAACCTAGTATTATAAGGGTTATAAACTATATCAAATATTTTCACTTCAGGGGCTTGAGATGTGGGGGGGGAGGGGTACATCTGCAATCTTTAGTAAAAATGAGAGCGGGGGGGGGGGGGGGGTCAGTTGCTCAAAGGGAGGGGTATCACCCTAATGAGTACATAATGCAACGTGGGGGGTGGGGGGGGGGGGCTATTTTCTGGGGAGAAATGTATACATACTTTATGGAAGCCCCCTAAGGAACATTCTAACATATTTAGAGGTTCTGTATACCAAGCTGTACCTGATGAAAGATGAAAAAGAACCATTCAATATGTAAATGTAGTCAACCAAGTATCCCAGCAATGAACTGATAATACCAATAATGCTAAATAAAAGGGATAGTTAGGCTTGGCAAAAATGAGCTGAGCACCCGGGAAATATGTGTTGCTAAGCAAATAAACAAAAATGATAGCTGTTGCTAGGCAACTAAATGTCCTAGCACCTAACCAATAACACCAATGGGTTCCTTGGATCCAATATAGGGGGGATAGGTATGGTCAAAACTAAGCTGAGGATCCAGGAAATGTGTGTTGCTAAGGAAATAAACAATTAGAAGGTAACTTTTTTTAGGTTGCCTAGAAACAGCTGAAAAGGGGTAATCCACCAATAGGATTTCTTGATGCTTGAGATAGAATTAATCTTCACCTTTTTTTCTATAGCTGGGAAAAATTTGGTGCTTTTGTCCGGAAAATAACGATTGTATCTTTTATATCCCTTAAGGCACCCAACTAATAGGGGAGACAGAGTGCTTGTATGTGCTATGTCATTTTGCATTCATAAATAGCTCATCGCGGGCTGTACAGTGTCTTAGTACAGAGGAAAGCAGTTCTAATGTATCCTATAAGGGATCAAAACCTAAGAGTAAACCACTTTCAACAGGAGCTCATCCTAATTTCCAGTTATCTTCGCCATAAATGCTGACTGCCTCCTAATCTATTGTCTATGTCTAATTTAGGTATTACATTATGGACGAATTGGGCTAAAATAACCTTTCATGTTCAGAAAATCAGAAAGCACGAATTTATGAAAGAAGTGAGAGTGGCCTGGACTGAGGGAAGGTCACACTACCATATCTGCTCCCACGGGGTCCATATCTGACTCAATACCCCAATACGTCCCGACTCACTCCGTGTAGGCATGTCGATCAGGAACCTAGTCATTTAACCCGCTAAGGACGGCATAATGCATGGATGCATCATGTCTTTGTTGTCATGATGCATGAATGCAGTCCTGGCAAGTAACACACCAGAGCTACCTACAGCGTGGCTACATCCCCGAACGGTGGGAATGATGCTTGAATGCAGCACTGGCTACTCGCCAGGGCTGCATTAAAGCATCATGAAAGAATGCAATAAAATATGATCTATAGGGCTAAGAGGGTGGTTTGGTGCACCATGTGATTTTTTTGTCATGATGCCGACCCTTAGGGAGCGTATCAGCCCCGTAGGGTCGGCATGATGCATGAAAATCGCCAGGGCTGCATTCATGCATCATGACAACAAATGACATGATGCATTAAAACTACTCTGCAGGCCTTAAAGGGGTTAGAGGGTTGAAGATCCATATGACCCCAGCAGAGTCCCCTCCTCCTCCCCTCTCCGGCACCCTTCTCTCCCTGATACTATCAGCAAGGCCCAGATTGATCAGTCAGGCTGTACTGATCTCTGGTGGAGGCCCTACAGCTCTATATCCAGGGGGCTTCTCCTTCAATAGCGCCTCAACACGCTATGCCCTTGGACGTCATGATGCATGAATGTAGCTGTGGTGAGTTACTCGCCAGTGCTGCATCAAACATCATACCGACCTTAATAATGAGGTTAAGACACCACCCAAAGGTTGACATGATGTACCAACGGTGAGTTACTTGCCGGGGTTGCATTGCCCTTGGACGTCATGACAAGAACTCACAAAAAACAAACCTGGGTTTAGCCATACCGTAAAATCTCTCTGATAAGCCGACCTCCCTTATAAGCCGACCCCCCACTTTGAGAGAATATCATAAGCCGAATTTAGGTCCATTTAAACATGGTAAAACTATAAAGCACCTGATAAGAAAGCTCCCTTATGAGCCGACCCCCCTCTATGAGACAATGCTATAAGCCGAATCAAGCTTAAAATCCCCAAAAAAGGTCGGCTTATCAAAGAGGTTTTACGGTACTCCTGATTCAAATAGATCTGGTCCTTACTTGTTGCCTACACCTGCCCCGCCCTGGCATACTTGCTTGTCAGTCAGTCGTCATTACCCTATATATAAAACGGCATTATTTGGTTCCCTGGTTCCACCCCATCGGATTAGGCTTGAGTGCTTGACAGGAACAGATAAACCAAAAGAGGCTAGATACAAGTATGTTTTTTTTTCAAAGCTAACTCGATTTTCTTCCCCATTCCACTTTCATTAATATTTACAATGGATCATATAGAAGAATACGTCTTCCTATGAAATATGTTCTCATAATCTCATTGCATTAAAGGTAAAAACTAGATAAAATAATATATAATCTCGCACAGAGTAACTGGCAACATGAAAAATCATATCCTCTAAAGTCTGCCATTGTTTTTTTGCATTGAAATAACATATTTATAAAAGAATTGTCTTCAAATACAATGTTTTCACACAGTACATACCTATGGCCTGTCGATGCTCAAATGGTAAGCTAAACTTAATTGAAATCATTGAGATATTTGATCTTAAACTTTCCTATCGACGATCCTCCGTTACTATGACGGAAATGGACGTATCTAGGTCAAAGGTCAAAGGTCACGGCGTCACATGACGTCACTAATAGGCAGTGCTGTTATATCCCGTCAGATGGCGCCACTCCCGTCTTCTCCCGCCCACACTGACGGGAGATGAGGTCTTTGGGAAGGGGGAGGGGGGTGTGATGCTGAGAGGATAGGCCCCGGTTTGTAATATAGACAACCCTGTAAATTCCGGTAAATTCATGTTTTCTATCTTTTTTTTTCCTTCAAAATCCAGTCGCCGAAGGCGCTGGTTCCTGTTTAAAGATGGTATATCAGCCGATACACTTTCCAAACCTTTTCCTCAAATTGGATGCCATGGGTTCCATTATCATCTTCGTTGATACACAGTACCAAATATTTGCAAGATATTTGTCTATTAATACATGGTTTGAGATAGATAACTAAGTAACTTATTCACCTCACTGACTCAGGCACTCCCCCAGGTGAGTACAGGGGGAACTTACCTGATAGAGAATGCACTGAGCTATGCAATACCACAACATGGGGAGTTTTAGTGTCGACCTACAGTAAAAAATATTGCACTGCATGTGCTTATCTTATAGACTAAGACACTGCTGATACTTTTAAAAGTTAGGGAAGATGTATGGGATAGAATATACAATAGGAATATGATAAGACTAAAAAATCTCCAAACATTTAGTTGACACACCATCTTTAAATCTCCCTGCTTCTGGGCTACCAGACCCATGCCTACCTTGTGGCACTCTGCAGCACAGGGAGTCATCAGAGGGCCTCTCTGTGAGGTTCAAATCTCCGAGTTTTACCAAGTTTTACTGTCGGAGCAGATGCTTGGGGCTGTGTCTTATGAGTTTGTAACAATTGAAATGTCTTTGACCGGGTGTCGTCTTTGACCTGTGTCGTCTTTGACCGGTGTAGTCTTTGACCAGCAAGCTTTAAAATGGCTGAAATGGGAGCTATGTACACAGAAATGCCGGAAAGTTTGTAATATATAGTGTTAAAATGTCCATTAACCTTTTCCCCCATTTCTGTGTACATAGCTCCCATTTCAGCCATTTTAAAACTTGCTGGTCAAAGACTACACCGGTCAAAGACGACACAGGTCAAAGACGACACCCGGTCAAAGACGTTTCAATTGTTACAAACTCATAAGACACGGCCATGGTCTTGATTCAAAACCTAGTTCCATAGATTAACATACATTTTCCACTGGTGGATACAGATGGCTGTAGCCGTACAGAGGTACTGGTCATGACGGGTAGCGCCATTCCTTTCTGCGGAATTCCCTTTATTGCCATGATGCATGAATTCAGCATGAGCGAGTAACTCACCAGTTCTGAAATCAAGCATCATGACCACTGAAGGGTTGGCATGATGTATGATAAAAAGGGCATAGCACATTAAAGCATTAAGCAGCCCTTACATGGTTAAATCTCCCTTCCTGTACCTCCCCCCCCCCCCAAGTAGAGTATGGCCGTCTAGTGAAGGTCTGGCCTGCTGGTCTATATTACCCCCCCTCCCCCCCCCCCCAGCCCGTTACCATTCATTACTCCCGACCCGCCACAGGCCATCAGTGCAGCTCTAGGTATGGGGAGCCACGTGTCTATCTATAAGTAATTTAATACACTATGGAGTTTCTTATCCACGGATTAAAATTCCTTGAACCTCCCTGACTTACTAAAACTGACCACATTACTGTATAAGCCTCTTAAGTTTGAGAAGAGCTTTAAGCTGCCCTACTTTATTATTTTGTTGTATCAATTATACTTTTTTTCTCTCAAATTTTCTGACTTTTTCCGAAGTGCAGCAAAGATTCCATGACTTCCCCTGGGCTTTGCCCTGAATGCACCCCTAGCAAGTAGTCATCAGGGCTACATTGAACAGTTGAAGGATTCTGCTGACCCTATGGGAGTGTTTCAGCCTCATGGACCTGCCCAAATGTTGGGCCCATTAACCTGTTTATATCACACCTGGCGGGCAAAACAAGAAACAGCCTGA
Organism: Harmothoe impar; assembly: GCA_947462335.1. NCBI lineage: Eukaryota > Metazoa > Annelida > Polychaeta > Phyllodocida > Polynoidae > Harmothoe > Harmothoe impar. The sequence continues at coordinate 60,538,902 of OX381714.1, forward strand.
CTGTATAATTCACACAAACCAATCAGCACTGGTGTGGCATTAGTCAGTACAATCACAGCCAGAGGCTTGTATTCATTATAATGGCTTTGTCACGCTGATTACACTCGTCCGTGACTCGTGATCAGCCTTGACTGTCGCCAATATCATAAATACACTACACACCTCTCGCTGTGGTATAATAACTACTTAGAGAATAGAAGTGTGATATTTCATGTCACCGTGCGCCCCATATTGTTTCTCTCAGGGTCTGAGTATGGTTTGTGTATCAGCAGCAGGGGCCGCCCGCAGGTGGTCGTAAAGACGACGATATACGGCACCTCTCACTCCCCTCCCATGGACCAACACCCTCACACGGGTCAGCCAGGTGTATCTCTGCCCCAACCTGCCTGTTTACACTCTCACTGTCTCAGGGACACCACACAGTCCGTTGTGGCTCTGTCGCAACCTGTTTGTTGATGTGGTTAGTACTTGTATCTCTGCCCTACCCTGCCTTTTTACATCAGTACTTGTATCTCTGCCCCAACCTGCCTGTTTACATCAGTACTTGTATCTCTGCCCCAACCTACCTGTTCACATGAGTACTTGTATCTCTGCCTAAACCTGCTTGTTCATATCAGTACTTGTATCTCTGCCCCAACCTACCTGTTCACATGAGTACTTGTATCTCTGCCTAAACCTGCTTGTTCATATCAGTACTTGTATCTCTGCCCTAACCTGCCTGTTCACATTATTACTTGTATCTCTGCCCCACCTTACCTGTTCACATCAGTATTTGTATCTCTGTCCCAACCTGCCTGTTTACATCAGTACTTGTATCTCTGCCCCAACCTCCCTGTTTACATCAGTACTTGTATCTCTGCCCCAACCTACCTGTTCACATGAGTACTTGTATCTCTGCCTAAACCTGCTTGTTCATATCAGTACTTGTATCTCTGCCCTAACCTGCCTGTTCACATTATTACTTGTATCTCTGCCCCACCTTACCTGTTCACATCAGTATTTGTATCCCTGTCCCAACCTGCCTGTTTACATCAGTACTTGTATCTCTGCCTTAACCCGCCTCTTCCCAGTAGTCTTGTATCTCTGCCCCAACCTACCTCTAAAGCAGTACAATAGCCCTCTTATTCATCAGCAGTTCCTCCGTGATGCTTTTACCAGGGATGAAAGTGAAATGTTGAAATGGAAGCCAATAAGGAGGTCAGTAAGGAATGGTTACCCTAGAAATCTGAGGAAAATCCCCGTATCAGCAATTTGATGGGCAGGAGACGAGCTGTTGGGGCAGAGACTCGACTTGCGGGGGAGCATGTACGGAGAGCGTGACTCAGTGAGGTTTTTGTGACTGGGTTTAGGTGGAGTGGGGTGATGGACAGCTTGGGGTACCTTTTACTACCTGGCAAGCTTACTTTAGTAGCTGTGGGACAGAGACTGTGTGGGGTAGTATACATACATGCATGGAGAGTGTGGCTCAGTGAGGGTTTTGTGACCGGGTTTGTGTGGAGTAAGTTGATTGACGACCAGGGGTACCTTTTACTACCTGGCAAGCCTTTAATTGTGCTTTGTAGCCGCCATAAATGTGGCACTTTGGGATGGAAATATATACGGCTAGCCCTTTAACCCTAAAGGATGGCATATCGTTAATAGGCAAAGTATTTATTTGATTTTCCCTCTGTATTTTAGAAATGCCATTTCCTGCTCAATAAATACGAAAAGGTAACCTATTTACTGCAGTATCAGATTGTGATCCTGTGTCGAGTCCTGATGGCTCAGCCCATATTCAGGCTATTAGCACATGATCTCCTTTTATAAGAAGCAATTTTGAGATGAAAAATCCTTGTTTTAGAAGGCCAGAGACATCTTTATTATAATTTGTGGTCAAAGATAGTGGTTATATGACAGGATTTGTTTGTCTCCAGGTTCTGACTACAATTCCAGGGGTGATAAATCCTTGTTATAAGAGAAAACAAAAGACATTTCTCTGGGCTTTTAATAGAAGGTGTTTTCAGCTGAAAATTTGTTCTTGGAAAAGGAGATCATGTGCTAAAGGGGTCCCATATTATTGTTGCTATGCAGACTGAAGGTACACATCACCCCACCCGAGCAGTGCCATTTCCTTTATATTTTGGGTGACTCTTTATCCTATCTTTACCTAAATAACTTACTTAGAAATGTCCTTGGTTGGTCGTATGAGTAGTATGACATCAGTGATTACACGTATCCACCCTGCCACACAGTAAACAATAGATACCTTGGTACATGTATCACACATCTAATAGATATACTGTGTCTTATTCTACCTGCTATATCTTAACCCACCGTGGAAGGCTAAGACAAAGGACTTCATACCTTGGGTCTATCGCATACCCTCACAGAAGGTTAAGTCAGATAGCGTCCTCCAAACCGATTTATGTAATAATGATAATGGTAGAGTGGCTGATTTTGACATAACCTCAGCTACTCGTGATGTATCTACTACATAGACACCTTGGTATCGGCCATCAATTAGACAAACTGTGTCTTACTCTACCTGACCCTGAACATGAAGAAGTCATACAACATCCGGGTACTCACCTGTAAAAGTAAGGACATGATGATTAGAACATGGGGCAAACATATACAATATACATTGTATCACGTTATAATGGTTACCAACCACCCGATTAGAAAAGGGCCAACTATACAATATATAGTGTGATATTATGAAGACTTAACTGCTATTAATATAGATGTACATATCGGTATAACACATACTGTACTATATTATCGCCCATTGTCTTTGAGCATAGTACATACAGATTTGTTATGTTATAGCTACAGTGACCACTGTGTGGCGCTGGGGTATATATGAGCCCACACAGCAGCTTACTCCAGAGCTCATTCTACTACAGTTGTATTAACATCTACACTGTACATATGTACAAATAGACTTAACCTACACACCTAATCGCCTACTCTTGTCGTCACTTAGCTCATGTATATATATCTAGCAGATCATTCTATAATGATGGCCCAATATGACACTAGCATGTTATAACACTGAATCCATTGGCAATGAGACAGAGAGTTAGGGAGGGTGGAAGAACAATGGAGACTGGTAGATGTTGGTAAAACGCATGGTTTCGTTACCTAAGCCGTTAATGGGTTTTAATGGCCTCATCAATCACTAATCAATCATGCCGATACCAATGACTAAGAGGGAGTAAGGGGAAGTATTAAAGCTTATTAATGTACAGATTAATCGTAGATAATATCTACCAAACGCCATTACACTATTGACGTGTGTGAAGAAGAGGTAGCAACTGCATAAAGGAATTTGTACGATTTTAAACAAATCTTGCAGGAAATTAAATTAAAATTAGTGAAGCGTAAAACAAAATTCCTGCGAAAAGGAATTTCTGCAACCGTTACTTACATATACCCATGAGCCACATCATTACAAAATACACCTAGTTCCCAGAGCCGTCTTCACTTCCCCCATTAAGGGTCCCACCCAGTGCGTGCATGTTGTGCCGTCGTCATGGTTACCATGTGAGACGTGCACGTAGGACGCACCTGCTGCCTGCACTCATGTACACGAGACGACACACCTGCCCCAAATAACCCTCTAAACACAGCATGATGCCCCAAATAACTCTCTACACACAGCATCATATATCTCAACTAACTCTCTAAACACAACATCATATCTCAACTAACTCTCTAAACACAGCATCATATCTCAACTAACTCTCTATCCACAGCATCATATCTCAACTAACTCTCTAAACACAGCATCATATACTTCAGAAACTCTCTAAACATGAGCATCATATCTCAGCTAACTCTCTAAACACAGCACCATATCTCAACTAACTCTCTAAACACAGCATCATATCTCAACTAACTCTCTAAACACAGCACCATATCTCAACTCTCTATCTACAGCATCATATCTCAACTAACTCTCTAAACACAGCATCATATCTCAACTAACTCTCTAAACACAGCACCATATCTCAACTCTCTATCCACAGCATCATATCTCAACCCTCCTACCACAGCATTCACCACTCCACTTCCTTGCTTATAGTTTTTATACATTTTATTATTGTCATAACTCCTGCCCCCCCCCCTCCCACCCCTCTAAACACAGCATTATATCTCAACTATCCCTTTGACCCTTTAAAGGCAGCATAGTACCTTAATGCAACTACCCTGCAACCCTTTAGGGGCTGCATAGTGCCTTAATGCAGAATGTCCTTGGTCGTCATGATGCTTGAATGCAGTCCAGGCGAGTAACTCGCCAGTCCTGCATGAAAGCATTAGTGATTACACTAGCGCAACTAACCATTTGACTCTTTAAAGGCCACTTAGTGCCTCAATGCACCATGCCCTCGGTCGTCATAACACGTAAATGCAGCCGTGGCAGCTTCATGCCGACTCTACAGGGACAGGGTACACTGAAAAAGTAAACTCGTCTCCAGACTCGTCGAAGTGACTGTCATAAAATAAACTCTCCATGGCCAGGGCTGTATTTACGTATCACGCCGACCCTTCAGGGAAGTATGAACACTGAAGGTTCAGTTTGATTCCTGAATGCAGCCCTGGCGAGTTACTCACCAGCGCTGCATTCATGCATCATGACGACCAAGGTATCACACACTATGCACGTACCATGCCTCAATGCTTCATGTGTTTTTGTCTTCTTGATGCACCAATGCAGGACCGGCGAGTAACTCACCAGTATTATGGTTGGGTATCATGCTGACAATTCAGGAGTGTGTCAACCTTAGGGTAGCATGATGCATGAATGCATCACCGGTAACTAAAATTAAGCAGTATGCTGCTCTTAAAGGACTTACAGATAAAACACCTGGGGGATCTAAATACAAACATCTCGACCCGTTTATCATTGGCATCATTGAATAATTAATCTGAATCTGAATTTTTAAGTTAAATATTTGGCATTGACCGACATGTAACCATTAGACCTCTTAACCTGGATCAACTTTTCATTTGAGATCTCAATGTTTCTAATTGAGTACCACTCATTGGCGTTCATCCCTGCTTAGGTCAAATTTTAAAAAAAAAGTTTGTTTCAGGTAACATGGGAAGAAAGTATAGGGTCGGTATGATATATTTTCTTCTTTTTTTAACTTTCCATTTTTATAGTACCAGCCAACCCCTCTACAAATCCTAAAAGTGGCCAATAATGTGCAAAATTACATTAATTTGCATGTACCATGCTGCATTTCTATGTCAGATTATGTGATAAACTTGAAAATAGTAGCCAGCCTATATGTAAATCTAAAATTGATTTTTTTTAAAGTGTAAAGATACAAAGATTTCTTCAAAAATTGAATAAAAAAAAACGTAGGGTCGGTTGGGTGACCTGAAACAAATTTCTTCTATTTGGCCTTATCCGATATTTGATTATTGGTTTAATGTTACCAGTTACCATTGTTAACCCTACAAGGTCAGCATAGTGCTTTAATGTAATATGCCCCTTTGTCGTGACTGGCTGTATTTTTGCATCATGCCGACGATACATGCAGTACTATACACTTCCGGACGGCTCGTCATGATGCACCAATGCAGTGCTGACGGGCTGCTCACGTGGGGGTGCATCATGCCCATTCGAAACTACTGCCCTTGGTCGTCATGATGCATGAATGCAGCCGGGGCAAGAAACTCGCCAGGGCTGCATTCATGTATCATGACGACCGTTTGCACGGAGCCCTATCTTGTCATCAGTTCAGTATGCGGCCCTTACAGGGTTAACAGTGCCCTTTTTGTTGAGTTACACAATACAGCCACCAGGGGGCACCTGCGACACACGGACGGCTCAACCTCATAAGGGAGCGGTCTTTTTTTTTAAGTGGGGGGATTGGTGGACCTCCCCCCCCCCCCCCGTTCTCCTCCTTCCCTTGAGCGCGGTCAATATGTTCTCAGCCTCCCCCTTGCTTGAACTATAGCAACACCCGTGTTGTCCTTTTTTGCTCCCCCCACCATTTAGAGGTTACAACTTTATGACCCCCTCCCCCTCGTTGTTAATTAATGACCACTCCCTAAGGCGGAACTGTCTGTGTATAAGCATTCATGAGGACTCAATGTGCCTACTGATAATAGCTTCACGCATGATGGAACATCATTTCTGCATGGCTAATCAGGTGTTTTCAATAACTGTTTGGCAGTACTTTTACTGATTTTTGAGGATCGGACCTACTGCTATACAGTGTTTTGTGTCATAACTACTAGTTAGACTGGGGAACATCTGTAACAAACGGTATGTGGTTTGCCTGTCTTTTTGAGGTTGTAGCAGGAATCCTTAATAGAGTGATCATGATAATTTTATCAACAACAGGGGCTGGTGGTGAGATTTCGCGCAGAGCGTGCGGAATTTTTATACCCCCCTGGTCAGAATTTTGTTACCCCCCCCCCCCCCACTCGGCATGTGCGCGGGCCCTTTAAACCATAGTAACACGAGGGCTTTTCAGCTTAAAACAGGTTAAATCTTTTTGACCCCACCAAGAGGGGTCCAAATTTTGTACACCCCCCTCTGGTGAAGAAGTTGAAATCTTTTTGTCCCCCCCCACCCCTGTTGTTAAAAAATGATCACTCCTTAACGATTGTGTGGTTGTGTACTATGTGGAGGACATGGTTTGGTGTCCGGTGTCATGTCTGGTATCCCTCAGTGCAGTCTCAGTCTACGTCTGAGGCCTCGGGCTATGACGGCCATATACTATAGATCAATGCAACAAGAAAGTGTGACTTTTCAGAAAAGTTGTTGATAAAGTATTTAAATAATTCTGCAGTGTGCCTGACAAATACATAAATACAACCTCAAAACCCTGCATTTTGTTATATACTATTTGAAAGATAATTGGTTTGTAAATCTCCTGATATCAGATGTTCCCAAACATAGACATTACAGACAATGTTATGAAGTTTCTGCTGAAACCAACGTAAACACAAGTTTATTGTGAAAAGGTTACCCGGTGTCTTGAAGCACTATGCTGCCCTCAAAATGTTAAATGAAATCACAGACCAACTTCAATCAAGTGAGAACATTGTCAATGAGATTATACCTAGCTGGACTTCTAATCCGCCCGAGGAAATATTGATTGCAACATAAAAGCCTCTGGGTTGAACTAATTAGATATCTGTCTTGAACCTCGGGGCATCACGACTGCTCCGATGACGTTCTCACCACACACTCAGAAAAGTCAGCGTCTTTGTCGCTAAAACCACTCTCACCTGAAAGTCAGGCACTGGCTGACTTTTCTGAGTGTGCAGTAATGATGAGGGTATTTTTAATGCCCCTCGAGCCATATCAAATCTAGATTATACTTCTGGTACTCTTTTTTCATGGCCGAATATTGGTTTCATGTGTTATGGATTTGGTCGTCATGATGCATAAATGCAGTCCTGGCGATGGGGGTGGTCAATTTGGAACAACAGGCATCCCCAGTGATTTTAGCGTCAGAGTAATCTTTTTAACATGGCGCGGGTGGGGGGGAGGGGGTATTTGTGAATTCCGCACGAGCACTGAATTTGTCTCTGTCCCCCCTATAGAAATAATCCAAATTGCAGCCCCCCCTCCACACTCCAGCAAGGGTGAAATATTTCCAGGCCAGCCCCTTGTATGGGAAGTCGCCGCATGCCTTTTCACTAAAAGGTGATGAAATTTCAGGGTGAAATTAAGTGGGGTCCAAATTGTTTTGCTCTCCAACCTCATTTATAAAACGAATTAACGTCTGAAGGACCATGGGTTAACACTTGAAGCCTTTGAGGACGGCATAATGTATTAATGCATCATGCCCTTTGTAGTCATGACGCATGAATGCAGCCCTGGCGGGTAACTTGCCAGGGCTCTTTGGTGCATCATGCCGACCCTTTTGGTGGGGTGTCTGAGTTCCGTATGGTCGGTATGATGCTTGCATGCAGCCCTGGCAAGTTACTCCCCAGGGCTGCATTTATGCATCATGACGACCAAGGGCATGATGCATAAATGCACTCTGCGGCCCTTAAAGGGTTAAGACAGCAGAATACTGTAATGCATCATGTACTGGTTAGTAAATTATTACTCGCCAGGGCTGCATTCATGCATCATGAATACCAAGGGCATGATGCATTAAGGCATGATGCCATCCTTAAAGGGTTACCACCCCGCCTCCCACCCTACATTACGTAACAGGCGCCCACCAGACACAAATTGATTGGCTTCATTAATTTTAATCACCAATTTCCCCCCTGGGCCAATCTCAGCTGCAACCTTTGTGAACGCGACTAGGAGAAAGTGAATCAAACGGAGCCATAGGGAGGGGGTAGGTAGTTGGGGAGGAGTTTAGGGATATGAAGGGAACTGGGGAAAGGGGGGGGGGGTCTGAGGAACTCGGAATTGAATTGAATTGGAAATTATATTATTTACACTGAAGGTACCAAGGTCAAAACCTGAGATTATAATACATCAGTTGCGCAATTGGAAAGATCATGAATTTGGCGCTTTTTTTATATTCCGATTAATCAAAACACTCTAGAAGATTCTCCATTGAAGGGAATTTTTTATTATAGGCTACTTCAGTTTTACCTTTGTATTTCAAAATCCTGAATTTTCCTCACATATGAAACTACTATGTATGTAAAGTAGAGCATAACATGCAATTTCTACACATCCGAGAATTATCCAGGTTCTCTGCACAATTCTCAACCCAACGGCAAAAAGAAATATGGGTGGTCCCGAGCTACTTTTTTAAATATAGAATTTTGAAAATTAAAAGTATTTCCCTAAGATCAAAGAGGGAAAATTGGTTTAATCAATGAGGAATAGTAGTAAATGTTTTTGAATTATGCTTAAACTCTATACCATCATTTCCAAATTAATCAAAGTTATTTCAACATAGGGTCCCGTGCATTATTTCAGGTTTTTTTTCATCATTTTGCCATGAGGCCTAAACTTAAAGTGTTCTAGTGAAAGAGCCCTATGCTGGGAGAGTGCATATTGATTTACTGGCCCACTACTGCCCCCCTACTGTATTGATAGAGAAATGCCTGTATAAGTGCATAAGGCTATGCACATCATGTTATCCGGCTAAAGGAACATATGCTGCCCTGCCCTCTGTCATGTGCAATGAGATGCGCAGTGGATCCGTTTTTCATCCTAGACAGCTACCTTAATCCACAGACACAAATTAATCCCACCCCCTCCTGCCTCCCTCTACATTAGATATATGCCTCACAGTAACCTGATACATACCTGTGGGAATGCAAACAGGGGCCTGTTTCAAAAATTGGAAACTGTAAATCAGACTGTCTTTCTAAAAGCATTTCCTTTAGTACAGAAATGCAACATTAAATCGTGAAACATGCTCGTTTCCCGATATACGATATAACATATAATAAGAATCCTTTTGAAATGCAATCAAAAAGAGCACCCAAAGGTGATCGTTACATTTGTATATCTAAAGGAAAACATACTCGTTTTCCTAGTGAAACATACTCCAGGCTTTATATAAATACTTGACAACACTTGTACACACCTCACAATGTCCCCTACCCAGACCCACTCCCAGGGCCTAGGGTAGGTTCACCCTACGTCCGCCATTACCTCACCAGTCAGTAATATATTAAATGAACAGTAATTTATTGAATAAACACTTGCATCTGGTAGAATAACACCCATTCTACTAGTTATCACTTTCAGTTTAACATCATGTTGATTTTTACCCACCCTGGAGGGGTATGGTCGACTTGAGGCAAACTTACCCTACAACCTGATGAATTCTCCATGCGCTGCCCGACTACTCGGTCGCCATGGGAACACGGTCATAAAACCATGACGTTACAATGTAAAGGTTGCCGTGACGTCTTTTTGACGTCATGAGGTCAGTGATGACGTAGAGGTGCGTCGTAAGTCAGTCGTAACCCTGGTTTAGGGTTGGGGAGTCCGGCCCAGACTACATCTAACCCTTTACGGACACGTGTCGCTAAAAGATGACATTTGTCGTCATGATGCACCAATGCCGCCATGGTGAATTTGCCATGCTAGTGCTGCATTGAGTGCTGTATTGATTCAAGAGTGCCACAACCCCATAGGGTCAGCATGATGCTTGAATGCAGTACTGGCGAGTTACTCGCCAGGGCTGCTTTCATGCATCATGACGACCAAGAATATGATGCATTAAGGCATCATGCCGTCCTTAAAGGGTTAGTGGAGGTTTAGTACTTTAATGCACTATGTCCATTTGGCTGGTATGATACAGAAATGCAACAACGATGAGTAACTCGCCAGGGCTGCATTTATGCATCATGACGACCCAAAAGGATCCATGCACATGCATCACTGGTGAGTCTGCTCAACAGGGCTGCATTCATGTATCATGACGATAAAGAGCATACATAATGCATTAAAGCACCATGCTGCCCTAGAAGGGTTTATTTCTCCCTGCTCTATAGAGAAAGGCTTAGGACGGAGGGATACAACCTTAAGATGGCGTACATTAGGTGGACCAAAAAAGATTACTACGCCATAGAAGGGGATTACATGCTAATGAAAAGTAGTGCCTATAGGGGGCTTCAGTAGGGGCAGGGCGTTCCAGTACAAGCAATTGGTGTATATGTTCCAACAAGATATCACCATAGGCTAATAATCAGATGGACATGTCCAAAACTAGTTCATATACAGACTTACAGATGATACAGCATGGTTAGATTCAGAAATAAATGTGGAACTATGTTTCCCGTTATAAAACAGGATTATGTTTGGGAGATCCAATTTATAACCAGCAAAATATTCACCTCTGAGCGAAATCTCCAGATGGATCAATGTCTTGACATTTTCAAATTTGTACATTGAAGGAAGATATCGTATATCGTGCAGAGCCTTTGCAAGTTTTCAACCTCGAGATGATGCCTAGATGCACAGAAATGTCAAACATTTGATACCGAAATTCCAGCAAAAAGAAAGTGGGAATTCTTGCAAAAGTAGGGACAATAACATGTACTGGCGAGTTATTCGCATTCATGCACCATCAAGCAGCAAAGAACATTAAAGATGGGTTAGGAGTCATTTTGGGTCAATTTTTATATTTTATTCAAAGAACGTATTAGTGTTCCTTATGTCTATACAAATATGTGTGTGGCTTATAAAATCATTCCTATACTTGTGAATGCATTTAATATAGAGAAAACCAGGTTAAAGTAGGTCAGGGGACCCGTCACTATTACAGACAGGGGTTCTCAGACCTGGGTTTCTCAATATTTAATGCATTTCTAATCATTAGAAAAAATCCACACAGAGATTTATATGGACATTATGAACACACATATATTGTTTGACTGAAATATAAAAATTTACCCCAAATAAGCTCCTAACCCATCTTTAAATCACCATGCAGTGTATCCGCCTGTTGGTTGTACCTGTTGTGTACTGGAGTCCTGGGTGACCTTTACAGTAGGTTCTATATCACTGTGGGTTATAGCCCAGACACAAGAACCAATTAGCACCCCCCTACCCCCCCCCCCACTGTACCTCATTAGTGCTAGACCTTTATTCCAGATTACATCGACCAGAGGAAGTACCTTAAATCGTTAATATGTGGTAGAAATGATACAAGTGACTTGCTGTATGAGTGTTACAAGCCAAGGACAGTGTAATTGTCAAAGGCATCAGCAGCGGATAGTTACCATTGCCCAAGGCTTTTAACACTCATGCAGCTAGTCACATGTATCATATCTGACTTACACCCACAGTGGGAGAGGGTACTCAGTGGACCACATCAACATTCAGCCATATATGTAAAACACAGTCAGTCCATTTCTTTTGTTCTCTCAGTCAACTGTGGTGTAAATTTATCTACCACAGCGAGGCACTGCCAGTATACTAAAAGTGGTATATTTAATCATAGATAAGGACGTCGCTAAAAGATGACATTTGTCACCATGATGCAGCAATGTAGCCCTAGCGAGTGACGCACCAGTGCTGCATCAGCGCATCATGCCTACTCTTCAGGAGTGTCTCAACCCTGTAGGGTTGGCATGAGCTTGAATGCAGCCCTGGCGAGTTACTCACCATGACATGATGCATTGATGCATTATGCCGTCCTTAAATGGTTAACCCAAGTGGCTCAGTGTGCCCATCCTTACTCCAAGAGAACCGAGTTGGGATAACTCCTCAGGCATTAGGCGTGTATTGCATGTAGTTTGCATGTCTATTGCATGACATCCTTAGATTCAATTTCAATTTTGTAAATTAGATAGCATTGTTAACCAGTCCTAAATTGTACCCAGTTACCACCGGAGGAAACACTGTAAGGGACACATAGTGCTTTAATGTGCTGTCCTTTAACATCATGATACATGAATGCAACCACGGCAAGTCTACTCATGTATTCATGCATCATGCCAACCCTTTGGGAGTGTCTTAATAGCAGAGGGTCGGCATGATGCTTGAATGCAGCACTGGCGAGTTACTGACCAAGGCTGCATTCACGCATCATGACGACCAAGGCATGGTCCGTTAATGCATTATGCCATCCTTAAAGGGTTAACCCCCCAGACTCCCCCCCTGCCCTTCCTCCAGGGTGTGTTATGGTATACGGCGTCTACCCACGTCACACCCGGGAGTGTAGGGGGTTAACCCTCTAAGGGCAGCAGGGGGCTTTAACCATTTAAGGATGGCATCATGCCTTAATGTATTTTAAGGATGGCATCATGCCTTAATGTATCACGCCCTTGCATGAATGCAGCCCTTGTGAGTAACTCGCAAGGGCTGCATTCACGCGTTATGCCGACCCTATTGGGCTTAGACACTCCCAAAGGATCGGCATGCATGATGACAAATGTCATCTTTTAGTGACATGTCACGCTTAAAGGGTTAATTCACATGAATGCTGTACTGGCTAGTGTTGAGTTTCTGACCCATTATAGAGGATTGATACATTCCTGAAGGGTTGGCATGCTACATCGAAGCATCGCTGGCATCGCTAGTGCTGCATTGGTGCATCATGACGACAAATCAACATGAATCCTTGAGGCACCATGCAGTCTATACGAAATCCTACCGGACACCGGCTATAGCCGGCAAAAAGCCTGCCGGTCCGGTAGAAAGGCTACTTTTGCCGGCCCAAATGTCAGGCTGCAATCCAGAGATCCTTGCCTACATGCCATTTTTTACGGCTTGTAAATCGGACCATTATTAAGGTTTCTGCAGCATAAAAGAGAAAGCTTGAATATATTCTTCAGTACGTAATTCATATATTAAAATGATGAATGTTATTGTAGCATACTGAGGAACCCTATTCATGTAATACTATCAGTATGAACACTTGCTTTATATTTAATTCTTAAATCTTAAAGATTGCGCGCCAATATGCAGGCCTGCAAAAATGAAGCCGAGTCTGCAAAAAGAAATTTCTGAATGTCCTGCAGGGTGGAAAAGTTTTCGTAGACTGCATCATGCCAAGATTACATGGTTATAGCCCCAGGCCTATGTAGGGGTGTAAAGGGGCCGGACCTACCCCTCCCCCTGACCCATGTCACCCCCCCCCCCTCCTCTACCCCAGCCTCCAGAAAAAGTAGAGGTATTAAAAGTACCCTTGTGGTATGTGTTGATTTAATTAGAGCTTCCCAACTGGGGCTAGACATGGCAAGCCGCAGTATCTCCCTGCCCAGTACCTCCCCCCCCCCCCCCCACAGCCACCCCTCCCCCCCCCCCCCCCCCAGCCTCCAGCCGGTGTCCCCGCACTCCCTATACAAACCTGACACCTTTCTCGTTATGTAGATTTAAATATACCACCTTTTCTGTGGACTTTAGAGTAGGAAAAGCACCCTTTTTATGATAAAATCATGGATTTTAGAAGCCTAAAAAGTACCCTTTCTTTTAAACAAACGCTGGCACCTTTTTGGAATCACACCCTTTAGATGAAGAATAAATATAGACTAGTAGGCTCTCCTGATAAACCAGGCTATTTCTGTAGAATGCTATAGCATAAATGCACTCATTCCAAATGCCAAAAACAAGGCCCTCCTTTCTGTGGAGACAGTGTCAGATACACCACCTTTTTTCAGATTTCTTTTACCAAAAAGCGCCCCTTAGTCTGTGTTTTCAAAGTCAGTGCTGATATATTAAAAACACCACGTTTTGTAACATAGATGGTGTCCTTTAACATCATGATACACGAATGAAGCCATGGCAAGTCTACTTACCACCGCTGCATTCATGCATCATGCAGACCCTTTAGGAGTGTATGAGTCACTACTGATATCTAAAAGAAAACACCCCCTTTTCCACGTTTCTTTTGTAACATGGATGGTGTCAGACAGAGTGGGGAGTGCAGGGACACCATATATGAGCTTTCTTTGTCAGAAAGCACCCCATTATCTGTAATTTCAAGCCAGTCCGATATCTTAAAAACACCCTTTTCATTTTGTTAATTGTAACACGGATGGTGTCAGACAGGTCGGGAGTGCGGGGACCAGCCCCCAGACCTCATCCCCCAGACGTTACTGCCCGGTCACCCTCCTCCCACACAGTCTGGGGTAGTCACATGACGGGACCGTGCTGCTGGGGGCTGGGAGGGACTGGGGCTGACTGGGGACATTTTGGTTTTTATAACTCAGGTTTGCTATGTGAAGGAGGTACTTCACTGCCTACAAATCGAAGGGCAGACGTTCATAGCTGTTCATAGCCCTGACCTCTAGCTCGCAGCTCTGCCATATTTGTGGATGGAGTCGCTGGAGGACTAGAACCAATCAGGGCCCTCTCCTAGTTATGGCAAGAGTCTGGATGGGACCCTTCCCTAGTTATGGGAGGAATCTAGCCAGGACCCTCACCTAGTTATGACAGGAGTCTGGGTAGTACTAGATACCACCAGGACCCTTCCCTAGTTATGGCAGGAGTCTGGGTAGGGCTGTGGCAGGATTCTGGGTAGGACACTTCCCTAGTTGTGGCAGGACCCCTCCCTAATTATGGCAGGACCCTTCCCAAGTTATGGCAGGAGTCCGGTACCATCAGGACCCTTCCCCAGTTGTGGCAGGAGTCTGAGTAGGACCCTTCCCAAGTTATGGCAGGACTAGGTACCACCAGAACCTTCCCTAGTTGTGACAAGAGTCTGTACAGTACAAGGTACCATCAGGACCCTCACCTAACTGTGGCAGGAGTCTAGATAGGACCCTTCCCTAGTTATGGCAGGAGTCTGGTACCACCAGGACCCTTCTCTAGTTGTGGTAGGACCCTTGCCTAGTTATGGCAGGAGTCTGGTACCATCAGGACCCTTGCCTAGTTATGGCAGGAGTCTGGTACCACCAGGATCCTTCCCTAGTTATGGCAGGAGTCTGGTACCACCAAGACCCTTCCCTAGTTATGGCAGGAGTCTGGTACCATCAGGACCCTTCCCTAGTTGTGGCAGGAGTCTGAGTAGGACCCTTCCCTAGTTTTGGCAGGAGTCTAGGCAGGACCCTTCCCTAGTTGTAGCAGGAGTCTGGTACCACCAAGATCCTGCCCTAGTTGTGGCAGGAGTCTAGTACCATCAGGACCCTTCCCTAGTTGTGGCAGGAGTCTGAGAAGGACCCTTCCCTAGTTGTGATAGGACCCTTCCCTAGTTGTGGCAGGAGTCTGAGAAGGACCCTTACCTAGTTGTGATAGGACCCTTCCCTAGTTGTGGCAGGAGTCTGGTACCATCAGGACCCTTCCCTAGTTGTGATAGGACCCTTCCCTAGTTGTGGCAGGAGTCTGAGAAGGACCCTTCCCTAGTTGTGGCAGGACCCTTACCTAGTTATGCAGGAGTCTGGTACCACCAAGACCCTTCCCTAGTTATGGCAGGAGTCTGGTACCATCAGGACCCTTCTCTAGTTGTGGCAGGAGTCTGAGTAGGACCCTTCCCTAGTTTTGGCAGGAGTCTAGGCAGGACCCTTCCCTAGTTGTAGCAGGAGTCTGGTACCACCAAGATCCTGCCCTAGTTGTGGCAGGAGTCTAGTACCATCAGGACCCTTCCCTAGTTGTGGCAGGAGTCTGAGAAGGACCCTTCCCTAGTTGTGATAGGACCCTTCCCTAGTTGTGGCAGGAGTCTGAGAAGGACCCTTACCTAGTTGTGATAGGACCCTTCCCTAGTTGTGGCAGGAGTCTGGTACCATCAGGACCCTTCCCTAGTTGTGATAGGACCCTTCCCTAGTTGTGGCAGGAGTCTGAGAAGGACCCTTCCCTAGTTGTGGCAGGACCCTTACCTAGTTATGCAGGAGTCTGGTACCATCAGGACCCTTCCCCTAGTTATGGCAGGAGTCTGGTACCATCAGGACATTTCCCTAGTTATGGCAGGAGTTTGGTTCCATCAGGACCCTTCCCTAGTTGTGGCAGGAGTCTGGTACCATCAGGACGCTTCCCTAGTTATGGCAGGAGTCTGAGTAGGACCCTTCCTTAGTCATGGCAGGAGTCTGGTACCACCAAGATTCTGCCCTAGTTGTGGCCGGAGTCTGGTACAACCAGGACCCTTCCCTAGTTGTTGCAGGAGTATGGTATCATCAGGACCCTCACCTAGTTGTGGCAGGAGTCTGGTACCATTAGGACCCTTCTCTAGTTGTGGCAGGAGCCTCTCCTAGTTGTGGCAGGAGCCCGGCGGCACTAAACCCGTCTGACGGTGGCATGAGAGGGCCCCGTAAACCTCTATCAGCAGAACCCTCTCATTACGGGCCCCGCAGGACAATGCCAACCACGTACAGATAACGGCGTTGTCATGACGACCGGTGAAATATATATAGGGCACAGCTCTAGCCCTGTGGGCAGGCACCTAGTTTATATCTATAACTCAGGAGACCCCTTGGAAGCAGTCATCTTGGCTTTAGTCTCACGGGATTTAGACTTGTACCATACTCAATCAGGGCATGATTTGTCAGTGATAAGCAGCAAGGCGAGATCAGAGCCGAACCCCGGGGGGGACACTCAATTTTATTTTGACAGGGGTGTGCGGCTGGGCCTCTGACATCCCTTACCCTTGATGAGGGGGTTTGTGGTCTAAAGTGACCCTTAGTGAGGGGGGTTTTAGTCAAAAGTGCCTAGGTTTTAGCCAATTTTCCTGAGGAGTGACCCTTGGTGACAGGGATTTTGGTCAAAAGTGACCCTTTTTTCAAAATATTTTGAGGAAAACTCCAAAAAGTGATCCCTTTTAAAGAGTTTTGTCTAAATCTCCGCAAAATAACCCTTGGTGAGGGGGATTTTGTTGAAAAGTGACCCTTGCTGAGGGGGATTTTCGTGAAAAGTGACCCTTGCTGAGGGGGGATTTTCGTGAAAGTGGACCCTTGCTGAGGGGGATTTTGCTCAAAAAGTACCCTTGCCAGCCGCACACCCCTGTATACAAAATATACCAAGTGACCCCCCCGGGAGCCGAACTCACACGAGAGCTGAAAACACATGGTGACTAGTGTAAGATCATGCCCTCAGCAGGACATGCATTAATATTGAACCTAGGGTTAGTTCCCGCATTATAACCAGAGCTTAGTTTGGGGAAAGGTTGTTTGATAGAAACACATGCTCCTAGGTTCCCAGGTTGTATATCTGGTAAGGATGCTGTGATAGTGAGTACTGAACATAGTCAACCTGAGGAAAAGCTTACTTTCAATATACTACTGACCCCATGGGTATACCAGATGTCTGTCGATCTGAGTTGGTCTATGTTATCTGATAGACTATTCGCCTGATTAATAAGGAAAGGAATAGCACATGTGTATATAGCAATATATTTCTGCATAACATGTCATGATACCTCGGCTGGCACTGTGTTGGTGCATTATGACGGCCCTTTACAAGTGTATCAACCCTGTGGAGTAGTCCTAATTCATGAATACGTCATGGTCGGTATCATGCATAAATGCAGCACCGGTGTTTCCACTTACCATGACTACATCTCTGCAACATGACGACAATTTAGGAGTGTATCACTGTCGTCACACTGCGGAGTCATGGATGATTCATGAACAGAGGGCAATCAAATCATTATGCTGTCCTTAGCACAGACGCGCCAACTTATCTCAGTCTCCAAGCACAATCCTAGTCCAGCCATGTAGGTAGAACAGCGTGCGTCACTCTGGGCCCTACACTGGCCACCGGTGCATGGTTCTCTGTGTTATTTTGCTCCTCCCAATGCTGTGGGTATGCAAACCATGTGTTTTTGATCCCGCAGCAATGTTGACACAAAGCAGAAGGGGCACTTTGGTCTATCACCAGGTTAATGCATAATTGTGTGTTCTGGATCCCTGCAATAACATTTACTAGGATTCAAAGTTTAAGGATTAAGGAAATGCACACCATAGGTGTGGTGGCCGGCTTCCACCTATGATTCTGGATTGTGGATTGATGTACTAAAACTAATTTATTATGATCAGATATCCGATATGAGTGGTAATAGTGACTGAGATACTAAAATGAATCATTACTTTGGTTTAATTCTATGAAAAATATACTAAACTGTATGATTGTCATGATGCATGAATGCAGAACTGACTAATGCACTAGAAATGACTTTGTACATAACTAGTTTTGATCAGATATCTGTGTTAAAGTTACCGGGATTATAAATCAATCATTTCTTTTGAATTCAGTATCAAAATGCATGATCGTCATGATGCATAAATGATAATACTAGGAAAAATCTAGCGTGTGATTGTTGATCACAAAAGACTCAGGGTATGGGTTCTCTATTGTAGTTATGCAGTATGTATTATAGAATTAGTTGAATCATTTTTTAAAATTAAAGTCTTGTATCATACAATGAATTTTCTTTGCTAAAATAAGAGAAGCAACAGTAGATTTGAAACAACAAGTTTTATTGCTTTTTGTGCAGTACGTTGATTACTGAACGTCTGTAGGTCAACAAATTTTTTGGGCAATAAAAATAACATATATAATATTGTAGTAGGTCGATATGATGTGTACTTTCATGCATACACTAAATGAAATAGACCTTTTTTGCAATCATGCATATATTAATTCTTCAATTCTACCACACAGGCATAGGTAGAAAGGAAATGTTTATGGTTTCAAATAAAAGGGGATTTTCTACTTATTTGTTTCCCCGTGTAGAGAAAAATAATACTCATATCCTATTCTTTTTGTATCACTTCTTGAACACAACATATCAAGTAGAAGTGGGCCAACATGAAAATGCAATTTTTCTCGTATTTATGTCGTGATAAAAATATTTGTGACAATATTTTTTTGGAACAACATAGCTTGTTTTTCCTTGTTTGACACAAAAACAAGTCAGTTATCCTTTTTCTTATACCTTACTTTAAGTAGAAACAAGGAAGAGATCTGTAGCACCAATATCAATAGGTTGATTTACCTTGAACTATGAGAGTTGAGAGTTTTGCAATAAGTGTGGTTTCACAATCGTCAAGTCATGTTCAATGAGAGTCAAATCGGGCGTTCCACGAAGGAGGAGTAATACAAGAATCGAGAAGCGGGTATCACATTCTGTTCAACAGATCTAAGTACCTTCTGAGTAACCAAACACAGGATTACCGCGATTGAGAACGAATTATTACATGTGTTATGTCCGTCTATGTCGCTCAACGTACAATAAACTAAGACATGATCTATAATCACAAGAGAGTTTACTCCTTATTAGTCTCATACATATTCAAATTCAAAATAAGCATACGTATGTACATTAATCCTCATGATTAGATATTACACAATTACACATAAGGGAACTCAAGTAGCCCCATCTATACACAACACGGGTTACTCACTCGTGTTCACAGACTTGACATAAATAGGCTACGAGTCATCTTGTGTTGCTGCGCTGCATCAAGGTCTGGCTTCGAGTTTGACCACATCACTAAGTACATGCAGGTCATCAACGTTTATGTCTCTGGCATTACTTCTTTTCTCACACACACGCAGACAATCATTCTGAACCACTTGCAAGGAAACAGCTATATTCCATAATTGGACGGATCATTTGTTTGTATATCAGTAAACTAGTTGATCTCTCTGCTGATGTCACTCATGTCCTGCAGATGTTCCCGGTTTAGGTCACAGTACTCCCTATGATGCTTCGCTCTACTCTGTTGAAAATTATTTTTAAAGATGAGACACTAATTCAACTACTCCTGCTATTGAACATTTTTACCAGCTTACAATAGAATAATGTAATGTATGTAATTAATATCTCAGTGTAGTGTGTTTTACTTTGCATGTGAAGTGTACCTTTTGGTGCCTGTAAGGGTCAGGCTGTCAAGCAATATTCAACATATGAGTATTTACAAATATCATAAATGATATACGAAGGGAAGGAAAAATACCTCATGATGTGCCACTGACTGGGAGTCACCCCCTCCCGCCGCCCATGCTCCGTGAAGCGCTGCCCTTTGCTGTAAGAAAAAGAATTAAATTTTCTTCAAAAGAAAAAAATTTTGAAGTTATGTCCAAACTTACATTACCATGGAATCCTCTGCTGTGTTGACAGAGAAAGATATGTTATATTTGAAGTATTTACGAACTAAAGAACATTCATTGCTGAGTGAGGCAAGATATGTGGAATTTGTTGGGAGGGTGTCTGTATAAAGGAAGCGCGGAAAGGAGGTGGGACAACACCCCTGGTATGGGAGGAGACCGGCATGACACCCTGTACTGCCCAGCAGGGGCGTAAGGATGTGGGGTACCGCCCTGCGAGGAGAGGAGAGTGGCCCCACAGCCTATACTGGATGGCAGGGGTGCAATTTTGGGCAGTCTCATGATATTTTTACGATATTTTCACATTTTTCCCATAAAATTCCTGATAAATGTTGAAGATTTACATCCCTGTTTTAAATTACCCAGTGTCTAATGAATCCCCATGTTGAATTACTGGCATATGGCTAAAATTTTTGGAGTGTACCCCTGATTATGTGAATAAATTGCTGGTCCAGGTGTAAATAAATTTTACGAGTACAACAAAAATATACTCACACTGTGGAATTCAACCCGCTTTGCATAGTGGTTGATAATCTGTTTCATACGCCATTTCTGCAATGAAACAGATATACAATAACTGAAAATTCTAACAATAACTCTGTTTTTCGGAATATTAAAACATGAAGTGCTGATGTTGTGAATAATATACACCCATGTAGGGGCGGAACTTGAGTATTCTCAACACCATGTAGGGCCTGATTTATATTGCAGCCATGTTTGGACATTTGATATAAATTACAGTGGACTGGTATTTTTTTGCTCTCAGGATGTCATTTACGTGTATTGGGACTGAGGAAGTAGAATTTGACAACTTTCAATGATACAGACATTGGAAAATGGATTGAAAATCATGTTCAAGTAATACACAGTGCATTATACCTTGCAAGCTTCAGCCCACTGATAACCGAACTGGATAAAATCCACTCGCATACCCCTTCAGTGCTGTTGTAGCTAGGCATTAAAATTTTTATTCATCCCTCAACATCAGTGGGTGACAATTTGGTAATAAGCTGTCAACTTATTAAAAACATTATCAGTATGACAGCAACTGTTGATTCTCACCTTTTTTTCCTTCTGTGATAGGCCTGCCCACATTGCATCGGAGACAGTCTCCTGGGGAGCAGCTGATTCTGGTCCGGGCGTTGTAGGTCGGTTATCCATGTTGAATCTATGTGAAATATATACCGGATAACGATTAAGAACAAGTATGCCACCTCGAGAGTGTCCCCCTCATGAAATGGTGGAGAAAGATCCCCCCCCCCCTATTTGAAAAAAATCGATATGTTGTCCAAAACCCCTATTGTCGCCCACTTAGCGAAGCGGTATACATTGTTTGGTTTCTTCGTTTTGGCAATGTTTACTTATTTGTGGGAGGATATTCTGTTCATACACCGTGAAAATGCAGCTACAATACACGTTATGTCACATTGTAGAAGGACATACTAATAGCGTACAATGAAATAAGGCAAATAGTGTGCTGAGATATTTTGTGTTCTGGTTGAATGATGTACCGGTACGTCCGTGTTGCGATGACTCGACACCGATCGGTGCAGTCTTTACATATTATATTTATCATGTTTTGGATACAAACTGTGCACACTGATAAAGCGTATACTTCACTTACTGTTTCTGTAACGTCCTGTACACGAGATGAAGGTAAACATGCGTGAATATTCGCAGAGATGTGGTTTATCTGTGGCCGAGCTGGAATGGCGTGTTCCGGAAGTGTATCTGCTGTCGCGCATGCGCAGATGTTTCGTTCTGCGTCTGTCGATTTTGTCCACATCGTACGGCTGGCTGGTTTGCCGCGCAGAAGTTGAGCAGTTTTGGTCTGACGAAAAGCGTCTCACCCACGTTTTTTTTTTTTCTCCCATAGGTTTAACACTAAATGCCGAAATCGACAAAATGTCTACACCAATAGAGTAAAGGGCCCTATTATCGGCAGTTTAAGATGAAACTTCAAATCAGAAGTTAATTTTTTCATATATACATTCTTAAATACCCTGTGTATAGAGAATGTTCATTTTCGCCACTTTTTGACTGCATTGCCATACTTTACTATATTTTATAAGGGGGCTATAATCAATTTTTATGAGCTATTTTAGGCTTCTATTATCGGCACCTAGCTTCTATTATCGGCACCTATACCCCAATAGCTAAGAAATAAGCCATATTACATATTTGGCTATTAATATCAATGTGAACTGTTTATGTTGGAAAGAATACTTGTTTAGTCACAATTTTCAGTATCCCTAAAAACGATTAGGCCCATACCATATGACTTAAATATAAATGTAAAATCAGGTTAAAAAATATATAATGAGAATATCTATTGTATAGCCTTTATGAGAGACAGAAAAATAATATATTTTGACAAAAATAAATGCTCCCTCCAATAAATCAAGGCATTATCAAATAATTCATAGGGAGCCTTGTAGACATTTTTTTTTTACATAATACATAATAAAATATGTTTTTCAATTAGTTGCAATGCTATGGGAGGCCATTTTCTCTCTATGTGACGATAATAGGAGACATAAGCTTATTTTGGAATGTATTATCGGCACCCCTGCTATTTAATAAGATGGTACCGATAGAATACATTTAAGACCTCAGGCTATGGAATTAGGGTGTGTCTAAATGATTTGTGACATTTTTACGTTACATATTTGTATATTTATGCACTAAACAATTCTAACAAAAAATTCATGTTTTTAATTGACCTGATAAGGTCAGCATCAAGGTCAATACATGATTGATCTAGATTTTTTCAAATAGAGATAAACCAACCTAAATTTTGGTGAAGTATGAAATGGCTTGCCATAATTGTCGGGCATACTCTCAGGTACAATTTGGTGTCCAGTACATATTGAAAAAATAATTATTCACTGGGTTATGGCTTGAATGGTGTCAAATATGACGATAATAGGACCCTGCCGATGATAGGTACCACTACTCTACTGTGATGTTTGTCTACATTCCCGAAAAAGTGCTCTATTTTGGACACCGCTACTTTAAGCAGGAATTTCAGCATGAACCAATGGATCGATTTGAATGGTTTTTGCACCATTGTGACGAGAAACACTTCAATATCAAGTATGCAAGACGGGATTAGTGAACTTTGTTTAATTGTATCAGAATTAAGGCTATACATTTTTTGGCCGAACTCGGCGAAAAGCGTCTCGCTGAGCCGTCGCATAAGACTCTGAGAGCAGTAGCTCCCTGAGTCAATTACTTCATGAATAACCGACCTAAGATTAACATTGGAAATTAAGACACAAATAAGCACACAATTTTTTTCAGATTGAATTTTTTCTTTTATTTCATTTTCTGTTTAGATCATTGAGGCAGATAAATTGTTATCATTCTTTTTCACAAGTGGTGTGTTTATTATCTTTGATTGAAATTCATAATAGTCATCATCTTCTTCATCCTGAAGTTGCTTCTTTCGTCACTGCTTATCATTAGCTGACAACCTCGCTATTCATCTGTATTCGAACGCATCTTAGCAGCATGACCCTAGAAAAATAACATGGAATTTATTAATTCATGTATCATTGTTTAACAGTAAAATATCTTATTACTTTTAGTGATTTGTTTATACAAGCAATACTTATTTGTTAAGATAATTTTTTTCAAACAGAAATAACCGACTGTCTACTATATTTAATCTCAATATAGGATTGTACTGAATAAAAGTTAGTGTCCGATTGGAAGGCCATTTAGAAATTATTGTCTTTTCAAGATCATATGGAACTGTATGAATTGTAAAATTATTCTTACCAAAATTGGTATATAGTAGAACATTAGTCCTGTATCTGACATATAGAAGGAGGTTGAATTTTGTGAGCTCCTCATCCTTAAATCGCCTATAACATATAATAGAAAAAAAGGCTTAAAGTAGGTGACATTTATGTTCACACCTGAACAGTCAATATGTGATTATGATCCTTAAACATTAAAGCTTGACCATCATGGTTGAATTCAGGCCAAAAGAGGGCTCTTGTAAATGAATGCAGATGTAATGTGTGATAGATCCATCATACAGTATTTTGCTACAAAGCAGGTAAGACTGAAAAAAAGATCAAGTTAGTAAGCTCATACCATCATACTCATAGACAACGGAATTGCAGTACCCAAGCGAGAGGGTGTGTTGTCCTCTTTCTATAGAAGGTGTCATCAAGAACAAGTCAGTATGCTCATACTCATACTGATAGAAAACGGAATTGCAGGACCAAAGTGAAAGGGGGAGTTCTCCTCTCAATAGAAATTGTCATCAAGACAACTCCAGGTAAGACAAATGAATTCAAATGTAATGTGTGATAGATTTATAATTCTTTATGGTTAAGAAGCTTATACCATCATACTGATAGAAAACAGAATTGCAGGACCAAAGTGAAAGGGCGAGTTCTCCTCTCAATAGAAATTGTCATCAAGACAACTCCAGGTAAGACAAATGAATAAAACAATCAAACAAGATTCTAAACTGCAATACAAAACATAAGCGCAAGGTATTCTCCATATATTCTCAAATGTCCTGACATTTAATAGAAAGGAAATTCAATGTGATTTTAGTCAAAGAAACATAATAGTGACAATGTTCAAAGTATGAACAAATGTTACCTACTATTTCAATCTCACATGTCGTCTTTTTGCACTTTCAACGGAGGTTCTTCTCATATCTGTACCAATTAAAAAGGGTATGTTTAGTGATATTCAATAGTAACCAAATATTCATCATACACTAATTTGAGAAGTAAAAAATATACACATTAAAAATTTAGTTCATCAATATATCAATAATATCATAATGAAATAGTAATACTTACCAACAATCAAATCGAGTATCCATGATGATAAAATTTTATGAAATTAGATTACTGAACTTCTTATAATGCATTACATTTATATACCATAAAACATTATGTGTAAGCTTAGACTTTGGCCCTTATATTGGTATAACAAATATTTCAGAGAAAATAAATCATATAACAAAATATTTATTCTTTCTCCAAACCATCAAGAACTTCAAAGAACAACAACTTCATTGAGGCAAAAAATAACAAACAAATGACCTAATGAACAGCGTCCTCAAGGAAAAACTTGATCCATGAACAAATTCATCCATCAAAAATTTCAACAACAAAAAACAGTTTCATAGTACAAATAAAGCAAATTCCTGAAGGGAACAAGTATGATAAGGTATATAGGGTATATATATCAAATTAAACATTAGCGTGGTTAATGCTAATACCCTTTGATAATCAACAAATATAACAACTTCATAATCAGTTCCATAAGGGAAAAACTTCATGATGAGTTCCATGCGGGAACGACTTCATGATGAGTTCCATAAGGGAACAACTTCATGATGAGTTCCATAAGGGAACAACTGGTAGGAGCAATCTGTGGATAATCCTAATACCCTTTCATAACAATCAAAATATAAGAACTTCATAATCAGTTGCATAAGGGAACAACTTCATGATGAGTTCCATAAGGGAACAAGTTCATCATAATGACTTCCTTAAGGGAAGAAGTTTGTAATCAGTTTCTGAACGGAACAAAGTCATGTCGGAACTCCTTATGAATAATAAGTTCTATGAAGAACAACTTCTATGAAGAACAAGTCCATCATGGAATAACTTGATAGACCAACTACGTCCGTCTATTGCATCCTGAATGCATATCGAATGCTGAAAAGAATAATTGAACATTGAGTTGCAAAGATTACATAAATGGATTGTGATATCTGAAAATAGGAGAAATTTGTAATCAAAATATTGTAGGTTGAGTTTGATGTCTGTGCCGTCCCCAGGTGAGTTTGAAAGTGAGTTTGAAAGTGAGTTTGAAAGTGAGTTTGAAAGTGAGTTTGAAAGTGAGTTTGAAAGTGAGTTTGAAAGTGAGTTTGAAAGTGAGTTTGAAAGTGAGTTTGAAAGTGAGTTTGAAAGTGAGTTTGAAAGTGAGTTTGAAAGTGAGTTTGAAAGTGAGTTTGAAAGTGAGTTTGAAAGTGAGTTTGAAAGTGAGTTTGAAAGTGAGTTTGAAGTTGCGTTTGAAGTTGCGTTTGAAGTTGCGTTTGAAGTTGCGTTTGAAGTTGCGTTTGAAGTTGCGTTTGAAGTTGCGTTTGAAGTTGCGTTTCAACTTTGGTTTGAAGTTGAAATTAGTTAAGTTGAAATTAAAGTTTAATTTATATTAAATTGAAATTGCGTTTCAAATTTGGTTTGAATTTGAAATAAGTTAAGTTGCAATTAAAGTTTAATTTACATTAAATTGGAGTTCAAATTAAGGTTGAAAGACAGAATATGAGTTACAATAATTATAAACTTTCTACCTTAAAGAACATTCTTCTCCTCCATGGAAACTACCCTGTCGTTTATGTCCATGCACATTCTAATGCCTTTTGGGAGGGAGGTCTGTATCTCGAACAGTCTCAAACCCTCGAAACCAAAGGTTTGTCGGAACATCTCCTCCGGCACTGATCCGTCCCAGCTGTCTTGACCGTCTACTACGGTTAGATGAAACGATCCATCTTCCGATTCACATCCTTCTATGTTCCCTACTATAACTGCAGGCAGGATATCTCCTAGCTACAAATGATGATTTTCATGCCAATTCATTACTGGTAACAAAGATAAGTAAAAATAGATTAGAATTCGGTATCTTAATAATTATTGAAATTAGATCTGGCTTATCAAAAAATATATAGTTATATTCAATGTACATCGAACCTTATATAATACTGATATATATGTTACTGACCGTCACTTCGTCTTGGAAGTTTGCATTCAGACATATTTGCCTGTGAAAATTTGAGCGTTTTCCTATCAGATCATGAAGCGTGATCTCCTGATTGCGTTGGAACGGCATACTGGAACACTTCCTCCACATGCTCAAATACATCCTTTCCTTGCCATCATCAAGGTACAATTCTGTCACCATGGAGATGACTCCACGCGCCTCGCTTTGACGTTCCTCCTTGATCTATAATAAATTATAAACTCCTCATGAAATCTAATAATCATATACGTATTTCATTATAGGCAGAGCTGCCAACTGCAAACCCTAAATTAATCTGTCTTTTTGAAGACACAAAAGTGCTAGTTTCGTAGTTGAACGCTGTACAATTTGTAATTGAACTCATAATGTTAATTTTGTCATAATTCGTATCTTAAGCAAGCCTATTAGTATTTTCATAAAGTTACAAAAGTGTTATTCTGTAAATAATGTGAAAAACTTACTTTAGCAATGCGTGCCTTTAGCACCGACCCTCGTACAAAGTCCTTTTTCGCCTTCATCTGTTTGAACGTCATGTAGGGGTAGAATGCACTCCCATACATATCATTCGAATCCACGGTCACAGAATCAGGAATATTGATGTTGATGTTGCTGAAATATGATATGATGGTATAAAGATTAGTTTCATATCTATTTCATTGGTCATAGGTTTTTATTATCATTATTTAAAAAGTGAACTTAATAAGCATTGCCAGGGACTCCGTTGCCATCCAATAA
Organism: Harmothoe impar; assembly: GCA_947462335.1. NCBI lineage: Eukaryota > Metazoa > Annelida > Polychaeta > Phyllodocida > Polynoidae > Harmothoe > Harmothoe impar. The sequence continues at coordinate 60,566,836 of OX381714.1, forward strand.
TGTGAATCACTTACTAAATTGATACCAAAAACTACTATAATGTATATTAGTCCATTTATTTATTCATTATGCTATAAAATGCTATGACGCATATGAATATACTCACAAGTTCACTGTTGTCTTGCGGTGAATTATTATTTTCATCATACGAAACCCGTAATTAGAGATCCTGATGCATTGGCCCTCTTCAAATCGGATGTTTACGTAAATGCATGCTCGGATACATCCTGAAATACAGACATTATTATCATTCACAGAATCAACACAAATTAGAGCCTGCTCCCTTTATCCCAGGATGGGGATTCATTCTCTTTTATGAGTAAAACAGATATGGTATACATCACGACATATTAAATCAAATATTTGTATAAAAATGAATGCATTGTAAAACAAAACACATGGAAAAAAAAATTCTAATACCTGACATGTCAGCCAAAAAAGCTAGGCGCCTATTTCGTAATTTCGGCAGCAGACTGTTAGGTAGATTGACGTCGGACAAATCAACATCTTCGTCATCATATGCGCCGGTCCCATTGATGTCGTCTACACTCATGGGACTGATCTTCATTATCTTGACATGTAAAGGTGTCTCAAAACATGACCCCTCCTTCTTGCTTTTGGTTTTCTTGATGGTTTCACGTGAGGCCAGAGGTGAGGTTCTAGATTTCGTCCTATTCCTCACAGGACCAGGAGCATTGTCTGAAAATAGTAATGATAGAAAAGGGAATTAATTAATGATAATTATCAAAATAATTCAATATACAATTGTCACAATGTGAGGGTCAAATCCTACAGTATACCACTAACACAAAATACTAAACATTGGTGAACAAGTTCCCCTGAAAACACTCAGGTAAACAATCCCACAATTCTGTGAATCAAAAGGTTATTTGAACTACATTGGGGGAACTACTTTTTGAAGTATGGTAACATGGGTACCCCTACTACTGTGTACTACCCCCCCCCCCTTTTCAACAGACATTGTTTTTCACACATGCTTGAGCTACCACACGTGTACACCCGGGGCAGGGGGGGGGGCACTCCCTCAGCATTGATTTCTATATGTGAACACAATTCCAATGTCCCTTGAATAGGGGTACTTTTTTGCCAATTCTGAATGAAAGAGGTGCATTTTAAGGTATTGCCGCCAAAAGGGGGATGGTTTGGTGCACTTTTGTTCTGCTATAAGGGATCCAAATTCAGGGTGATACATTCACACAGTATCCATAAATGTGAGAATGCCCCCGTCCCTTGGAGTCACAGTGGGAGGAGGTAATTATCTGAACCTGACTGGTCCTTGCTGTGGCTCTCTGTCAAGTGGCAATCAAGTCTCAAGGCTGGGTGCTGCAGCTCACTCATGAGGGTAGTGGGGGAGGGGTATTTAGGGCAGACTACTTTCCTGCAGGTGAACAGGGTCAATACAAAAAGTTATTAGTATAGTGTGCGGGTTCCTCTTTGTTCTATTGTATCAACCTTGCCAAATAATATAATACTCCATGCCACATGTCTGGCCATGTCCCATTTTTAATTATCGCTACTATCAAATGTAGGAATGCAGCACTGCATTTTTATAAGTAGGAGTAATACATTAGTAGGGGTATTGACACACAGGGGAGTATGGAGCATTCTCGCCCTGAGCTCACTGCCTTCCAGCCCCAATATGGACAATTCATTACAACAGATAGAATACCAGAGCCCCGGTGTGCAGCCAAGTGAGCAGCCAATGTCAGTCACCTTATCCCCAGGTGTGTCCTGAACCTGAGTTGGGGTAGTAAGGCCAGGCTGGCACACACAGTACAATAGTACTACTCTACTCTAATATTTATACACAAATGAATCAGTGCTTTATCTCCCCCATACAAAAAGTAGCACATAATGGTTGTGGCATGACATTGCAGTCACCACTGCCGACGCACCACGTGGTCATATATTTTCCCTACCCCACAATACTATGTATGGGGAACCTTCAAGTATGTAAACAATAAATGATTTTGGGAAAAAGTGACAAAGTTATTATTCAGTTTTAAAAGTTCAGTAAATATAAATTTACATAAATTGTAAACAGAGAGCGGCAGAACGGTCTATATAGTTTACAAGGCTGGGATGTGTATTGTGATACCCAGAGCGTGTGTTCTGAGTAGGACATTGAGAAAAACAGAGCTACAGGGCTCCACTGACATTTATATAACAGGCTGAAAAAGAAATCTCCTGGCACAAACACATTATACATAGTATACACCTAGGTTTTTTTAAATGTGAAATGTGGTTGGTCTGAGTAATATGAAAAAAGTGCAATGTCAAATTCAACTTACTGTTCGCTGTGGCAGCATTGGGGCTCACACCTGATGCACTGGCTCCAGCACCTGAGGCACCAAACGGAGGTGTAGCCGGAGGTGTAGCCGGGAGCACAGGGGCTTCTCCCCCTGTAGGGGGGAGGACTCCTCCGTCAACGCCGTCCACGCCGGCATTCTCCTCTGCCACCTCCTCGTCAAAGATATCATACCCCTGCATATCTATGTGTAATGCTGTAGTGTGTACGCGACAACAGGCAAAGCTCACTGACGACTATGTGGGCCGCACACCCCCTCTTATATACTGTGAACCATGGGACCCAAGATGTGCAGAACTGGAAAAATGGTATATTGCGCATACACGTCATCTGCGCAAAGGCCTACTTTGTGTGTTTCACGCATGACGTATGCAGGTGAAGGCGGGAAAATTATGTAGGCCTATAATATTATATAATAGTGACACGCGTCATTGAGTGCATTCAGTATGTAGGGATACGACAAGAAGACGCATTAAACCCGCAGGTCTTACTACACGTCCAGTATATAAGGGCACTGGGCCTTTAAACACTTGACAGGTGATTGCTTTGTGACGAGAATATATAGATACAGTGGTGACACATGTAGATTTCAAATAGGGAGAGTTCTGTTAGTACATTTGTACCTGTGACACCTGACGTATATAGGAGTGCAGGACGAGTGAATAGTACCTAGTAAACACTTGAGATCTGATTCAATTATTTAGTATGGCACCCCTATACAGGTGTAATAGTGAGAGTTGTCTGGTTGACACCGGAAAGGTCCATTAGTGCAGCCACTTGTACGGACAAAACTATGAACTATCACAATGCAGATTGTCTATATTAAGAATAGAATTTAGATATACATGGTATGAAAAAGGACAATATATCGGCTGTAATGCACAATCTATATTTGTAAAACATAGATCTGTACACACTCCTTTCCTAGTAGTTGGGAAATCAACAAACTGAGTTACTGAAAAAATATTTTCAATTTGTTCAATTATTTTAGCGTACATTTGTTCAAAAGCATTCATATTAAAATCTCCAATTAGCATGGTCCTTACTTCCTCACTTCTATACTTTGTTAAATCTCTAATAAATGATAGAAATCCAGGAAGGGAAGTATTGGGTTGACGATATAAACATATGATATTATACTGAAAACCTCTATGAATACACTTGATTGCTATACACTGAACAACATCACTTTGAAATGTATCTGTTGACAATATCACGACAGTGGGTTTATGATATAAGATTATTCCATTATAAGGCCTACTTCTAGAACATTCTCCACAAACCATAATAGATTTAAACCCCTCTAACTGAAATAGGTGTTCTTCTTCTTTCTTTAGACAAGTCTCACTAACAAATACTATTTGTGAATCCATGATATGTCTATCTGATTGTAGGTGTTTAAGTGTATTATATAATGAATTTGCATTGATAGACAATATGTTGAAAATGAGGTCAGATTTATAAGATGGCGTATAACATAATTCGAGTTGTCTATCTACCCTCAATCTTTCCATTTCCTTTGCAGATCTTGCATCTCGTTTAATGTCTTTTGGTCTAAAATTAAGGAAATATAAATCTTCTAATTTAGTAACTCTACTACAGCCCACATAATACATTTGAGCTTTTATATTTCCAGTCAAATCTAGCACTATCCCTAATAACGTATCACCTTGACTTTTGAATATAGTTTTACCGGATGCTGGCCTAATAGGAAATTGAGATCTTAATACATCAACATTCTTTTCTTTCATCCAAAAATTACGTGTTTCTGCAAAGATGGGAATCCACGAGTCTTCTATATCTGCCGTACGGAGTTGCATATACTGCACTTTCCTTTTTACCCCACATTCAGGGTGTTCACATTGAACCCATAATACTGCTGGTTTCTTATACCCATTTTCATATTGTATCTTTCTCAAATAGCAACCTGTGCCGTTTACTAGACCATCCTTAATATGAAGATTTAAAGTAAGTTCATAATACATATTGATACCCAGTTCCAAATGTGTAACCAGATTACCAGTTGACCCTATATCTGGAGATATGGCATTTTTTATTATCTCAATTTTAACAGGATCTTTGACGCCAATGATTGTATCATTGGAATCAACTATTGTTTTTTCTGTCACACATCTCCTATAAATAGTAGAATTATGTGCATTCACTTTGGCATTCAGGGAGAAAATATGAGGTAAAGTACGTATCCTGGCATCATCTTTCCGTGTTATTCTAGTTATTAAAGTTGCCTTGTCTTTCTCAGTGATTTGTCCTACCCTCATTCTGTTTAATAATTGGGCAAATTTTTGGTCACCTTTTTGTCGTACAATTTCAAATAATTCAAAGCATTCAAATTCAAGTCTCCAAGTATTATCAGGCAATAAAACATTTGGATCTTTTGCTTTTGGATCCTTGTTATCAAACACAAACCCATCTTTCACTGGAGCAAGTTGATACAAATCCCCAAATGTTATGATATGAATACCACCAAATGTTAATTTGCTATCCATGATTTCTTGTAGCCTTTTGTCTATGAAATTAAATAATTTGCGACCAACCATTGATATTTCATCCAAAAGAATGACTTTGAGATTCCTATAAAGTGTTCTATACGTATTTCTTTTGTCATCTGATAATCCAATGTAATCAAAACTGTTACCCGCTATGCCTAATGCAGAGTGAATGGTGGAACCATTTATTAAGAATGCAGCTTTTCCTGTAGGTGCTATGCATAACACGGTTAATTCATGAGGTTCATATTCCTCTGATAAATTGTATAATCTTAAAAGACTATGACATAATGTTTTTAGTACAACTGATTTTCCCACTCCTGCACCACCAGAAATGTAACATCTCAATGGTTTGTTGACACATATTATTTGAGTCATGATGTGATTATATATTTCACGTTGTCCTGTGTTTAATCCACTGATTGAATCGAGAAGCTGTTGTAGTGGCCACATATGTTCAATAATAGTCGGTAATACAATTTCTGAAACTGTGCCATCTTCTTTATTCTGATTAAATTCTACTGGAGCTATATTAGATGGTGGTTGATAGAATCCATCTCTATTGACATCTTTTGAACCCTCTTGCTCTGCTTCATTGTCAGCTTGTAATATATTTGCCCCCAATTCATCTAAGACATTTTCCATCCTAACATTTTCATTCTGGAAATTACTTATGTTTTGAACAATTTCACCCAGTGCATAATGGTCAAAATATGCTGCTTTGTCTGCGATTTTTTTCTGCTCTCCATCACTTAGACGGAGAAAACATGCTCTATAATCTACCTCTTCTTCCCCATCATCTTCCACACGCCATGGTTTATATAGCACAAGGAGTGTCCTGTAATAGTCTTGAGTTTGTGTTTCAGGATTGTACATGTTGAAAGTAAGTATAGCTCTCTTGGCCCGTTTTCTATAAAAGTGGTCGTCCTCAATGGCTACAATATTAGGATTTTTCCTTAAATTGTCCAAATTACGGTTCCCTATTTTCTCAACAGTAATACGACTTATATAATCTGCAAAAGAATACTCTTCTAGTGCCTGTGGCCTATTCATATACTTTGTTTGGTTATCTTCCATGTATACATCAACAGAATCACAATCCAATTCTAATAAATCTGCTTGTTTCTTCAGAATTCTCATTCTATCTCTTGGACGTTTAGTGTTGACAAACCTTACTTCTCGAGACTTCTTAGCAATAGGCATTCCCAGTAGAATGTAGCAGGCTTCTTGAGCACTAACTTCAGTACTATATGTAAATGCTTTAGCAATTTGCTTCAACTGATCCTTTATGGGGGTGTCGGCAGACTTAGATTCAGTTAATATATCACTCAGCAGTAAACTAAGCCCTCTATCTTGTTTGTTTATATAATTCACAATATACATAGCCACAGCATATGGATTTAAAATCATTTGAATATCATGATTTGCTTGCCATACATGTAATAGTTTTTTCATGTACTGATTTATTCTGACTTCTGTCGTCTTTCTTTTCAGGAATAATTTGGAATCTAACAACTGAGATCTGATGATATCTAAATATTGTTCATACGTAATATCAAAGTTAGTCAGCATGTCGTCAATGGAACCCTGTTGACATTCTTCTGTATCTAGATATTTCTTTATATCTATATAAAGGTCTCGATAATTCATAATCAAATCTTGCTCGTTGTTTATATCCATGGGTTCTAATATTATGGTTTCTTTCATCGGTGGTATGGGAAAACCAAATCTACAAATCTTTTTGTTATCTTTCTTACAAGTCTTAGAGTGTTTATGCACTTGATAGTTCAGGAAGGGTTTCTGATCTTCTGGTACATCTAATGAACATGAAATTTTGTCATTTACAAATTCAATTATTTTAGGATAATCTTCAGGATTATCTGGCTTTGGGGCATCTTTAATCCACACCAAAAGGTGAGAATGAGCTGAACCACGATGCTGAAACTCGATCCTATAGAACCACTCTACGACTCTACCTAATATCTCTTCTTTACCACAAAGTACCGTCCTCAAGAAAACTTCTAATCTATGATTGAAATACCGAGAACATGTAACAGGATCAGATTGTATTAGTCTACACTTCTCATTCCAAGACATATTCTCAAGCTCAAGGTCAGTATACTCTTTGCTGTCTTGCAACTTACCCAATGTTCTTAACAAATCAAACCATTTAAAGTCTGCAGCACTTAATGACATAAAGAATGTAGGAATTCCTAATTGCCGTATCATGGACAAGAGCTGCTTTTTCACATTCTGGAGATACATGGGAGAATTCCTCAATTTGGTATAATAGAAGAATGCTTTGTTGAATTTGCTCATTTCCAACCTATTTTGCATATCAGAAATGTGACCTGCTGTATAAGGATTGTGTTTGTTCTGTGTTCTAATAACAAAACTACAAGCATTTTTAGAATAATTTATTTGATATTTTCTATATTTAAATAATAAATTTGAAATGGACTGGGCAAACCTTCTATTTTTGTTTCTCAATTCAAATTTACATATATCAACATATCTTATATATGGAAAATCACTATATGGATTATCGCCCCCATATAAAGATGGATATGAAAGATATTCTGCATTTGGATCACTTAACAGGTGTAATGGCCTACTGTTCTCACCAGGAGCTATTTCTAACATGAAATCCGTTATAGGACCCTCAATCATTGTTTCCATTTCAATTTCCCGAGCAGGTTGGACCTCACAGAAACTATCATTTAATTCATCATTGTGTTCATCAATATCAGATATTTCTTTGTCTTCGTTATTTGGTTGTACTGATGTATTATCATTAATAAATGGACCACCTCTATCTGCATCTACCTCATTCTCATTACTACTGTCATCAGACATAACTAATATATTTCTATCTAATCTGTTGTCCTTCCTTAAATCATTTATTGTTTTTTCTAACCATTTCGTATCGATGATAACCTCTTCATTTTGATATAAATGACTATTCTTGTTTAACCATTGTAAAGCTTCCAAAACGACAAGTGGTCTTACATTTCTTTTGGAATATACAGATTTATACACCATTTTTCTTTTCAAACTAATAGGCACTAAACCGGCTTCATTTATATATCTGGGTAGTTGTGCTATTGTGGGAGCAATATTAATTGGAACATTTATAACAGAGCCTTTAAGGGCAAATTGTTTACCTTTAGGTAATTCTCTTATTCTCATGAATGGAATTCTAAGAGCTATTAGTTTTTCTTCTTCAGGATGTAGTCGTAGTATTATTGGTATTTCAGGCATGATAAATCCCTTCTGTGGGCATATACGTGGCAGAGTACCTTTATACATATTTCTTTGACAAGTATTACATAAATATGCAGTTTGATTAGGGTTTACATTAACACCAGCTACATCATACAATTTCTTAGTAAGTGTTTCATTAACCTTATGTACTTGTGTAAAGAACCATATTTGAGAACAAAGTTCACATACATAATTTGGCCCTTCAAGTCCAAATTTCCTAAACATTGCTACATCATCTACTTTCTTTGATTTAGATTGAAATTTGCTAATTAATTCATTCAATAAATCATTACAATCTTCTTCATTATCGAGATCTATAGATTGATTCAATTCTTCAAGCTCAATGTCTATGTCTTCCACAACAGGAAGGATAGGATTTTTATCAGAAATAGAAGGCAAGCTATTATAAAATTCACACTTATCAGGTAACTGATTACTTTTTAAAATATGGGATTCACACGTCCTACACACTTCTTTACCCCCATTGGATATAATATTTTGTTTTGTAAGTATATTAGCCCGACAATGTACTTCTTTTGATAGGAATTTCATAAATGATGGCTTATACCTATTTAAACATATAACACATAATGTTTTGTCATCCTTAATAATTAATTTTTTTATCAGGAAATTACATTTATCTGGTAGTCTAGATTTATTATTGATATTATTTCTACAAGTATGGCATACAAGTGGACCTTCTGGAACACCTAATTCATATCCAAGAATCTCATTGCATTTATTAAGTACTTCTTGAGTAAGTGGTTTAAGTGAGGTTTTACAAAGAGCTTTAAGACATATGGCGCATTTCAAATCTTTCACCAGTTTAGGACAAGTTTTAGTGGTTTCATGGTAATGTTTAATGGAATTGTCTTTTTCTTTGGCATCAGAAATCAAGTTTGTAATACTATCTACATTTGAGGGAGTTTTAACATTTGTCGAGGTCGATTCAATTTTCATTTTCTTGGTAATAGAAGAAGTATCACTTTTGTTGTGTTCACTTCCTGACCCTTTACGCTTATAGACACTTTCTTTGTTATGTGATTTCTTCCCAGAATGCAATTCAGTTATTTCCTTAATATTCTGTGCAGTCAACGGTACTTTGTTATCTGTTTTGGATACTTTGAAATCTCTATTCACTTGATCTATTTCTGGCCAATCCTCATTATATGAATTTTGTTCCAGCAAACTACCGGATCTTCTTACAATGAGGGGTACTGTAGCATGTACATCAATTGTGTCCAATTTAGCAAATATGGACCTACAACTTCTTTCTACGCCCATTGGTCTTATTCTAACTGACGTTACTTCATATTGCACTAATTGATTCGGAACATAATATAAGGAATGTATGTGTTTAGTTAATTCTATAAAATCATTAAATTGCATCAATGCACCAGAACCATAATCATTCTCATTTCTTGGCATGCCTCTCATGTTCCTACAATGTGAATCAAAAATGTAATATGAATTATTCTCCTTGCAAATTCCAATAGTGGCATTTGCACTAGTAAAGTATAATTTACTTGCTCTCTCAAATCCCATTGTAAGGGACCTTGCTATGTCATGCACATCATTATCTATGAAACTTATGACATGCCCCATGAGTTTGTGTTGAAAAGACATATTATTCACAATAAGATTTTGCGGAATTTGATTAGTCATAATGTGTTCCTTATCTAAATGTGTGGCAATATCGGTATGTAACTGTGCACCATAGTCCAGAATAGTGTCAAGATTATGTCTGGTAAGTTTCTGATTTGTCAGTTTCCGGGCGTAAATGTGATATGCTACACAGTTTGACAAACATTGTTTTCCTCGTATCTCTTCAGGATACTTACGATTGTATTCGTCCCAATGAGCATGCATAATACGGGATAGTTTTCCACCTTTCAAGTTTTGGTTCATATCAAAATTAACATTTATTTCAGAAGAAATATCAGATAAAATGTTGATAGGAATTTTTAATTGATTTTTACGAGTGGATTTTGTCTTCAATAAACTGTGTGCCTTTGACCCTTGCTGAATGGTTGTTTTACGTGTACATGGGAATTTAATACTAGGGTGTATTACCTGATCAGATATATGATGAATATTTGAATGTAATGAACCATGGTCAATGTTTTTTACTGGTATAGATTGCTTATCAATATGAATTTTAGAATGGTCAACTTTGGTATGGCGTTTGATTGAGATGTCCTGAATAACTGGTGAGTCAATTGATACATTGTGATAACTATTGTCATGGCAATTAAGAACGGTGGGAAAGGTTGGTGAATGGTTATTTATTTGCTGAGAATTTTTTGTCCCTTCTAATCTTGATTTCTTTCTGCCCTGATCTATAACGTGATTCAAATCATTGGGTTTCCTTTTCTTATCGTATTTGTCCGCACAAGTTGTATTTAAAGAAACATTGGTGCGAGCAGATGTTGGAATGGTTATTTCCACTTTTTTTTTTTTTTTTATTTGCATGTCTACTTTGGTTGCTTGGGAAGAAGCATTGGACTGGGAAGTATTGGACTGGGAAGTATTTGAGGAAATACTGCTGGAAGATTTTGGATTAATTGTTTTTTTCTTTTTATTATGTACAAAGGTGAATGAGTCAGTTGGTGGGGTAGGTATACTAGATACATTAGATGTATCGTTCTGTGACCATGGTACATTATCTCCCATAGAAATGAGTGGAACAGTCTCATTTGCCACAATGGTATGTGTCATGCCAACCACCCTACTGTTATATGAGGCACTGATATATTGGATTTTGTCAAATATCACTGTTGCTATCTCATACTCTTCGTCTTTGAACCTATTAGAATTCAATCGATATACATGATCAACTAAGTCGTGCAAAGAATCACACTGTACTAATACAGCTGTACCATATTGAGCTCTCATTCCATTGTTATTCCTTGTATGAGGATCAAATACAAAATACTTGTCATTTTGTAATACCAGTCCTATAGCTGTGTTTCTACAATTGAATAACAGCATGTTCGATCGACAAAATGCATTTTCTAGGGCATTTCGTAGTCTGATCAAATTGTTACTTAAAAGACAATTCATGGACCCATTGAATCGTATATAGTATTTGTTTTCTTCTAACATCACCTCCCTCGGTATTTCAGTGAACATGAGGTGACTCTTTTGTACAACATTTCTAATGTCTCTGTACAGCATATCACCACAGCCTAAGATGTTGTCTAACATACTGGTATTCATTGATTCAAGGTTATGCTGTGTAGCATAAATCAAGAACATAGTACTATTTGCCACACATTGAGATCCCCTAAACATAGGATGATATCGGGAATCACCTTGGTCATGAGACGCTTTAATGATGTGAATGCCTTTGGACATTGTGATTGGTGGAGTGACTTAATCAATTGTGTTTGCTATATTTGATTTGCGGTTTGAGTATTGTATTTTCGATTTGCGGTTTGAGTATTGTATTTTCGATTTGCGGATTGTGTTCAACTGACAACGTAGTACAAGACAGTATTGTCAAAATGAACACTAATGCGGTGTGTATCTGTATACCAAATGAAACAATTCACAACATGTGTAAATGTAATTCTAGGTATATGTGTTCAGACACTAAGCCGGTATGAAATACCAACTGGCCCAGAAACAGGTAAGGCTGGTTTATATACGGCATGGGAGAGTGTAAGGGTCGGCAGGGGACTGGGTGGGTGCCTGGATAACCCTAAGCAGCACCCACCAGACCACCACCACATACCTGAGTGGTAGTGCTTGGCGCCTCCTGCACGGCCTAAGCAGTAGCGGCCAGACCACCACCACATACCTGGGTGGTAGTGCTTGGCGCCTCCTGCACGGACTAAGCAGTAGCGGCCAGACCACCACCACATACCTAGTTTAGGGTGCTGGGAGCCTACTACACGCACGGTGGGCCCGGGGGGGCCACATGCTAAACATTCTATAATAACAATGTGCGTACACTAAGTAGGGGGAAAGGAGTACTTTTTGGGCACCACAGACGGGCCTGTCCATTTTAGGTGGTCATCCCGCCTAAAGGGATGTGTTTTGGTGGAATTATATCCCGCTGAAAGGGGGGCATATATACTTTGATGTACGAACATAGTATGCAAAAAAGTTAGAGTGGCCCCCCTAGTAGTGGCACTGCCGCCTTTGTAGGGAGGACTGAGTAGCGGCCACCGCACGACCACTCACCTGGACGGTGGTGCTGGGAGCCTACTACACGCACGGTGTGCCCGGGGGGGGGGGGCACATGCTAAACATTATATAATAACAATGTGCGTACACTAAGTAGGGGGAAAGGATTACTTTTTGGGCACCACAGGCGGGCCTGTCCATTTTAGGTGGTCAACCCGCCTAAAGGGATGTGTTTTGGTGGAATTATATCCCGCTGAAAGGGGGGCATATATACTTTGATGTATGCACATAGTATGCAAAAAAGTTAGAGTGGCCCCCCTGGTAGTGGCCAGAGCACCACCACACAGCAATAGAGAGACGGCGGGAAGCCGACGGAATGAGACAGTGTGCAGAAGGAGTGTTACAAACAAGGCGGGCAGAAGGCGCATTGAGTGCCATTGAGACAGCGGATCAGAGGGCCGCATGCAGACAGGGTGTGATAACCCCGGCGGGCAGTGCTAGGAAGTACTTAATGGGCAATTAACTGTCGGCGCCTGCAATGGCATTATGGGATAGAATAGGCCACTTGCAGGTAAGGGTGAATGCGCGCTGACGCAGTGCTCGACGCAGCGCACGGAGTAAACTCAGTAGACCGGAATGAGCAGGCGCTGGGACTAGCTTATTGCAACAGGTAAGGGGTGGAAGGTGGGCGTTACCAAGATTTCCCTTCTTTTTAAGCCTGTGCGTATAGCTGCCTCAATCCACAAATTGCGCATTTATTCACCTGGAATAGTCCATTATTTCACCAAAGGGGTGAAAGGTCTAATGCATAGAGGAACGGGTGACGACGCAGGGTTAGGATCACTCTGGCTGAGCCCCAGTGCTGAAGGGTGGGAGACTATAGAGCCTGTGTATGTAGGGTGCAAAAAGCAAACGAGCCAATGCTAATCCTATGGACGCGCAATTCCTGTTGAAACCTTACGGAAAAGTGAACTCCTTAACCATGGCCGGGGACTCCGTCGCCGGCCAATGAGGGGTAATCATGAGATTGTGACATTTTAATGCAACCAAATGCATGTATTTTTTACCAGAATTTGATGTTCAAAGAAGAGGGGATACTTTGAGTTGACTACCCTGTTTCTGTAAACAGTAACACCTGACCTCTACCTCGAGGTTTAGCTCAGTGGGTGCCCCAGACTCGTTCAACCAGTACCTTTTTCCACCACAAAGGCTCCAAATGGGACTGGTGGGACTGGTATACTTAGATTGTTACTTCCTGTCAGGCTGTACACAGGAATTGGTGTACAGGATTTGATTGGTCAACTCCTGAGGGCAAGTTAGTGAAACAAGTTTTTTTATATGAGTTTGCCCAGACTCTACTATTATAGAGTCGGGGCCTGAGACTGTGGGTACCCGTGCCTTAGAGGGAGTGTAGCCCCATGGTGTGGTGGGTCAGAGAGACTACATTGTCAGGGTGGACGGATGGTGGAGCTGGATGACAGACAGTGGTACGCCATCAGTCATGTAGCCTAGTCAGGGGGCTGGGGGTCAGAGGTCACACAGGTCAGTAAGGTCAGAGGTCACACAAGGGGTGTGTGGAGGGGCGGGCAGCATACGTTAGCGCCGTGTGTAACTGGTGGTGCCATCTAGTGGTAAGGTCAGGTGAACTGGGCGTATAGCACTGCATAACACTGTGGGCGTCTAACTCTTTAAGGGAAGCCTTACTGTATAATGCCCTTGGTCGTCATGATGCATGAATGCAGTATTGGCGAGCCATTGCTGCATTCAAGCATCATACCAACCCTACAGGGTTGAGACGCACTGAAGAGTCAGCATAATGTAGCACCGGCGAGTTACTCGTCGAGGATGCCATGGCGGACGACAAATTCATCTTTTAGCGACAAGTCAGCCTGAAAGAGTTAATTATCTCTACGTTTCCTCACTATAAGTCCACCAGAGAGGTTGTTCTCTGACCCTTTATAGGCTGCTTAATGAATCAAGACGTGTTTATTTGTAGTCATGATGCACCAACAGGTAGTGGTCAGTGCATCTTTGGCATTCTTTGGAAGTGTGTATCAGTCCTGTAGAGCAGGTATGATTTATATTTGGAGCCTCTCTTAGAAACTCCAAGGGTCCAGTTGTGTCAGACTCTGCAAAGAGAGGTCAGCATTTCCAGACTCTTTTGCCATTTGCCTCTTACTATAACTAGACAAAATTTGCAAAATTTGCAATGTCCTCTGGCAGATTTGGATTTTCTGAGGAAAAAACTGCATAGGAAACAACTCTCAAAAAATAGTCTCTTATTTGGGTGAGTAAAATGATCTGTCTAAACGCTTGACTCCACAAATGTTTACTGCATGAATGTTGGTATTTATGCTAAGGTTGGATTAATAAGTATATTCTATTCCAGTAAATGACACTTAAAGGCACTTATGTGCGATTATCATGGCATGTACTAAAGTTAAAGCCGCACAAAGGGCAACTTTAATTAATACAACTTTCCTTAAATGTCAACGTTCATGCAGTGGTTGTCAGACTGAAGCGCACCCCTTTCCCTCAGTCTCAGGCCCTGACTCTATAACAGTCTGGGCGAACTCATATAAAAAAACTTGTTTGCCTAACTTCTCTGCAGGAGTTCACCAATCGAAATCCTGTACACCAAATCCTATGCACAGCCTGGCAGGAAGTAACAATCTAAACATAGCGGTTCTACCCGTCCCATTTGGAGCCCTTCTGGCCGAAGAAAAGGTACTGGTTGAGCGAGTCTGTTTTCCCTGTGCACCTGTGCTTGCCCTGTGCACGTCGTGGAGCAGTGGAAACTTACCCCCATCTTCCTGCCTGACAGTGACATATCCATGGCAGCTGTTGGGGACTGGTGTCTACAACAATGTTTGTCTCCACACATGACAATGTGTATCCCCTACTTCCCCACCCCTAAAGGCGCTGATCCACTGCGGTGAATTTGCTGCAATTTTGCTGCGAATAACACTTGTGCATGTAAACAGAGAAAACGTTCCAGCAGTGGATCTGCTGCTGTGAGGCTCTGCGACAATATCATCGCGAGGCCTGTGCAACTTGTGAGTAAATTCACAGAAATCTAAAAGTTTTGATTTTTGGGGCGTTCTTGCAAGCTTCTGTCGTGCGACAACATTTACCACAAACTCGCTGCAGTGGATCACCGGCTTAACCAAACTTTGTTGTCATGATGCACTAATGCAGTGACTAGCCAGTATTGCATTGGTGTATCATTGCAATCGTTCGGGACGCATGGCATGATGCGTGGCTGCAGCGCTGGCCAGCTCCTCACTAGATCTGAATGTTTAGACAAACGGACTACTGTAAACAGTTTGCGGATTTGACAAAAAAATATGTCCAGAGCGAAAATATCTAAGTTTACAGTATATGCCATCCATAAAGGGTAGCACGCTGGCATGTGGCCGCCCTGTTGTCATGTTGTTGTAAGCTGCATGTCCGCCATGTTGGTACCAGATACCATCTGCTGTTACCATGGTTACCACCATAAACTACCCCCATGTGTACACACACACGAGCACACACATCATGTATGCGTCTGGCAATGTTCATTAGACCGTTCAAAAAGGTTTTGTTCATTTGGAAAATATTCAGGTCCGGTGAATTTTCAGGAAAGGACTTATACATTGTAGCAACCTGACATGCTGCGATCCATTAAGGGACAGAGAAATGGCCTTTAAATATCCCTGAAATTGGATTTTTAAATTCAGCTATTTGCTTGGTAGGATAGGTAACCTGAAATGCAATACCGTATATCCCTGTTTATAAGCCCGGGCTTGTATTAATTTCAAGTGGTATATTGACCCGGCTTATAAACGGGGCCGGCTTATAAACGGGGCCGGCTTATAATATTTTGCATGGGAACTTTCTCTGACATACTGTCATATTTTCTGAATAACTCTGCCCTATTCAATAATATCTTGGATTAGATCTCGAAAACTCGAAAAAAATATAAGATGGTCGCCTTAGAAAAGATGTGTATTGTTTATGAATTTAACTGTGGTTTGTATGACTGAAAGAATTATGTCAATACTCCAATTAGATGTCAAGTTATGACCAGATAAGTGTAACCTGATGGTCTTTTATTCCTTCCCCCGGCTTATATTCGGGCCCCAGCTTATATTAAACCTAGTGCCCTTTTTGACCCGGCTTATAAACGGGGCAGGCTTATATTCGGGGCCCGGCTTATAAACGGGGAAATACGGTATTCTGGCCTTTGATAGCAGTCACCCTGGCTGACGGCAGCTTTGACAGTTTAAGGTAGGCTTCTGCTAATCGATTTATAAACATGCTATGCTATGCATGATGGATAACAAACATTTCCTAAAGCACATGGATTGTGAAATTTGAATAGTGGTGTTAGCTGAGCAACCACTACCTGGCAGGGGCGTGGCAAGCAGTTTCAAAGTAGGGGGGACTGAGGGGTAATTTGACCATTTTTGGCCCCTTTTTACATGACCTTTTTGGTTTGACCTTTTTTGGGGTTGATCAAAAGTGGGGGGGGGACATGTCCCCCCCGTCCCCCCCGGTTGCCACGCCCCTGCCTGCAATACTACCAGGAATGTGAAGCAAAACGATTCGGTAACATTTAAATAAGAAGTTCTACGTTTCATGGTAGATTCCGTTGTTTGTCTAACGCCTGGTCTCTCACAGCTCATGCCAGGATGCAAGCTGACAGGGGTGAACCTGTCAACCCTTTAAGGATTGCCCTTGGTCATCATGATGCATGAATGCAGCCCCACGAGTAACTCGCCAGGGCTGCATTCAAGCATCATGACGACCACCTCAGGAGGGTCGGCATGATGCATGAATGCAGCACTGGCATCATGCATCATGTCAACAAAAGAGCATGGTGTTTTAAAGCATTATGCTGCGTTTAAAGGGTTGCCTGTAACACCTGTGTCCAGAGGGGTACAACCACAGGCTGCAACTGAGTCCTGCTGCCATTGTATTGTGTATGTATAGTGTATGTAAAGGTCTGACACTCCTAGTCCCCGGTCATCTATCCACTTGAGGCGGCAGCACTGTACATGGGATTGTAGGTGAACAGTGGCACCATCTAGTAGAAAGGTAGGAACTAAAAAATCTCTGTACTACTTTACATACACTATACATACACAATACATAGACAGAGCTGCACGGTAAAGTGACTGAGGCAGTGGTTATTTCACAAGTGGTGCTTGGGCCGTATTGCACGCTGGCCGTAGGCCTAGTACCACAAGTGCAATAACCACTGATGAGGGCACTTTTATGTGACACTCTGTATTTATTTCAGGGTATTTCAATCTAAAATCAATGTGCAGTACATGTTTGCTTACTTCCGCGATGTTTGTTTACTTCCACGGTGTTTGTTTACTTCCGCTTGACGCCATTTTGAATTCAGAAAAGGTCACGTGACCCTCGGGAGCGGGCAATACGGCCACAGCGTGCAATACAGCTGAGGGTTATTGCACGCATCCCTGGAGAACGGCCCTCCCATTGCTTTAACCTTGACAGTTTGTATTCACCATGACAGGACTCAGTTGCAGCCTGTGGGTAGGCCTACAATGATTACAGAAAACAGGGCTGAGTGATGCCAGCTGCAGCCTTGGGGGAATGGAGCTGGGACAGAAAACATCACCATGTCAGGGATGTGGCCACAAATATCAAATATTAAATAGTATTAAATAGTATTTTAGGGTCATGAAAAGGTATGTCTATATGTATCTATATCTCATGATGCACTTTCTGCACAAGACCAGTTGCCCCACCTTCAAACGCATCAATAACTATCTACTGTAATGGCCTGTGTGTGTAGCTAGTTGGGGCGGGGGGGGATCACCATGAAACAATGTGTCATTAAGCTGGATAAAAGCTCGTGTTTTCATCAATTACATTACATTATACCATACAAATTTGTATCAAGTTATATCTATATCAAGTTATATCTCTATATTTAAGTATAGTCCTGTCTTCAATATACCAGACACCCTTCGGGATTCGTGTACAGTTAACCTTTAAAGGATTGCACAATACATGAATGCATTATCCACTTGGTCGTCATGATGCATAAATGCAGCCCTGGCGAGTAATTCGCCAGTGCTGCATTCAGGCATTATTCCAAACCCTACCAGGTTGAGACACTCCCAAAGGGTCAGCATGATGCATCAATGCAGCTCTGATCACTACTGGGGTTTACTCCCCTCTAGAACTCTTTTTATCTAAAGATAAACTTTATCATTATCATAATGAATATGACCAGCCAAGTGACGGACATAATCAACCTGTCCAGGCCAAACCCTCCTCTGTCATACACCACGGTAGCAAAGTTTCACCGACTCAGCCTGCCATCCCTACCCCTCCAAGTTAGTGACACCTGCGTGTACTGATGGATCCTCTTGGTGATGGCTAGGTCTGTATTCCTACTTCTACAGATACACACAGTAGACACTGTGTATGGACAAATTGACATAATAGTAGCCGTGAATGACAAAGCTATCTCTTCATATGCCTAATAGCCACAATATATGATAGGAGGCAGACAAACTGTCCTACGTCTAAACCATTTAAAGAGCTTTTTCTGTCATAATTTCACCACCTGAGGTGCTTAACCACAGTGCAGAAGCAGTGCTAAAATAGTACGTGGGTCGTCAAGTGTTAGCCTTCTCCTAGTTACACTACACATAGCACACAGTACCCACTGTTTGTGTACAAATTGACACAACTGTATGACTCTGATTGACAAGGCGGCCCCCTCAGATGCCTGCTAGCCACAATACTAGTAGGCAGAGAGACTGTTTTACGCCTAAGCCAATTACCTTAGATTCTTCTGTCACTATTTCACCGAGGAAAATGCGTTTACAATCACAATAGCAGAGTACAGATAAAAGAGGCGCATTCACCAATCAGATTTATGATATAAAAAGCCTTTACAGGAATTGAGAAGACTGTTGGGATTTCAGCATTATAGTCAGACCGTCAGCTGGATTTTATGTAAGGCCAAATAAAAAAAAAAAGGTTTGTTTTAGGTAACCCTGACGACCCTATTAAAACAGGGCCGACCCTACGTTTTTTTATGCAATTTTAAGAAATTTTCGCATTTTTGCCCTATTTTGGTCAATTTTGGGGTCTTTGGAGAAGCTGGGTAGTACTCTTATGTTTAAAAAAGAAAAGTAGAAAAAAAGAAAATCCGACCTACCGACCCTACATTTTCTTGCCATGTTACCTGAAACAAACCTTCTTTTTTTTGGCCCAATAGATCTATATGGTACAAGTGGATTGCTGTATAAGTGTTATGAGCCGAGGATAATTACCATTTCCAGGGGATATAAAACGTATGCAGCTACCCACACGTATCATATCTGACTTACACTCACAGTAGGAGAGACCGCATTCACATATAGCCATGTGTCTAATAAAGAGTCAGGTCATATCTTTTGTTCTTTTGTTGCCAAATGTGCTGTATTGTCCAATAAAGTCCATTTAAATAAACTACACTACTGTTCCCAGCCCCCCCCCCCAATGTATATGAATTAACAGCCTGTCTCTACCTTCCTCAGTGTCAGCTCAAGCCGAAGCAGTAACAGTAACATAAGCTGAATGTATTACACCCTAATCTACATTTCTTTGTTATTCTGGTTGCTGATATCAACTCATTTCTAGCAGCTTCAAAAGACTGTTTTGTATTGCACTCCCAACATCCTTTTTCTGACAGCAGCAGGATTGGTGGCCAAAGTGGTCATCCTATTAATACGTATAACCAGACAATATGGTCATCCTATGAAGAGAGGATGACCATAATATTATCGGTATAGGCCAACTGAATGCATACCATAGTCCTAAAATATGGTGCACCCACACTCCATTACATAAGTGTTTTGGAGGCTGCCTACACTGTAAATATTAAACCAAAAAATATGCCCTCTGTCCATACTACCGTATATCCCCGTTTATAAGCCCGGGCTTGTATTGATTTCAAGTGGTATATTGACCCGGCTTATAAACGGGGCCGGCTTATAAACGGGGCCGGCTTATAATATTTTGCATGGGAACTTTCTCTGACATACTGTCATATTTTCTGAATAATTTTGTCCTATTCAATAATATCTTGGATTAGATCTCGAAAACTCGAAAGAAATATAAGCTGGTCGCCTTAGAAAAGATGTGTATTGTTTATGAATTTAACTGTGGTTTGTATAACTGCAAGAATTATGTCAATACTCCAATTAGATGTAAAGTTATGACCAGATAAGTGTAACCTGATGGTCTTTTATTCTTTCCCCCGGCTCATATTCGGGCCCCAGCTTATATTAAACCTAGTGCCCTTTTTGACCCGGCTTATAAACGGGGCAGGCTTATATTCGGGGCCCGGCTTATAAACGGGGAAATACGGTATGTTTTACACTACCAAGTAGTTGTTATATTCAGCGGTCTGTAAGGTGACACAGTGACACACCTGATCCAACACTCCTACCTCCTCCATCCTCATTTCTATTGGTACAGGAACCGGAAGTGTCTGGTGCTGCTTCCGGTTCCTGGTGGTGCCCATATTAGGTATGCGGACCAGCAGGTCTGGGGGAATCCCCCTCCTCCATACATGTCTCCTTCAGCTCTCTAACTCTTTAAGGACGGTATGGCGCTAAAAAGGCGGCATTTGTCATCATGATGCACCAACGCAGCCCAGGTGAGTAACTCGCCAGTGCTGCATAGGTGCATCATTCTGACCCATCAAGAGTGTCTCAACCCCATAGAGTCGGCATACAGTTCTGGCAAGTTACTAGCCAGGGCTGCATCCATGTATCATGACAACAACTCTGTGGCACTTAAAGGTTTAACACAGAAGAGCTGTAAGGTGCTATGACCTTGGTCGGCATGATGCATGAATGCAGCCCTGGCGAGTCTACCCACCAGACCTAGATTCATGCATCATGCCGACCATTCTGGAACTTATCAACCCTGTAGGGAAAGAATGGTATTTTGAAACAACCCAAGACAGTTGATCGAAAATACATGACGCCAAAGGGCAAAGCGCATTAGGGCCGGATGTTGCCCCTAAAGGGCTTGTAAACTGTTCCACAGGTCCCTCAGGAAAACAGCCAGGCTTCTTTCTTTCTTTCTCAAAATGATTTATTCATTCGACTGAAAGAAGAACCTGGCTTTGTTATATCGGTTTGTTTTGTATTTAAATGATTTCTCTATGGATGTTTTTAAATACATGGGATCCATTGTTGTGAAAAAAGAGAGATGCACGCATCAACCAGCTCCTCTAGTTCTGAATGGGGCTATTGACTTTAGACCCAAGAAAGGGTAACTTTTCATGATAAAGTTGTGTTTTCCTTGGTTTTAGCAGAATCCTCATAACAGTGTCTGTATTGGCTATGTTTGCAAACACCTCATGATATCAGGATATTTACAGGATAATTATCCTTCAAATAGTATATATCAGAATGCAGAATTTTGAGGTTATATTTATGTATTTGTCCACCACACTTCAGAAATGTTCAACAACTTTATCAAAAACCTTTCTGAAAAATCGCTCTTTCTTGCTGCGTTGGTCTCTCGAATCGTCCTCCCCGAACCTCCATCCTGCTTCCCATTCTGGACACATGTCTAGTCCTCACTGGGGACCTTTAGCTGAAGCAATTAAATCTTAATCCTTCAAGGACGGCACAATGTCTTAATGCACCATAGTCTGGTGGACATGATGCATGAATGCAGCCCTGGTGAGAAGCTCTCCAGTGCTGCATTCAAACATCATGCAGACTGTAAGAGGTTGAGACACTCCCGAAGGGTTGGCATGATAAACCAATGCAGCACCGGCGAGTTGGTGCATCATGACGACAAATGTCATCTTTAAGTGACTCCGTCCGTAAAGAGTTAAGGCTGCCATGTTGCTCTAAAGCTTACAACATTTGTCCTCATGATGCACCCATGCAACGCCAGCGAGAGAAATTGGTGGCACTGCATTGGTGCATCATGCCAACTCCTCATGAGTGTATCAACCCCGTAGGGTCGGCATGATGCATGGATGCAGCCTTGGCGAGTTACTCGCCAGGGCTGCATTCATGCATTATGCCGACAAAAGGTACAACACATTAAAGCACTATGCTGTCTTTAGGGAGTGGTCATTTTCTAACAACAAAGGGGGGTTGGTGGATTTGGAGGGGGACCGAAAAACGTTGGACCCCTTGAAAGGGGGGTACCAAAAATATGTGAACCCCTCTTGAAGGGGGGGCCCAAACAATTACACCCCTTTTTAGCAAAAAACCCTGTGCGTTACTATAGCTCAAAGTGGTCAGCCGCGCTCAATTTCAACTTGTCTAAGGGGGGACCAAAAAATGTCGACCCCTTCCGTGGGGGGACCAACAAATTTCCGACCCGCTTAAGCGAAAATCCACTGACCCCCCTGTTGTTAAAATATGACCACTTCCTTAAAAGCTTATAGAAGCCACATGGCTTCTCCCCGACACAGTGCATCCATTCTTGTTGACACAACCACAGATGGACTTTGTCAGACGGCGATTGCTATCAAAATGAAATGGCTGCAGAGAATCTAATTCCCGTCATATATTCAATCATGTTGGAAACATATTGAATCAATGCTTAGCCTAATGTTGGAAGCCTACATCATTTTTACAGTTTCAATACCTATTATTATTTTGCATTGTCAATCTCAGAACATAATGTACCGTATTCAAAGTAATCAGCACCCTCCCCCTAATAAGCGTCGCCCTCTTTGCTGATTTTTTCCAGATCATTTTTTTGTTTTCTTACAATTCTGCTATTGTTTTTCACATCTTTGTAGTACTTAACACCTGTGTGGATGTTAAGGCCAAGACAAATGTGAACACATAGGGGTGAGTAAAGCCTTGTATAAGCTACTGAGATGGACCAGTAGTCTGTAGAAGACAGCCATGGGGGGTGCTTATTAAAATGAGTCTATGCAGCCTTTAAAGGGTTAGAGGCAATGAGAGAAAATGAATAACAGTTGCCACTCCATGGCAATAGTCTATTTTCATTTCCAGCCGGCGTCTCATTGGTGGGCGGAGTATGCAGGCAAGCATTGCCTATGTCATGACGCTATTTCCACATTGTTTCAGCGAGCGCTGTTTATGCTCCTTATTTTTGTCTTGTTCTAACCCTTTAAGGATGGCATAATGTCTTAATACATCACGCCCTTGGTCGTCATCATGCATGAATGCAGTCCTGGCGAGTAACTCGCCAGGGCTGCATCCAACCATCATGTTGACCCTATGGGGTTGAGACACTCCCAAAGGGTCGGCATGATGCACCAATGTAGCACCAGCGAGTTACTCGCCGGGGCTGCATTGGTGCATCATGACGACCAATGTCATCTTTTAGCAACATCCATCCTTAAAGGATTAGGAGAGGTCTGATAGTAATGCGTGTTGACACAGGGGGAGAGTGGTGAGTCATTGTGCTGCCGTTAGTCGTGATGGGAATGTGTCATAAAACCAATGCCCTTCATTGCAGGCAATACTGCCGCTGGGTCGGGGTTCCCTCACGGGCAAACCCTCTATATTATTGTGTGTCAGTCATTTCCCCTGCTATGCTATATGTAATGGAAGAACAGTCTATACGAAATCCTGCCGGACACCGGCTATAGCCGGCAAAAAGCCTGCCGGTCCGGCAGAAAGGCTGCTTCTGCCGGCCCAAATGGCAGGCTGTAATCCAGAGATCCTTGTTTACATGGCATTTTTTACGGCTTGTGAATCGGACCATTATTAAGGTTTCTATAGCTTAAAACAGAAAGCTTGAATATTTTCTGTAATGTTCTTTAGTAATTTATATATTAAAATGATGAATGTCATTGTAGCATACTGAGGAACCCTATTCATGTAATACTATCAGTATGAACACTTGCTTTATACTTAATTCTTGAATCTTAAAGACCGAATCCCAATATCTGGACCTGCAAAAATGAAGCCGGGCCTGCAAAAAGAAACGGGGTTCCTCAACATGCAGGCAAACCTTCTATACTATTGTGTGTCAGTCATTTCCCCTGCTATGCTATATGTAATGGCGTACGTGAGAGATTCTCATGCAGGAAGAAATCCGCAGGTTTTCTCGAGCCCCCACACTTATAAGGGCCGGTAATTTACCACAAAGTCTGGGTTTCTCTACAGGTAATGCAAAGTGTATAGCTGCCTTCAAATTCATAATTTTGATGCCAACAAATCGTAATATTCAAATCTTCGCGCCTCTTAACCCTTTACGGACTGCATGATGCATTAATGCATCATGCCCGCGATAATGCATCATTCTCTTGGTCATCATGATGCATGAATACAGCCCTGGCGAGTAACTCATCAATGCTACATTCAAGCATCATGCCGACCCTATACGACTGAGACATTCCTGAAGGCTCAAAATTCATAATTTCGTACTCTGGCTCAGCAGATGGTAAATAGACAGAGGTCCATGATAATCTGTCTGAACGACAGGTTTCTCCACGAGTGGGACCTTGGGTCGTATCACACGAGGCGCAGCCGAGTGTGATGCGACCCAAGGTCTTACAAGTGGAGAAACAAGGAGTTCAGACTGATTTGAGCGGATCTCTGTGTTAATTCCATGTGAATGTTGATCAATTTCATTGTAAAAGGACATTTAAAGATTGGTTTCACAACTATACAGTGGAGATTGGAGCTGTGGAGAATGAGCATCAGTTTATCCACCTTAAGCATAGTAACTTTGTTTCTCCACATGGAATAAACAGTAGAATCTACCGTTAATCTACAGTATCTACAGTAGTTGCTGTAAAACTACAGTAGCTTCTACTTTGTACCTACACTTACTATTTACAGTGATGCACTTCAGTTTGATAGCTCAGATTTTAACCGTCCCAGAAATACGATATTCCGAGCTAATTTTTAATTGGCATCTCAGATCCTTTTATATCCTTGGCCATCCATGGTGGAGGGGGATATTGAATGAATATTAGCAAAGAAGGTATGGCCCTGAAAATATCTTCATTGATTTATTGTACAATAGTATTCACAGATGATGCTCCAGGAATATTATAGCTCTGAATGTAATTCTTCCAGGAATAGGCTATTCAGAGCTAATTTTTAGTTCACATTTCAGACCCTTTCATAAATACCCCTGCCAATTCATGGTGGAATGGGATATTGGATGAATAATATGTTGTTCATTACCGCAGCACTGGTATGTTCAGTAGCAATAACAATTAGTAAAACGTCCTTATAAATGGTCAATGTGCATGATGCACCCTATCAGGCCCAACCTGCTGAGTCTAACCCTTTAAGGACAGATGTGGCTTAAAGATGACATTTGTTATTATGATGCACCAATGCAGCCCCGGCAAGTAACTCACCAGTGCTGCATTTGTGCATCATGGCAACCCCTCGGGAGTATATCAACACAGTAGGGTCGGCATGATGCGTGAATGCAGCACTGGCGAGTTGCTCAGCAGGGCTGCTTTCAAGCATCGTGACGACCAAGGCATGATGCATTAATGCATATGCCTCAAAGTCCATTTGCCGTCATGATGCACCAATGCAGCACCGGCAAATAATTCGCCAGTACAGCAAGTATGCATCATGCGGCAGCATTCACGCATCATGCGGATCTGTTGGGAGTGTGTCATGCGGATGTGTTGGGAAATGAATGCAGAATGCCTGTTTCAATCACATGGGCTGCATTTATGCATCATTGGGGCAAATAAAGCATCATGCTGGCCTTAAAGGGTTAGTGTGTTTGCTGGTGGCGGGTGGCAATAACCTTCCCTTTGAAGTTAAGGCAGGGTTGGATTTGATTAGTTCCTTGATGCATTATGCCTGTTTGTCGTCATGATGCATGAATGAAGCCCTGGCAAGTAATGTATTTAAGCATCATGCCAGCCCTACAGGGTTGATACACTCTCCAAGGATTGGCATGATGCACGAATGCAGCCCTGGCTATTAGATTCTCCAATGCAGCATTCAAGCATCATAAAGACCATTGGCATGACACGTTAACCCTTTAAGGATGGCATGATGCCCTAATGAATCGTGCCCTTGGTCATCATGCATGAATGCAGCCCTGGCGAGTAACTCCCCAGGGCTGCATTCAAGCATCATGCCGACCCTATGGAGTCGAGACACTCCCAAAGGGTCGGCATGATGCACCTATGGAGTATCGGCAAGTAACTTGCCAGTGCTGCATTGGTGCATCATGACGACAAATGTCATCTTTTTTAGCGACATCTGTCCTTAAAGGGTTAAACCACCATGTGGCCCTCATGCTAGCTAGGATGGCCATAACCGTCCCTTTGATGCTGGTGTGGGGAAGAGTTTGATTAGATTGTATTATTGGTTTGGTGTTCATATAGAGCCTTATTTATGAGACATTATATCATAGTTAGGAGGCGGGGGGCGGGGCAGCCGTCTGGTCCGATTCCCACACGGTGATTAAATTAAAACAAAGTATGGTATACCACGGGTCGTGTGTACTGCCATTGGACCCATTTAATAAGGGCTGTATAGCGCTTTAACGCTTTAACCCTTCACATACCACAGATGGCTTTAATGCGCCATGCCCTTGATCGTCATGATACATGAATGCAGCCCTGGTGAGTAACTCCCAAGAGCGCCATTTGTGCATCATACCCACCCAAAGGGGTTGATGCACTCCCAGAGGGTGGGCATGATGCACCAAATATATATTACGTTAGGTGTTATTTTGCAAATGTGCATTTCAGAAGGAGACACTTTATCTTTCTTAAAGTGACATGGTCCGATGATTAGGGTTCAAAAATCAATTTTGTTAAAAATTAATCAAAATGTTCCCTATGGCCATACTTCATGTGCTAGCTACTTTATTTTATCTCATTCCATATAATTCAGCTTAGAATCTGACTAATTATCAGATTATGGCTCAATTTACTAATTTTGGAGTGCACGCTATGATTCCCCCATTGAAAAAACACTGTAAAATACTACACTTGGGCAATGTCGGACCCTCTAATTGGGCTCTTATTGCCCATAGATAACATTATATTGGGCCCTATTCTCCCAATATGATATTGTACTAACATATGAAACATCTTAAAGCAGGATTTAAAATATGAAAAAAATCGGACTATGTCACTTTAAGCACACCAAAATAGGTATAACTGAAGCTATATAGATGATCGAGGATGCTGTCACTTCCTCAGTTTGTGATCGGTGCTATCACGTGTGGGATTAGTGGGTTTATCCTACACGTTTTGCAGCATATAATGAGATCTTCTTACTAAGGTAAGGGAGTGGTCATTTTTTAAGAACAGGGGGGGGTTGGTGGATTTTCGCGCGAGCAGGTCGAAATTCTTTTGGTCCCCCCCCCCACGGGAGAGGTCAAAAATCTTTTGGTCCCCCCCCCTGGTCCCCCCCCCCTCAGGCAAGTTGAAATTGAGCGCGGCCGACCCCTTTGAGCTATAGTAATGCGCAGGCTTTTTCGCTAAAAAGGGGTGCAATTTTTGTGGTCCCCCCTTCAAGAGGGGTCCAAATTTGTTTGGTCCCCCCCTTCAAGGGGTCCAAATTTTTTTAGTCCCCCCCCCAAAGCCACCAAGCCCCCCCCCCTGTTGTTAAAAAATGACCACTCCGTTAGTTGGTAGGAATGATTATATTCATGAATGTATAACTTTATACGGAGGGAAATGCAGTTCACAGATCCAGCTATTCCAAACACATTCCACCATTTAGAATGACTCATGAGGGATCTTTCACATGCCAAGATTCTGCCTCTATTACATTCCCAATTAACCCTTTAAGGATGGCATGATACCTTATTGCATCATACCCTTGGTCGACATGATGCTTGAATGCAGCCCTGGCGAGTAACTCGCCAGCGCTGCATTTAAGCGTCATGACGACCCTACAGGGTTCAGACACTCACAAAGGGTCGGCACGATGCACCAATGCAGCACCGGCGAGTTACTCGCTGGGTCTGCATCATTAACATGACTGATGAGGGATCCTTCACGTGCCAACATTCAGGCTCTATTACTGTACATTGAATCAGACATATTTCTGCCGCTACCACGCAATGATAGACACCCCTGTATTGGCCTTGTACACAGTAAGGTTTAACCCTGTCTGGGCAGCATATCGCTAAAACATGACATTTGTTGTCATGATGCACCAATGCAGCCTTGGTGAGTAACTCGCCGGTGCTGCATTGGTGCATCATGCCGACCCTTTGGGAGTATCTCAACCTCATAATGTCAGCATGATACTTGAATACAGCACTGCCAAGTTACTCGTCAGGGCTGCATTCATGCATCATGACCACCAAAGGCCGTCCTTAAAGAGTGCTACATTAATGCATCATGCCACCCCTAGCTATACAGGGTTGATACACTCCTGCAGGGTCGATATGATGCAAACATGCAGGTGCGGACGAGTTAAGCAACAGCAGTGCATCAGTGCATCATGACAGGAAATGATCATGCATCATTAAAGCATCATGCCGTCCCTAATGGGTTAACACACATGGGAACCCTGGTACAGCCCCCATGCTACCTCCACCATGCTGCCAGCCCACCTTGCCAAAATCAACACACCTTATTGGCCCTGCCCCCTCCCATGGCCCTGGTTCCACTAACACTTTTCGGGCAGTCGTTATCAATGCATGGATGCAACCCTGACGAGTCCACTCGCCAGGCCTGCATTCATGCATCATGTCGACCTACCAGTTGATAAATCTCTGACTGGTCGGTTTGATGCATGTATACAGGCCTCGCGAGTGGGATTTCAAGGGTTGCATTCATGCATCATGACGACAACGGGGTATAGCACATTGAAAGTACCATGAGGCCCTTACAGGGTTAACCCTTTAACAGTCACATTGTGCATTAATGCATCATTTCCTTTTTGTTTGTCATGATGCATGAATCCAGCTCTGATGAGTCTACTCACCAGGGCTGCATCATGCATCATGACGACCCGTTGACAGAGTATCAACCTGACGCTAAGGGATTGAGACACTCCCAAAGGGTCAGTATGGTGCACCAATGCAGCACTGGCGAGTTACTCGCCGGGACAAATGTCATCTTTTAGTAACATCCTTCTATACAGGGTAAAAGGGTTAATGTCGCCATGTCTATATAGCATTGGGATGGGAGACACAAGGCATCCATTTCCTACCACCATAAAGCTCTGTGCCAGAGGGACCACTTCCAACAGTCTATAAAGGGGACCTCACTCACCCGGCTGTGTCTTTGAACCAATATACTGCCGACTGGGCCTAGCAAAATAAATTCTTTTGTTCCTGGTAGCCCAACCATACCAGGGTCGACCCTAATTTTCTTTTTGACAATTTTCCAAAGATTTTTTGGCAAATCTCACATTTTTTCCCACACAACATTAACATATTTACCTAAAATCATCAGGGTCCTGTGACCTGATTTAAAGCATTTCCGACATTTCCATCCCTCAATATATCTTTTTTTTTAGATAAAAAGTGTTGGTATGTCTAGTCTTATTTTTTTCTCCTTTTTCTATTTTAATTAAAATGCCATGCCGGTCATAGGTTGCACCTGGTCATAGATTGCACCTGATCATAGATCGCACCCGGCCATAGACGTTCACATTAGCCCAAACTCATGAGACAAAGCCAGAAACACCCGAGAACTGGCTACAAACCCCACATAACAGTGAAGACAAAGGGAGGCAGTTTTCTCGTAACTCTTTTCCCGGTAATTCAACGAGCCTAAGACAAGAGGCAGATTTATTCTGGTTTCTCATGCCACATGGGGTAGCGGTGGCTGGTGGTTGGCACGCATGCTATTCAGCCTATTGTCATACATCACTGCAGCCCTACAGGCCTACAGGTGGGTGTTACAGCCTTATCTTGGTACAAGTCTGCACATTTTCACCCTTTAAGGACGGCATGATGCCTTAATGCATCAGACGGCATGATGCCTTAGTGCATCATGCTCTTGGCAGCACTGGCGAGTTACTCACCAGGGCTACATTCATGCATCATGACAACTCTACTGGGTTGAGACACAAGGGTTCCAAATGGGACTGGCTGAACTGCTATATTTAGATTCTTACTTCCTCTCAGGCTGTGTACAAGAAATGGTACACGGGTTTCGATTGGTCAACTCCTGAAAATAAGTTTGTCCAAACTCTACTATTATAGAGTTAAGCCTGACACTGGATGGCTCGGAGACATATAGGCCACTAACCCTTTAAGGATGGCGTAATGCATTAATGCATCATGCTCTTGATCATCATGATGCATGAATGCAGTCCTGGAGAGTAACTCGCCAGTGCTGCATTCAAGCATCATGCCGACCTTATAAGGTTCAGACACTCCCAAAAGGGTCGGCATGATGCACCAATGCAGCACAGGCGAGTGTCTCACTGGGGCTGCTTTGGTGCATCATGATGACAAATGACATCCATCTTAAAAGGGTTAAAGCACTATGCGGCCCTTAAAAGGATAGTGATACATGCCTATAGTCTCCACAGTCCTATAGACAGGCATGTACAGTGTTATCTTACCGCTAGACCGCAGCTTTTTACAATAGGCTGCAGACAGCCATTGTTTTTGGCTTTGCTGTCAGCTCCCATGAGTGCCATATGATATTGTAAGGAACACCAGTTAATTTGTCCCATGTAATTCCCCTCGCCGGTATATTGACTGCAGGTTACTTCTATTTATGGACTGTCAATTGTTGCGAGAAATTACTTTTTCCGATATAGAACACAATGAGGACAGAATTTCAGTTGATACATATTTATTTCAATAAGTTGAAATAAATAATACCTCACCGAAAACCATACAAGAAGCGCTTTAAGTTAATACTTATATTTGTTGACGATCTGGTACAAGGATAATTTGTTGGCTTTGCAACGTTTCGTCCTATTTTATAGAACTTCCTCAGGCAAGTCAACAAACTCTACCCTCAGCGCTTATCTAACCAAGACCGTCCCTTATTTGAAGACATGTTATCCAAACAAACCAAGTAGCTTGAAGTACCCAAATCAACCTCAGGTAGATAGGACCCAAGGTTACCCCTCTTTTTCAGTCTTAGTTTTAACTGACATTTAATTGACAAGTTTAGTACCATTATTTCCGCGAATAACTGACAAAATATGGCAACTTCCTTTTTAACTGACATCTAACTGACTTTTAACGCAAAAAAAACTGACTTTTAACTGATAGACGGGAACCTTCCAAGTGTAGGGTTGGAGGACTCAGGTGGGGTTGGTGTGGTATACAGGACTAATGTGACACTCACATGTTAGTGTATCATCAGGGGTTGGCACTTACTTACTTTGGCACCGGTTATCATGTATCTTTGAGGACGGCCAAATGAGTCAAGGCAACATTTGTCACCATGATGCACCAGTGCACCGCCAGTGAGTAAGTAGCTCGCCGCCACTGTAGTGATGCATGATGCTGGTCCCATAGAAAAATGACAACACAAAGACACTTCCCTATCTTAACCCTTTAAGGGCAGCATTACCTTTAAAAGAGTTCAGGTTGCCGCTTCCTATCTATTTGTCATCATAAAGTATCAATGCAGCAACCACTGATTGGTACAGCATGCATGCATCATGACGACATGAACCGCCTGAGAAGGGTCTGCATGGTGTATTGGCCCGGTGTATTGGGGTTGCAGAGGGATCCCCCTGAGGTCGAAAGTCGCCGAAATTAAGGGGTCCAGGTCGAAAAGTCGCTTTTTCGGACCCTTCAAACTATTGTAAATTTTATTCAAAAGTCGCCAGGTCGCTTATATTATTGCCATAGGTCGGAAGCCGCCTCCAAAACAGCCCAGGTCGCCAGGTCGCTTTTAACCCATCTGAAGCCACTGGATTCAGCTCTAAAGCGGTCACCCTCTAGTCGACAAAAAGTAGGAAATCTTCAGTTTTTGGTAATTTCAAGCCGATTTTGAAATAATTCAATTTCGAAATCCAGCAAAAAAAGAAAGACACTCCTACAAAAGTAGGAGAAGTGGCATCTCTGTGTATAAAGACCCTGTATAGATCAGGACCATAAAGGGTTAAAGGGGTATTCTCACCACTCGCACTTACCACATAGTAGACTAGGACAGTACTAGAAATGCGAGTGGGATACGCTCGGTGATTATGCCACTTTAAGATGCTAAAGCCGACAGCAGATGAAGGAGGGGGAATCCCCAGACTTGCTGATCAGCATACTTAATATGGTCTAAGACACATTCACTTTACAGGAGTATTTGAGAAATGTGCCAGTATGTCACCAAGACACAGCCGGGCAGAAAGAATGCCCTGCGTCATTTAATGGTTAATTGTCCATGAGCCAATCACAATTGTCGTGCAATTAACCATATACTCCCGGTATTCTAGAACCCAGACTCTTTGACCCCAGTAGTACCCCCCCCCCCCCCATCTAGCGCCAGACACAACTTAATCCGCCCCCCGCGCCCTCTACAGGGAGTTACAGACACCAGCCTCGTTCTGGTGGTGTAAATGACCCCAGCGTCTGACGTCACAGCGTCCTGAATACTTGATGAGGTGACACTTGTGTCTGTAAGCTGAGATTCCTTTATAATAAAGCCGGATGTGATCCACTCTGAGGCTGGGGCTGACTGAAGGGTGCTAATCTCTAAATCAGAGGTGTCATTTTCATTCTTGGTCTAAGCCTCAGACAGGAAAATAAATTTTCACTATATCTTGTATACATGTACCTTTACATGTGATAAAATATCCCCAGCCAGTTATTGAGGGAAAATCTCTTAGGTATGAGTAGTATAGTATGTATCGGAACGGGACTATAGTTAAGTACTGTTTATTACTCAATCGACGTGCAGCCAATCAGAGGCCTCCATTGGGTCACGTGACCCGTTGCCATGGTAACGTGACCTACTTAGGGCTCTCAGCCAATCAGAAGCCAGCATTCTGGGTGACCTACTGACCTACTTAGAAGCTCTCAGCCAATCAGAGGCCGGCATTCTGGTAACCATGGTAACGTGACCTGCTTACGTCACGTGACCTACTTAGGCTCAGCCAATCAGAAGCCGGCATTCTGGTAACTAGGGTAACGTGACCTACTTAGGGTTTGTTTGTAAACAACACCACGTGGCTCTCTTGTTTGTAAACAACACCACGTGACACGTGACTGTTTGTAAACAAACAACTTATATATAGAAAATAAACACAACAAGTTCCATGTTATGTTAAAATTATATTTTCAAAAAAAAAGCACATCTGTTACAGCGTCTATGTGTAACTACGCGCGTTCTCATTCAAACACTATAACACTATCATACCGTAGCAGCAGCAGGTAGGACTGGAAGAAAAGCAAGCGCACGAGCAGAAGCGACGACACCAGTTGCACCATCCGGCCGTCGCGTTGGTAGCCCTACTACTCGTCGCGCGTTCAACTGGAGGTTTAAGAGTGACAAATGACGATTCTTTGTCGACGCGACTGCTAACATCAGCATCGGCAGCAGCATCGGCAGCATCGGCAGCAGCATCGGCAGCAGCGGCAGCAGCCTCGGCAGCAGCGGTAGCAGCAGTAGCAGCAGCTGTAGCAGCAGTAGCGTGAGCATTAGCAACAACAGCAGCAGCGACAGTAGCAAGGGCGGCAGAGCGGGCACTAGCAGCGTTATCAGCGGCGTCATCGGCAGCCGCAACAGCATCAGCAGCAGCAGCGTCGGCATCGGTGGCATGAGTAGCTGCATCGGCGGCAGCAACAGCAGCAGTCACAGCCGCAGCGGCAACAACAACAACGTCATCACAACCAGCGTCACTAACAGCCGCAGTAAATGCAGCAGTAGCACGCTGAGCAGCACTAGCAGCAGCAGTAGCAGAGGCTACAGCATCAGCTTCACATTCGCGCGCCGCTTCGTCATTCCGCTTCATGTCACGGTAGCAACTTTCCATCATGGGGATCTGCAAATTGAGGCGCGGTGCTGGTGGTGGTAGTAGTAGTAGTAGTGGTAGTAGTAGTAGTAGTAGTAGTAGTAGTAGTAGCGTGAACGATGATGACGATGCCGAATACGGTTTCACTCCCCCTTATATACTCTTTCTCCCCTCCCCCCCCCTTTTTTTTTCAAGCTACTGGCCAGCTGCCCCCTCACGGCAGGTCTTTAGATCAGCCTTAAGTCGCTTACTACGCGGCTCATCATCCCTCTAATCGCATTTTCCAGCCGCCGGCCGGCTGACTGCTGACGACAGGAGAGGGTGATTTGTTTTTCTTTAGATTTAAGCCGCTTACCACACGCACACCCTCTAGTCACAGACAGAGTGACAGAAAGGGAGGGGGTCGCTTTGTTCACGCTACCTGTAGTTGTTTTTCTATACACACGCTGAGCCCATGACCCGCTAATCCTTTATACAGGTAACACGCGTTCAACTAATTACTCTATTGTATGACAGTCGGTACACGGATTTAATTTTAAACCACCTTCCCATCTGGATCCATGTCTGGCGGGGTGGAAGGATCCAGCTGAAAAGCGTGATTAGGGCTTTTGTTTCTCTTATGATAGCAGCAGGTCAGCATGCGACAGCTGAAAATGTCAGACTCGCCGCTCCTATAAAAGACTGAGATGCGTCTCTCTTTCCACACACCCTTCTACCATCGCCGCCGACACCGCCACCGCCGGCCAGCCGACCGCCGCCACCGCCTGCAGTCACCGCCATCACGCCAGCAGGGAATTTCGAGCTGAGTCTGCTTATTGCTTATTTTTTTTCTTTGAGCTTTTTGTTTTCTTAAATTTTTATTTTCACTCAGTCTTTTTTGTTTCGGAGGAAAGAAATATGGCGCTGCAGAGGGCGCGAGTTTCTAAAAGACGGTCGCGCGAACAAAGTGCTCTCCTCAACTGCCCGGCTATTTTTTTATCTCAAAGGAGAGAGCGTCACGTAGTTGAGGTTCACGCTTCTCTTGAAGCGTACCGAATTCTCGAGAAATGCAAAGCTGAGCGCCATCGTCGTTATACAAGAGCGGAAAAGGAAAACGTAGCGACATGGCCGAGAGCCGTCTTCTCAGAACAGCATTTACTCTACTATTGCATAACAGCTGCTCTCAGCGCCCCCACTCGTTGGGCGTTTCATGAAAAGAAAGAGCGCCGCTACTCTCCTCACCCTGCCTCCTCTTATAAAGTGAGAATAAGTGCTATGAAACGATTCGACAAGCCGATCGGTTTCTTGGGAGCGACTGCAGCTCCCACTCGGTGGGCGCGCGTTGTGGCCGACGTGAACACGGTCTCTAAACGTTTCGACGTCGTCACTTGTTATCCCGCATATTGCAACGCAGCCGAATTGAAGAAGATAGGGACGCACTATTTTAAACCATACGCTCCAATATGTATTTGTCACCGCCGCGCTCACACGCCTTATTGCTTTTTTCGAGACAATCGTGTCACAACACAGAAATAGAAAAAAAAACGGCAAAGCGACGAGCTTTGCCTAAATGATCAAAAAAAAAAAAAAAAAAAAAAAAAATTAATCTCCTCCTCCTCCTCCTCCTCCTCCTCCTCCTCCTCCTCCTCTTCTTCTTCTTTTTTAAAAAAAAAATAAATATTTGTATCAGACTCCTCTGGAGTCTGATACAAACATTTATGACTATTGAGTGAAAATAGAATTTTATCGCAAAAAAAGTCACTTCTGCCGCCGCTACTGTGACACCGGCCGGTATCAATAAAAAGGTCGGCTGACTTTTCTCCACAACCATTCACTACCGACCGTTCGAGTGAGAAACACAGCAGACAGTCAGACACACAACCGCTCTCTGACGCGTCCTGAAAAAAAACAAAAAAAAATGTCCAGTAGTAAAAGCAAACTCTTCACAGAAATTCATTTCGACGCTCGACTACAAGGACCCTTTAGTTGTATCATTAGCGGTCCGTCGGGTTGTGGAAAATCGCGCTTGGTGGATCAATTTCTGAGCGACGTGAACAATTTGGTCACGCCGCCGGTGGAAAAGACTTTTTACCATTACGGCGAGTGGCAACCTCTGTTTGAAAAAATGCAAAATCAGTACGGTGTGGAATTCAGAGAAGGTCTTCCTAGCAAAGAGTCTATAGCGGGAGACGTGGAAGTAGCAGAAGACGCTTTACGACCCCACACTCTACTGATATTGGACGATCTGATGAGCAGTTCCAATCAGCAAGTGGTAGCCGACATCTTTACTAAATACTCGCATCACTGGAACGTGAGCGTCATATACATCACTCAGAACCTATTCCAGAAATCACCCGACTTTCGAACTATGAGTCTGAACGCTCACTACATGATCGTTTTCAAGAACCCGCGCGACATGGGGCAAATAGCTAGTCTGTCTCGCCAGGTGTTTCCGTCCAACGCGGCGGCCCTCTCTAGTATATTTACCCATGAACTCAAGCGACCTCACTCATACCTCCTTCTGGACTTCAAGCAGTCAACACCTGACGATCTGAGAATACGCTCCTCTTTGACGTCCATACACTCTCAGCTAGTGTTCGTACCGCTAGACAAAAAAAAGAACAAGAGAAAGCAGTAGCAAAAAAAATGTCTTCTCATCTACTCGAAAGACACTTTGGTACTCTCAAGCACTTAGCTAAGTGCTCGCCAAAGGACTGCTCGCATCTAATAGACTCTGGAAGCGACGATCTGATCGCAGCGTTAAGTGAGATCTGTCACAATTTACTGGTAGGGAACATCCCGCTCAGCGACAAACAACTGGACAAGCTTCGAGAATCGGCTGACGTGTTGAGGGAGGTCGGCAAAAAATCTACGCCCATCAAAAAAAAGAGACGCGTCTTGGTACAAGAGGGAGGTTTCCTCATTCCGGCTCTCATAGGGATGGCCTTACCGCTTATAAAGAGCATTCTCCGTATATGAGACACCTCATTCGACACCTACTCGCCGACAGCACCACCACCACCACCACCACCACCACTACCGCCACCACCAGCGTCATTGCCACCGTCGTCCCCATGACGGACTCAGAGCAGCAACAACACTACAAACGTTTAGCGCTCGTGGATCCTGAGACGCTCTACAAATCATCACGAGCAGGTCTACTTCATCATGTGCCCGCTGCTGCTGCTACTACTAGCGCTGCTACTACTGCAGTCGCTGCTGCTAGTACTTCTACTGCTCCAAACCTTCCTCCTCTTCCTGATGAGCGCACTGAAAAGAACGAGAGTTCCGCTCCTGCCACCGCCGCCCGCCTACCTGCCGACATGGCCTATTACCACAAGCAGGCAGAACAGTCCCTTCATCCCGACGCGGCCTTGCACCAGGTGCTACAGTTTATCTACAGGGACTTGGATTTAGTGTTGAACGACCCCACTTTGGAATCGCGCGAGAAAATGTTGAAATACCGAAGGTTGTTGAATAGATTGCAATTTTTTCTCGCGAATCCCCACAACAGCAACATCTCTTCGTCCTACTCTTCTTCGCCCCCGGCTCACCTCCGTCAGTCTGCTGAAGAGGCCAGCGCGTCCCTACTCGAGCGGTTGGTGAACCAAGTTCCCAAGAGGAATCGCACTCGGACCGTGGCGCTGTACAAACAATTGGAGAAATCCGGTGTGATCAAGTGGAACGAGGACGGTGCGGTGCGCGAGATGTCGGGTCGGAGAATACCACCTGAGCGTCGCATCAACATAGTGGACTTACTGAACGACGCCGCAAGGTTCAGGAAGACGGCGCCCAGACCGGCGGGCTACTCGCCGTTCACGAAAGCGCTGCGCGAAGCAGTTCCCACAGACTCCTTGATCGGAAACCGTCTGTATAAAGCGAGCGGACCTGGCCAAAGTTTGGACACACGGCTTGCTGACAGAGGTCGGAAACGACCGAGCTTCGACTCGGAAGAAGGAGAAGCAGCAGCAGCAGCAGCAGTAGCAGCAGCAGACTCTTCTCTCCAGGTGGTGGACGATCAATCCTCTGAAGACGAGGAGGACGACCGTGAACTTTTCCAAACTCCGACTTCCTATAGGAGCGTGCCGCGTAAGAAAAGGAAAGGGCGCAACCGCCTAGCGGCGAGCTCGTCGTTCACGCCCTCAACAAGCCCACCATGGGCAAACCAGTGAAGAGACTGACCAAGAAGGAAAAAGAAAAGAAGCGCGTAGTAGCTAGATATACCGACGTCAAAGCGCCCTCCAGTTTCACTAGCGTGACTAAACTCCAGAAACATCATTTTCGCCACCTGAACCCGGCCGTCATCCGAGATGCTTTAGTGTCGCTGGACGCCTACACTAAACATAAACCCATTCGGAGAAAATTCGCAAGGAACAAGACTATAACCGGCGCAATCGATCAGCAGTGGCAGATAGATCTGATGGACATGCAAGCTTTGGCGTCTCACAACGACCGCTTCCGGTACGTGGTGACGGCGATCGACGTTTTCTCTAGGTACGCGTGGGCCGTTCCCATTAAATCCAAGAGCGGCGCTGATGTCACCGAGGCCTTCCGAGAGATGACAGGCACTGGCGAGAGACGACCGCGCACTGTTCAGACAGACAAGGGGAAAGAGTTTTTGAACAAGATCTTTCAAGATCACTTGAAGAGCGAGGGCATAGAGTTCTTCACTGGCGAGAACGACGACATCAAAGCTAGTCTAGTGGAGCGCTTGAACCGCAGTCTGAAGGAGAAGCTGTGGCGTTATTTCACACACAAGCGCACGTATCGCTACGTAGACGTACTGCACCATGTAGTGTCTTCTTACAATCGCACTCACCACAAGACGTTGAAAATGGCGCCGGCTCAAGTCAGCTCGGAAAACAGCGAAACAGTTTTCTACCGACAAGATCTCCCAACTAACAAACAAATCGACGAAATATGGAAAAAGAAGAAAAAAACAAAGACGTCCGCCGTCGACGTCATCGCTCCGGATGACAGAGTGAGGATGTTGAGAACTAAAGGCGCCTTCGACAAAGGGTACGAGGGAAACTGGCGCGAGGAAGTGGTCGACGTTGCTAAGACGTTGGGAAGCAGAGGGTTCGAGCTGAAAGACGACAAGGGCGAGGAGATAAAAGGCGTCTTCTACCCGGAAGAGGTTCAGAAGGTGTACAAGAGTCGTTACGACAACAACTACCTGATAGACGAGGTGTTGCGCCGCAAGACCGGCGACGGTAAAGAGTTAGCTTTCGTACGTTGGTTAGGTTACGACGACAAGTTCAACGAGTGGATCCCCGTCAAAAAAATAACGTAGAAAAAAAAAAAAAAAAAAAATGAACATCACTCTACCTAGCAACAGCTCTATGGAGTATTATCCTGACAACAGCTTGACGTCTTTCCGAACTCACTTCGACTCGCCGCTCCTTCTGCCCGAAGCGTACGAAGCGGCTCTGACTGAGATCATCCTCCCTACAGAATGGACTAACGTGCACGACGACGACTTGATCATCGTTGTTCCTCTGCGCACCAAAGGTTCGCTAGAGGAGGCGATCCAGGTTTTAAAAGAAACTAAATTCTCCGAAGGAAAAAAACCACAGGTAGACTGGAAGAGAATGAAAAACGCGAACGGTCTGAGCAAGCTAACGTTCAGCTCAAAATTCCCGCTGAACTGGAAGGAAGCGAGCTATGTAACGGTGGAAGAGATATCAGACACGTCGGAAGAGCAGCAATTGAAACCGGAAACAAAAAGGTTCAAGAGAGAGGTCGACTTGAGACAGACGAATGCCGTATACAAGCAGTTCTTGTCCCCGGCGGTGAAGAAGAAGACAATCAGCCATCAAGCAAGACAGATGATCGAAAAGATGGAGAAGGACATGGGAGTGCGCAGTTTCATGCCAAACATATTCGAGATACCTCCTATTTTCACCGGAAGCAACCACACCCTAATCGAGCGCTTGAGTGAGACGTTGCGAGATGACAGACTAGAGGGCGACAGCTTCTTGCTCAAACCGATGCGGATCTTATCGTACGACGCCAAGACGAAACGCGTCACCATCAAACCGCCGAGACACTGTGCTGTCCTGCTGAGTCAGCATCTCGCATGCGTTCTAGGCTTCGGAGAGAAGACGTGTTTCGCGTCGCCGACTACCGGCGCCTACTCGATGGATGTTTACGGGGACGTGCACTCTGTACATATACACCGACATGATCCAGGAGAGACGTGTGGGCGACATGCAAGTGCCGCTGTTGCGCTGCGTGGCGGTGGACAGAGGCGGAAAGCGTCGAGGTGGCGTGCAAGCTATCAGTTTTCCCCATTTGGATTATTTCCCCTTGAAATCCAAGAGGTTTACCGAGGTCGGCATCTATTTAAGAGACCGATCCGGTCATTCCATCCCATTCGGTAGAGGCGAGGTGACCGTGACACTTCATCTGAGACCTATTGAGCGCTGAAAGAGAGAAAAATGATGCGTCAACGCGTTCCGTACTTTCCACCCAGGCGCACCGTCGGCAGAGGGTACAGCGATTACTACAACGCGCAGCTGGGCAACGGCGTCAACGTGTACAGCGGGCGCTCTTTCCAGAGCGGGCACGGTTTAGGCGGCGCTCTGTTAGGTCTGATGCGCTCGGCTACCCCGCTATTGAAGTCGGTGGGAAAAACGCTGCTCCGCGCCGGTGTGGGCGTAGCTAAAGATGTGCTGGCGGGTCGGACTTTAAAGAGCAGCGTGAAAGACCGAGGCGCAGGCGCTCTGAAGAGACTGGCGAGTACGGCGTTCTCGGGAGGAAAGACGCCTGTCGCGTCTAAGAAAGGGTCGAAACGTCGCCGGCATTCTCCTCAGACGGGCGGTGGCTCTTGCAAGAGACGTAGAGGGGATGTATTCGACCGGTAAGCGCCTAGGCGTTCAGGTATAAATAAAAAGACTGGAGGCGGCCGGCGTCAGTCTGTCGGCCGCATGAAGAGAGAACACAATGGCTTACGTACACGAGAGCAGTAACGAGTGCGCGCTCTCTGAGCTCGACCTGCACACCGTAGCGCCGACTCAGACTACTATCTTAAAGTCGTCTTTCCTGGGGATAGAAACAAAAAACTCTTTAGAGGATGGAGGTAACATAAATTTCACCATCAACAAGTCGCAAGAGTACACAGACCTGAACGAGAATTACCTTCATCTGGAAT
Organism: Harmothoe impar; assembly: GCA_947462335.1. NCBI lineage: Eukaryota > Metazoa > Annelida > Polychaeta > Phyllodocida > Polynoidae > Harmothoe > Harmothoe impar. Next base: position 60,608,047 of record OX381714.1, read on the forward strand.
GTCAAGTGCTAAAGGACGGAGCGGCGATCGAGGACACCGACGCAGTAGCTCCGGTGAACAACTTGGCTCACTCGCTCTTCAAAGACGTCCAAGTCTCCATCGGCGGTTTCAAAGTGTCTGGCAACACCGAGACCTACCCTTACCGAGCTTACTTGGAAGGGTTACTCAACTACAACAAAGACGTGAAGGACGGCGTCATGAGCGCCCAGGGGTGGCATGAAGATACGCCCGGTCAGTTTGACACGTTGACTGACGCGAATGCGGGGTACAAAGCGCGCAAGAAGCTAATCTCCAACAAGCGCTTTTCGCTGATGGCGCGACTGCACTTTGACCTGGCTCATCAACCGAAGCTCATCGTTGGAGAGACAGAAATCAATCTCACTCTGAAACAAGCGGCGCCCTCTTTCTATCTGATGTGCGCCGCTGACGGAGGCTACAGCTTGAAGATCTACAAAGCAAAGCTCTACGTGCGACGCGTGCTGGTGGCGGACGCTGTAGCGGAAACGCACGAGAGAGCGGTGATAGAACACGGGCCCTTCGACTACCCGGTGAACAGAGTGGAGGTGACGACCTACGCCATCCCTCAAGGTAACAGAGATCACAGCTACACGCACTCCAACACAGGCCAGCTTCCCAAGTCGATGATGATTTGCTTCCTTGACCACGACGCCTTCAACGGTAGCTACACCAAGAACCCGTTCGAGATGAAGCATTACGACATCAGCTCGCTTCAAGTGATAGTGAACGATCAGAAAGTGCCGAACGACGCCTACGTGCCCGACTTTAAGACCAAAGCGGCCGTGAGAGAGTACTTGGCGCTACACACGGAAACGGGGATGTACGAGGGCGCGCGCTCTTGCGGTATTTCATACGAACAATTCCTGAACGGTTACACAGTGTTCCCCCTCGACTTAACCCCAGACAGATCGCACGACGGGTGTCGCGTGAACCTTATAAGAGCGGGTCAGCTGAGGGTGGAAGTCAGTTTCCGCTCGGCGCTACAAGCGACAACAACGGTGCTACTCTACTTGGTGTACGACAACGTCGTCGAGCTGACCCGAGATCGACACCCCGTCACCGACTACCACATGAACTGAAGACAAGACGGCGGTACTTGGCGTATCGTATGAACACGCTTGAAATAAGCAGAGTGTTGAAGGAAAACGTTCACACAAAACATCGTTTCCTGGGCGTTTTCTCTTGTGACACTATTCCGAAGCACCCTATCAAAGACACTTGTTTCGTGAGCAACACAGATCCGCAACATTTACCAGGTCAGCATTGGGTGGCGTTTTACGTGTCGAGCACGGGTGAAGTGTACTACTTTGATTCCTTCGGCTTACCGCCGCTGAGTGCGGAGTTCTTGTCTTTCGTGGAACGCTCTGCTCCGTTCAAGTGGCAAAGAAACCGCATTCAACTACAAGACACTTCTGCTGACACCTGTGGACCTCATTGCGTTCATTTCCTAATTGAAGCATGTCGAACAAGAAACCCCAAGAAGTGCGTCATGCGCATGAGCAAAATCCCAAAGCTGAGCGACCGGGCCGTGAGTCAGAAGCTATCGATGATGCTGTTGTGACGGGTTGTTGCGATGGCGGCCGTTTCATGGAGGCAAAGATTCTCTGCCTTGCCGAAATGGTGTTGGATTTATCCAAAGTCGTGCAATGTCTATTGGAGAGAAGTCGTCCGGGGTGTGGTGGTGCGAGTGACGGCGGCGTGAGACTTTGCGGCCTGTTGAGTTGCTGCAAATCGAAGAAGCAAGCTAAAAAAGCATAAACTTGTGTGTTTTTTCTGATTGAAATGAAAATAAAGAATAAAATGAAAAGAAAAGAAATTATCTTGTTGTGTTTTTATTTCTATATATAAGTTACATAACTTTTTTTTGTTTGTTTGTTTACAAACAGTCACGTGTCACGTGGTGTTGTTTACAAACAAGAGAGCCACGTGGTGTTGTTTACAAACAAACCCTAAGTAGGTCACGTTACCCTAGTTACCAGAATGCCGGCTTCTGATTGGCTGAGCCTAAGTAGGTCACGTGACGTAAGTAGGTCACGTTACCATGGTTACCAGAATGCCGGCCTCTGATTGGCTGAGAGCTTCTAAGTAGGTCAGTAGGTCACCCAGAATGCTGGCTTCTGATTGGCTGAGAGCCCTAAGTAGGTCACGTTACCATGGCAACGGGTCACGTGACCAAATGGAGGCCTCTGATTGGCTGCATGTCGATTGAGTAATAAACAGTACTTAACTATAGTCCCGTTCCGATACATACTATACTACTGGTATGAATAGGAATACCTTTTATAGACTATACATTAAAATATAAGGGGTTGATTATCACCGAAAGCTGAAATGCTGTTTCCTAACATGAATGAACCTCCACAATTGACCATATACCAAAATAAACATTAAATTATAGGCCTATCTCTGCACAATGAGCATATATCTTGAGTTGCCATCTCAATCAGGATATGCTGAGGGACATTTGTGAATTCTTACAGAATTTTAGCAAATTTTCAAACTATTTGACCACCCAAAACTCATGTAGTATTCTCTGGGGAGGTCGTCTTTCAGTAAAGCTGCACCGAGTGACCTTACGAATCCCTATGCGAGACCTCTAAGCTAGAAATTGTCATGCATAAGCCGGTAATAGCTAAAGATGGCCGTCACCGTCCAGTAGATGTCCTCGAGTCACTCGGTTAGACTTGTTGTGAGATGCATGGTTAGGTCACAGAATATAGTCCGATGGAGATTTACGGATGTACGGCCTTCAATGGAATTACGGCTAAGGACAGTATCACGAGGGGTGATGTTTATTCATTGTTTATTGTAGTTATAATGGATCTTGAAGGATACAATCATCGTTCTAGTGAATGAATGGATGATTGCAAGGCTGGTGAATAGACTTATGACTAGGACACTATTAAAGCACACTAAAGCGCTATGTGACCCGTAAAGGGTTGATAATGGGCGTTCTTCATTTCTAAATAGATCTTCTAAATGTGATGAGCCAGAGGAGGGCTAGTTAATACTGTGACAGTGTTGTTGCTACCAGCCCCTGACACAGAGCCCCAGACAGACCTGGTGTCTGTGTGACATTCTGCAGCAGGGGGGTCACCAGAAGGCCTCTCTGTGTGGTTCAAATCTCCAGAAAATACGCCACTCTCCCAGCACAATCATGGTCCAGATTCAAAAACAATTGCATAAAGAAACATACATTATCCCGCAGTGGATAAGGATGGCTGTATGCATACAGAGAGGTAATTGGCCTGGGCGGGTGGCGCCTTTTATCTTCTTGGGACAGAATAGTCTGGGGTGTGACAGATAGGGAGTGGTGTTAAAGCAGCCTACTCTCAGTCAATCACCAGCCCAGCCCTCCCCTGACACTGCGCCACACCTTTAAAGGCGGCAGGACAGGGCTTTAACCCTTTAAGAATAGCATAATGCATTAATGCATCATGTCCTTGGTCGTCATGATGCATGAATGCAGCCCTGGCGAGTAACTCACCAGTGCTGCATTCAAGCATCATGTTGACCCTGCGGGGTTCAGACACACCCATAGGTTCAGCATGAGGGCAGCACTGGGGAGTTACTCGCCACGGAGCATTGGTGCATCATGATGACAAATGTCATCTTTTAGCGTCATCCGTCCTTAATTTATGCACTATAGCCTCTGGTGGAATGATGCATTGATGCAGCCCTGGTGAGTACCTGCATTTATGCATCATGATGATCATACAGGTTTGATATGCACCTCGGCCATGGAATCATTTATATTGGTTAGTTATGACAACAAATGAACTCTTTAAGGGGCACACAGTGCTGAAATGTGGTGTTCCATAGGTAGTCATGATGCATAAATGCATCCCTGGCTACACCTTAGGAGTGAATCAATCCTGCAGGGTCGGCATGATGCTTACATAAACCACTGGTGAATTGATGAAGGGCATAGTGGGAATTAAAGCCCTATTCTGCCGCTAGAGGGCTACGGGTTATTTGTGGCGTCTGGCTCCAGCTTCATCAACCGAATTGTCGTCTGCCTTTTCCCGCCAAAACCATTTCCCGCCTTTTCCCCACTTGTCTGGATGAATGGGCACCTTCAGCTGTGAAGGTGTCACTGAGGGACGCTGCCTCAGAATTGATGACGTCATTGTCTGGGGTTCTTGTCTTGTGCCTGTAAATTAGCACTGATAACCCTCCTTGTTAACCCTTTAAGCCTTTAAGGACGGCATGATACCTTAATGCATCATGACCTTAGTCATCATGATGCATGAATGCAGCCCCGGCGGGTAATTTGCCAGGGCTGCATTCAAGCATCATGCCTACCTTATGAGATCGAGACACTCCCGTAGGGTCGGCATGATGCTCAAATGCAGCACCATTGAGTTACTCACCAGGGCTGCATTGGTGCATCATGATGACAAATGTCATCTTTTAGCGGCATCCGTCCTTAAAGGGCTAAGTACAGATTTTGCTAGAAGATGAAATTTATCATTAAGATGCACCAATGCAGCCCTGGTGAGTAACTCGCTGGTGCTGCATTGGTACATCATACTGACCCTTCAGGGGTGTCTGAACCCAATAGGGTTAGCATGATGCTTAAATGCAGCACTGGCGAGTTACTTGCCAGGGCTGCATTCATACATCATGATAATCAAGGGCCTGATGCATTTGGGTATAATGCCGTCTTTAAAGGGTTAAAGCTACCGTTAATTCGCCACCCTTCCTGACATTTTCCTACAGACGAGCCGTTTCTACAGTAACATGTGACATATCGTCATATGATCTTACGACATGGCCATGTCGTCATATTGATTTTAAGAAATACCCAATGTCCCATGTCCCTATCTATTTTTTCTTCCTGTCCCATGTCACTAAGCCCCAAAATGGTCTATGTCACCTTGTCAGAATTTAGGGGTCGAGGGCCATTAGCTGGTTCTTCCCGCAAGAATACTGGACACTTTTGACTCAGAGCCCATCTATTTTTTTTCTGGAAAAGCCGCTTCTTGCAGTTGCTGCCAGAAAGAAAGATCTAAACAGCCCCCAACCCCCCATAAAAAGGTCCACCACCGCCTGCCCCCCCCCCCCCAATTTTGTTAAAAGAAGACCTCTCCTTTAAGACCATGGAACATCTCAAAAAAACACCTCTGTAGTCATCAAGAAGACATATCGAGGATCTGAACAGATATCCCGGGTGACAATCTGGACACGGCGCAGGCACCATTGTAATCCCAGGGGAGGCTTGTTTCTGTAAACACAGAGACGGAAAGACGGTTTTGATGGCAGCAAATTGAATTTAGTAGCTTAGATGGGCAAGGTGTCCACTCTCCAAGCAGTGCTGAGGTTGTCTGGGTGGGGTATTCACTGAGGGGGCTGGATGGGACATCTGGTTGGAGAGCGGGTCGTGTATATTCTGCTCACAAACCCATTAGGGCGTCACAAATTCATTATTGCAGGGACAGTGTGAGGGGACTTATAGTAGGTCTCTGAGCTGCTGGCTGAAGAGGCAGGGACAGTGTAGGGGACTTATAGTAGGTCTCTGAGCTGGTGGCAGACAAGGTAGGGGCAGTGTGAGGAGACTTATAGTAGGTCTCTGAGCTGGTGACAGACAAGGCAGGGACAGTGTGAGGGGACTTATAGTAGGTCTCTGAGCTGCTGGCAGACAAGGTAGGGGCAGTGTGAGGAGACTTATAGTAGGTCTCTGAGCTGCTGGCAGACAAGGCAGGGACAGTGTGAGGGGACTTATAGTAGGTCTCTGAGCTGACAAGGCAGGGACAGTGGGAGGGAACTTATAGTAGGTCTCTGAGCTGGTGGCAGACAAGGCAGGGACAGTGTGAGGGGACTTATAGTAGGTCTCTGAGCTGGTGGCAGCGACAGCGTGAGGGGACTTATAGTAGGTCTCTGAGCTGACAAGGCAGGGACAGTGTGAGGGGACTTATAGTAGGTCTCTGAGCTTGTGGCAGACAAGGCAGGGACAGTGTGAGGGGGCTTATAGTAGGTCTCTGAGCTGGTGGCGGGGACAGTGTGAGGGGACTTATAGTGGGTCTCTGAGCTCGTGGCAGACAAGGCAGGGACAGTGTGAGGGGACTTATAGTAGGTCTCTAAGCTGGTGGCGGGGACAGTGTGAGGGGACTTATAGTAGGTCTCTGAGCTGGTGGCAGACAAGGCAGGGACAGTGTGAGGGGACTTATAGTAGGTCTCTGAGCTGGTGGCAGGGACAGTGTGAGGGGGCTTATAGTAGGTCTCTGTGCTGGTGGCAGACAGGGCAGGGACAGTATGAAGGGACTTATAGTAGGTCTCTGAGCTGGTGGCAGACAAGGCAGGGACAGTGTGAGGGGACTTATAGTAGGTCTCTGAGCTGGTGGCAGCGACAGTGTGAGGGGACTTATAGTAGGTCTCTGAGCTGACAAGGCAGGGACAGTGTGAGGGGACTTATAGTAGGTCTCTGAGCTGCTGGCAGACAAGGCAGGGACAGTGTGAGGGGACCTATAGTAGGTCTCTGAGCTGGTGGCAGACAAGGCTGGGACAGTGTGAGGGGACTTATAGTAGGTCTCTGAGCTGCTGGCAGACAAGGCAGGGACAGTGTGAGGGGACTTATAGTAGGTCTCTGAGCTGACAAGGCAGGGACAGTGTGAGGGGACTTATAGTAGGTCTCTGAGCTGCTGGCAGGGGCAGTGTGAGAGGACTTATAGTACGTCTCTGAGCTGGTGGCAGACAAGGCAGGGGCAGTGTGAGGGGACTTATAGTAGGTCTCTGAGCTGGTGGGCAGGGACAGTGTGAGGGGACTTATAGTACGTCTCTGAGCTGCTGGCAGACAGGGCAGGGGCAGAGTGCGGGGACTTATAGTAGTCTCTGAGCTGGTGGCAGACCAGGCAGGGACAGTGTGAGGGGACTTATAGTAGGTCTCTGAGCTGGTGGCAGACAAGGCAGGGGCAGTGTGAGGGGACTTATAGTAGGTCTCTGAGCTGCTGGCAGACAAGGCAGGGGCAGTGTGAGGGGACTTATAGTAGGTCTCTGAGCTGCTGGCAGACAAGGCAGGGACAGTGTGAGGGGACTTATAGTAGGTCTCTGAGCTGACAAGGCAGGGGCAGTGTGAGGGGACTTATAGTGGGTCTCTGAGCTGCTGGCACGGACAGTGCTAGGGGACTTATAGTAGGTCTCTGAGCTGCTGGCAGACAAGGCAGGGACAGTGTGAGGGGACTTATAGTAGGTCTCTGAGCTGCTGGCAGACAAGGCAGGAACAGTGTGAGGGGACTTATAGTAGGTCTCTGAGCTGACAAGGCAGGGACAGTGTTAGGGGACTTATAGTAGGTCTCTGAGCTGCTGGCAGACAAGGCAGGGACAGTGTGAGGGGACTTATAGTAGGTCTCTGAGCTCACAAGGCAGGGACAGTGTAAGGGGACTTATAGTAGGTCTCTGAGCTGCTGGCAGAAAAGGCAGGGACAGTGTGAGGGGACTTATAGTAGGTCTCTGAGCTGCTGGCAGGGACAGTGTAAGGGGACTTATAGTAGGTCTCTGAGCTGGTGGCAGACAAGGCAGGGACAGTGTGAGGGGACTTATAGTAGGTCTCTGAGCTGACAAGGCAGGGACAGTGTAAGGGGACTTATAGTAGGTCTCTGAGCTGCTGGCAGACAAGGCAGGGACAGTGTGAGGGGACTTATAGTAGGTCTCTGAGCTGCTGGCTGAACAGGCTGCCTATACCGAGGTTGCAGGTTCCTTAGTAGGGGCAGCCATTGCTGGATCTGGTTCTCAGAGAGATAAGCACTGACAACAGCGGTCACATGGGTACCAACTGTTGAATGAGTGAAACTTGAGAAATTCACGTTATTTGTACAAGTAAAACTTGGGAAATACACATCATAAAACATTCTGCTGGGAACATTCCCTATTCTCGAGAATCTCCCGTGTCTATCTTGTGTATACAGCTTGTGCCATTCCTGGGAAATACACAAGATACTAACTTGTGTCATTTTAGAGTTGTGTTGGGGGGGGGGGGGTTGTATTAAGCAAACAGCACTGATCATCTGCTACAACCTCTCCAAGTTTCAGGACAACAAGATGCACAACAAAACTTTCCTTCCCCCCCTCCTCCTTCCGCCTGTACCCTGCGTGATTGATTGCCTCCCCCATTGTCTGCCGGACACCAGCGGTACCCAGACACTGATGACGTCATACACACAGACACACAGACAGACGTGCACTCTCCCAGCACAGTCTCAAATAAGACTCTGCCATAAGCCACCGACTCTAGGAACTCTTTTGTGGAAGAAGGGAGGAAAGGGGTATCACATAATGCAGTGTGGATATATCCCCAGGAATAATTTCAATTTCGGGCATCAAAACATGACCAAAACTTCTGTTATTTTTAATCATCTGTTCTTCATACCTTCCTTTAGATATTGGAATCGAATCATAGTTGTAAAAATGTTTATTTTAAAAGCATGGCATGGGTAAGTTTTCACGGTGATCTGCCGCGTTATGGCAGAGAAGGAAGTAGTGCCAGTAGAGACAGATGGGAGAATCTGCTGGGAGATTGACAGACATGCGGGAACCAGGCTGTAGGTACCAGACACTGAAAACATGTCTGTCTTGTGGATCTGTTTTCTCCTTTTATATGTTGGGGGTAGGTGGGGGAATGAGGTTTCTTTGATCAGTTTTGAATTGCTGTTGTGAGTGGTAAGGCTTTCACCGGTTGTTTTAAAAGAAGTAACAGTCTTAGTCCTATTCTAAGGCCACTCCAAATAATATCCTTTTTTCACATCACTAAGCCACTCGAGATATGACAAGGGCGCTTATTTTTACTGAGGCCTAAATCGTATAGGGTATAGCAGGCTCTCGGGGGACCAAAATCACATTTTAGTAATTGATAGATTAAGGATCTGCAAACCATGTTTCTCCAGCCCATTACATCTGCAGGGGGTCTGAGGTAGTCAATGTCCAAAGTAGTTCGGATTGACTCTATTCGGACACTTAGTAAAGGTCTGTGACCAAGGGGGGAGCCACAGCGCCCTCAATCCTCCGGAGCATATATGCAGCTGCACCGACCTAGTAGCAGCAGTCTCAACCAGGGCAGGGAGCTGGCCACACTGTACAGTCTAGTCTCTTGGAAGGTCTTTAGTATACATTATTGGTGTGAAGTGTCACCACTGGGCTGTAGGAGGGCCATGGTCAAAGACAAAAACCCCAGTACATTTGTATTGCATTGAGAGAACATGAATGAAACCCTCCTATTGAGATAACAACAGAAACTTTATACTGCTACAGTGAAATATAACTTGCAAAAGGGTAAATCTTCCGAGGAAAAGAACCAAATTTAAACTTGAATAGCTTTTGTGTAATAACTGCTTAAAATATGGTTAAAAATGACTGTGTGTTGTTTCCACTCTAGCCACTCAATGCGGATGGTGCTGCGGCACTTGATTCCCCTCCTGTCTGTGACCTATAAGGGGCTGTGTCTCACGACCTTGGGCCAATGTTTTTGTCTCTGACCAGGTGCCGTCTCTGACCATGTGCCGTCTCTGACCATGTGCCGTTATGGCGGTTGTTATATAATTATAATTATGATTAAAATTAGCCTCCTGCTGTTGGTAATTTGACCTTTAATATCAGGCCAAGCCGGTCAGAGACGGCACCCGATAAGAGACGGCACCCGGTCAGAGACAAAAACATTGGCCCAAGGTCGTGAGACACAGCCAAGGGTTGTTAATGGGGTACGTACTGCGTATTGCTCCCAGGTGTGTGTGTGAGTACCTGATACCTGGGTGAAGTGGGTCCTACCGTGCTGCCTACCATTAGTACTGGGTAGTACAGGTGTACTACAGGTGGGGCTAATCATTTAGGGACAACATGCTGACTTAACCCTTTAAGGACGACATGTCGCTAAAACATGACATTTGTCAATAACGTTATGATGCACCAATGCAGCCCCAGCGAGTAACACATTAGTGCATCATGCTGACCCTTCAGGAGAATCTGAACCCCGTAGGGTCAGCATGATGCTTGAATGTAGCTCTGGCGAGAAAGTCGTCAGGGCTGCATTCATGCATCATGACGACCAACGGCATGATGCATTAAGGCATGATGCAGCATCAAGAGAGTTAAGCGACATGTTCGGCATAATGCACCAATGCAGGCCTGTTGAGTAGTCTTTTAAGAACGAGATTTTTTTTTAAGAACGAGATTTTCTTTATTTACCAAAATAGTTTGATAAAGTTTACAGGATCCAAAGAAGGATGAATAAGAGTAGGTTTGCGTACGTCTGCCAATACTGCATTAGTGCATCGTGCCATACATGAATAACTACATGATTAAGGTGGACATCTCAAGGTGCGTGGTTCACTCTAGGTCATGCTACCCTAACCAGTTCGGCCTCTGCTGGGATAACACCCCGCTCACTGATGACACCGTGTCACGGTCTGTATGTTAGTACCTGGAGTGGGTGCCAGGTGGCGTGAGGGTGGCGGAGGTGCAGTTCACCTTACCGCCGCCAGGTGCCGGTAGTGTGCAGACAGACTACAAGTCGGGTACCAGCTGAGGACGGACTCAGTGCCGCCCCCTCGTGGTAGTAGTTATAACTACATTCACAGGCTACTGTTAGAATCAGGGTTTCAGTTATATAGTCTCTATAAGCATGAACCTATATATGGACGTTCATGCTATAAGTGACTCTCTTATATAGAAAGTGGAGTGAAATCATTGAACACCTAGAAGCAGGGAACTATGAACAGATCGTTTGATTGGGGCGCATAGTATTAGGTGTCCCCATAATGGGACATCACGATTTAGAGGTGCATATCAATTAGATTTTGCTGTTTTGTAATAACTGTTAGCTATTTTCAACTCCCAAAATTCTGTCTACCATTGTGCATATAGTTTGTCTGATGGCCATATGTGCGGAGACACATGTATATACCTGTAAAATTGATGTCTAATTGTAGCTCTCGCCATGAATATGACCTTAGCTGTTGAAATGGCCTTACAGAACCATTACTCTCTCACTCACTCGACGCTATATATCTGAAAAGCACAGCTCTGTATTAGGATCCAACGACGACCGGTCACAAATTTAGCACATCACGGAGATAGCACTATGATTTCCTATCTCATTTCTGAAAGGGCCACAAATTTATCCTAATGATGCATAAATGCAGTATTCAAGCATCATGCCAACACTACTGTCTTGATACAATCACGAATGGGTAGGCATGGTGCTTGAAAACAAGTAGACTCCCCAGGGTTGCATTCCTGCAGCATGAAGACCAATGACAAAGTGAATTAACTATGCCGCCATTAAAGGGTTAAAGGGTTGTTAAGTAACATAAAGAGTGACCTACTTTTCTACGAGCAGCTCCCCCTGCTCACACTGCACGCGCGCCTTCTCCAGCCGCATGACTTCCTCCTGTAAACACACAAAGTACAACATGTCAACTACATTTTACATTGTTTCAAATACAAGACTCCTATGCTTAAGTAGTGGATGCGCCGTATGCACCCATTGAATATAATGTGGCCATATTCAAGTAGCTAAGAAAAATTATTGCCTTTTCCTCATTGAATGGCTTCAAATCAAAATAAACACAAATGCAAATGCCAACTAAATTGACACCGTTTTCGACGTATTTCACCCATGAGGCCTGCATATTCCACTCAGCCTGCGGCTTCGTGGGATATGGCTCCTTCCCCACGAGTGAAATACGTCATCAACAGCTTCTGCCGGCTAAAATGTCAGGCTGTAATCCAGAGAACCTTGGCTGCATGCCTTTTTTTACAGCTTGTAAATCGGACCATTATTAAGGTTTCTACAGCATAAAACAGAAAGCTTGAATATTTTCTCTAATGTTCTTCAGTAATTTATATATTAAAATGATGTTATTGTAGCATACTGAGGAACCCTATTCATGTAATACTATCAGTATGAACACTTGCTTTATACTTAATTCTTAAATCTTAAAGATTGCACGCCAATATCCGGGCCTGCAAAAATGAAGCCGGGCCTGCAAAAAGAAATTTCTGTAGCACCGAATGTCCTGCAGGGTGAAAAGTTTTCGTATAGACTGAATGAGTGTTGGCATGCATCTTTATATATTTTTCGAGATTGCAGAATAAAAACTTGGTATATTGAAAAGTCGAATTGACTGCATGTAATCCCACAGAGAGGCCGTCTGATCAGGTTCTCCCGTGCTACAGAATGTGAGACAGTGAGAAGTGTTGGTTCATGTCCATTCCTCCAGGGGGCACCACCAGCACACAGTTACCTCGGCCTGGCGTGATAAACATGCTGGTAGTAGGAACGTCCAACAGGCGCCTCTCAGTGGACCCACTACTCACACACTCACTGGCCCCAGCAGTTGTGGTATATGTGTACTGGGGGCTCTGTCTATGAAGTCATTTCCTTGAAAATGATGGGTCTTGCCATCAATATTTAGACAATAAAAACAGGTAAAATTGACATTTTGCACCTAGAACCCTTAGAATTTGACAAACAGGAGAGATTCTATGCAAGAATAGAGATTTATGTCCTCTAATTCTACAGGAGTCTCCTTCACATGTATTATGTATGTATTTTCGTGTACAACAAAAACCACTGGACGTCCCTACCACTGGTAGTTTGCTGTTTGTACAGCCATCTCTAAATTGTTAGCACGCCAATATGTATCTGCTGTTTGATTTATATCTATGTAATTTACATCTTAGCTAGAGATTATTCCCAACCTCTCAATATAACACCAGTGAAACATTTTACAAGCAATCAGGCTGAGTACTATTTCATTCCCATCAAATCAAAAACAAGACGACAAGAATAACATTAGACCAATGTGTTAATGACAAGTCCCATCTAAATACCACCAGGTATTGATGACAAGACAATGCCCCCCTTACACAGAGTCCTCTCTCTCTCTCTCTACACTGATATTCTCTGGCTCCCTATAAGACAAATCTCTCAGTCAATATAGCCTAGCCTACGTCAGTCATGTTTGGTCTTCTACATTTCAATGAGTTTTAGGCTAAGTCCTTTTAAGGCATTAGTCATATGTTGTTATACCTAAGGCCAAAAAAGGTTTGCTTCAGGTAACATGGTAGGAAAATGTAGTGTCAGTAGGTCCGATTTTTTAAAGATTTGTTTAAAAACATGAATGTACCAGCCAACTTGTTTGAATACCCTAAAATTGACTAAAAAAGGGTAAAAATGCGAAAATTTCCTCAAAATTGCATAAAAGAACGTAGGGTCACCCCTGTTTTGTAACAAACCTTTTTTTTTTGGTCTGAGTCATACTTCAATAGCACTTGATCATGCCTGACCAATGTCCCTATGACTAGCATGGGGTAGCCACTACAGACTAAGGACCGGGTATTTAGATTTTCTGTGTATGCCTTGTCAATGTCAAGTAGAGTCAGGTGGAGGTCTAGATGTCAACTCGTCCTATTTAGTCCGAAACACGTCCTTAGTCCTATGTAGATCATGTAAGGTACTGCCGGTAAATGCCAATTTAGTCAGCACAATAAGGCCATAGTTGGATACAGCGTAGTAGGGACTAGTCTGGGACTAAATTAGTTTTCTGACTGGGATATCATCAACTACTATTAGTACAATGTAGTAGAGTGGGCGTTTTCTGCATAGGAGGAAGTGAGAGTAGTATATGGGATGGGGTCTTCTCTACTGGTGGTGATTCACAACTGTAGACATTCAACTATTATTAGTATGTAGGTCTACATTTCTACGCGTAGTGGGGACTAGCCTGGAACTAACTTAGTTTTCTGACTGGGATATCAGCAACCAGTACAAGTATCTCTATCAGCAGCATAGGATGGGGGCCTTCCGCATAGGAGGAAGGGAGAGTAGTATATGAAATGGGGCCTTCTCTCCTGGACGCCTACATTCACATCTTAAAGCAGTATATGGGATTGGAAGTTTTCTACTGGGGCCTATACTCACAGCAAAAAAGAAGTATATGAAATGGGGCGTTTGCTACTAGAGGCCTGAACATACATCTAAATGTACTATATTGAAAGGGACCTTTCTACTAAAGACTTTCTACTTACAACAATTTACAGAAGTATGTTGACTTAGACTGGACAACAACTGTAGACCTTCATAGGCAGTATTGGTGCAATGAAGCCTTTCTACGCAGTTAGATATGTGAGTAATACATAAATGAGGCCTTTCCAGCTGGAGCTCTCTGGGCAGAAGTAGAATATGGAATTGGACCTTTTATACTGGCGGCGCCCACGCACCTCTGGAAGTAGTATATGGAATAGGGCATCTTCTCCTGGATGCCTATACTCACAGCTTGATTAGAGTAGTGCATGGAATCGGAACTTTGCTAATGGACATATCAATGCCGCTCGGATTGACCGTTTGACCCCCTGTAACCAGGGTGTCTTACTAAGACTAAGGGAGTGGTCATTTTTTAACAACAGGGGGGGTTGGTGGATTTCCACGTGAGCGGGTCGAAATTTTTCTGGTCCCCCAGACTTGCCAGACCTCAGGCAAGTTGAAATTGAGCGCGGCCGACCCCTTTGAGCTATAGTAACACGCAGGCTTTTTCGCTGAAAAGGGGTCCAAATTTTTTTGGTCCCCCCCTTCAAGGGGTCCAAATTTTTTTGGTCCCCCCCCCCAAATCCACCAACCCCCCACCCTGTTGTTAAAAAATGACCACTCCCTAAATGAGGCACATTGCCAGCTGACGTGTAGAGGTTACTAAATGTGTGGTAAGTGGTCGGGAGTCTATTAGTCCTCCCCTACTCACCGGGGGTCACCAAAAGGACAGTCCTAGGGTAGGTTCGCAGCGCTATCTTTCTTCTTTATTATACTGGTCATTGAAGACCTCAGATAAGATGTGAATACCACATCATGCACACTTGTGTCATGGCGAGACACATGATGCGCCTTAGTGACTTGATAACAAGAGACTGACATTTATTATTATGATTTGTTCCGCATATTTTGTATTAAAACATTATTATACCTAATCATATACGTCCATGATGAAGCCAAGGTTTCCGGAAGTAATACTTGTGACGAATCAAATGAATATCATGTAAATGATTCTGATTTGTGCTAAATAAAAAAATTAAAAAATAAATAAAAAGTCGGCCACCCCCCCTCCCCTCCTCCAGGGAGGACAACAGTCAGTATGATGTTGAATGTACCCTTGTACCTAGTAGAATAACATTGATGGGACTGGGACCCCTCACTAGCTGGTACTGTTAGTTTAACATGTGCCTCTACATGGGTACCCTTATATTTGACTCTGTCGCCGTGTCATAAGCAAGAGAGCTGTGTTGTCGTGTCGAATTTTAGGTATATAAGAACTTAGAGAAAAATCCCTGTGGGTCGATTTTTATCCTGATTTTTCCTGTGTCCGTTGATTTTAAAAAGGGCCTAAAACGGCTGTGTCAGCGTGTCGCACGTGTCGAAATTTACCCATGTAGAGGCACTAACATCACACTGATTTCTACCCCCCTAGAAGAGGGTGGCCAACTTGAGGTTATAGCCCACTTCGGGGGAACCTACCCTAACCCTTTAACGGCAACATTGTACTGTAATGCCTTAATGCCTTTTGTTGTCATGATGCATAAATGCATTCTTGGCGAATAACTCGGCTCGGCAGGGCTGAATTCACACATCATGCCGATCCTACGGGGGTGTATGGGCCATGGCTACATTCATGCACAATGACGATAATAAAGGACTATGCGGCCCGTAAAGGCATAGCCAGCTAAGGTGTACAATTCTGAAAATGTGTGTAAAAGGTTGATCAATGGGAACTTAGAGAGGCGTTCCTCTCTGACTGGAAACACATCAAGTCTCAACGTGAGCTGTGTTAGGTTGGTAACTCAGACTGTAAGGGTGTGTGTGTGTGGAAAGTGGGGCGGGGGGGGGGGGTAGTCCCCAGGGGTTGACTCAGCCCCAAACCTACCAGGATGTGTGGTCATGAATTAGCGTGAAATGGGTCCTTTTTCAGCCTCTAGGGAGTGGAGTGGTGTACACCAATATGGGTATGTTTTTTAGGCTTCAGTTCCATGATGGGTGTAATATTTGGGTTGCCCCCCTCTCCTGCCTGGAGATCAAAGAGGAGTAAGACAAAGCTAGTCCCCTAACAAAGCATTTAGCACCTTGGTGGGTAAATCTCCCCCCTCCCCCCCCACCCCACCTATTAGTTGTGGGCATAGATGTGAAAACACTGTTAGACCAATTAGAAATTAGTGCAATTGTTCCGTTTTCCAATATTCAATGCACCAATATGGGTATACTTTCTACAGAATTTACGCCAATATGGGTGATCTTTCTGGACATCGGCATGCGCATATATGGGTCAGGTGTTCAGACCTATGACCACACATCCCGGTAAAAAGAATTCGAGTCAACCCCCCGGGGGCTAGTCTCGGTGCAGCCCACGGACCGAACAATCTAAGTCTGATAACTACCAGTGCTTTCTGCTGGGGTGAGCCTCCAGAACCCAAACCGCTCAAAGAGGGAATCCCGAGTAATGACGTCATAGTGTAGCCAACAGCAGCCATGCACAATTGGGGATAACCAGTCTCAGACTCCCACCTCAAAGCTACACTATGGGCTGGAAGCAGGCCACTCTTAACTTTTGCGCCAGTTTGGTGGCGTAAAAGTGTGTATGGGGGGATACACACCCAACTACAGACAGATTCTTTTCTAGATCAGAGGGATAATTAATTAAGCTGGGGCTAATGTGTGACTAATACCTTAACTTGAAAGAGTGAGTTAAAATATGTGTATTTGGGTATGATGGCAGCCTGCTCCCAGGCTATTCATGTAGGATAGACGCTGACCGAGGCTGGGGGTTAACTGACGCTATTACCGTTTGGAGGTGGGTACAGACTAGGTTAGGGTCGGTGCTGACCACTGACGCACACCCTGGTGAGTTCCTGAGACATTAAAAGGAGCCGCCGGAAGTGGTATCCCACGCCTGCGCAATGGGCGTGTAAGGCAGATAACGTTTAGTTGTCGTACATCAACGAGAGTGGAGAGGTTAACCCTTTATGGGTTACATGGTGGTTTAATGTGCTATGCCCTTTGTCGTCATGATGCATCCATGCAGATCTGCACTATTGCATCATGACGACCCTAGGGGAGTGTATCAACCACGTAGGGTCGGTATGATGTTTGAATGCAATCTTGACGAGTCTACTCACCAGGGCTGCATTCATGCGTCATAACGACAAAGTTCATAGCACATTAAAGCACTATGCGGCCCTTACAGAGTTTAGCGTAGTGGATAGGTAGGGCTGGTAGCCCAGGAGGAAAAGGGAAGAGCGGGAGGGGGAGTGATCAAATTGGACAGGAGACGAGTTGAAGGAGGGGGGGGGGGGAGGAGGACGGGGTAGAATGGTCGACCCTGACTTCCTGGAACACTCCCTACCTCTAGCAAGGGTTTGCTCTGGTGATGGCTGTGTCTCGCGACCTTGGGCCAATGTTTTTGTCTCTGATCGGGTGCCGTCTCTGACCAGGTGCCGTCTCTGACCAGGTGCCGTCTCTGACCGGGTGCCGTCTCTGACCAGGTGTCACTTTGGGAGTTAAGTTATGTTCTACCAACAGCAGGAGGCTAATAATAATTACATAACAGCTGCCATAATGTTTTTACATATCCTTATACATATGAGTATAGGTTAACATTTAAAAAACACGTTTTTCTGACACCTGGTCAGAGACGGCACCTGGTCAGAGACGGCACCTGGTCAGAGACGGCACCCGGTCAGAGACAAAAACATTGGCTCAAGGTCGTGAGACACAGCCTCTACCCTACACATGTTACGTTCAAACATCTCCCATGTCCCCTAGTGCCATCTCTCACCACATCCTTGCATCATCTCCTCTAAGCCCGCAATGGCTGCACAGTGCTTCGGTGCATTATTTTATCGACATGATGCATG
Organism: Harmothoe impar; assembly: GCA_947462335.1. Taxonomy (NCBI): domain Eukaryota; kingdom Metazoa; phylum Annelida; class Polychaeta; order Phyllodocida; family Polynoidae; genus Harmothoe; species Harmothoe impar. The sequence goes on from OX381714.1 coordinate 60,625,948, forward strand.
AATGCAGCCCTGGCGAGTTACTCAACCGTGCGGCATTCATTACTTATGCCAACCCTTTGGCTTCAATATACTCCGGATCGCAAGATGCATGAATGCACTAGTTCCTTGCCATGTTTCATAATGATAAAGGGCACTCGGGAATAAAGCACTATGCGGCCCTTAAAGGGCTATCCTCCCATGACATCAAGTCATTGCATGTTCCTGCAGATAGGGTAGGGTATTGGTGGCCGTCTGGGCTGGTACCCATCCCACACATACAAGTCTGGGAGACCAGCGGGGAAATCACAACTGAGTACACTCAAAAAATAAACTTGTCTCCAGACTCTTCAAAGTGACGGTCATAAAATAAACAAGTCAAAAACTCGTCTAAGTGACAAGGAAGCGAGTCTTCTAGCTAGAGATAGAAGACCCACTTGGTATGTGCCAGCCCAAAACCCGACATTTGCCAGCTCAAGATTCTATTTATGGGATGGTAACCTGATATGTTAGACAACTTTTGACTCATTTATCTTATGACAGTCACTTAGACGAGTCTGGGAACGAGTTTACTTTTTCAGTGTACCCGTCTAATGGTCCAGGATGCAGCACTACTGTCTGGGTGTTATAATCACACTAAAGAGGTGTCCCCCCCCCCCATCACAACATGACTGTACAGCGTCCCAACCAACAGTTTAGATTGAAACTCAATGACTTTCCCCGACTTCGCACAATAATGACTTTCTATTTTCCTTGACAATATCTACCAGGCGGTCTTCAACTTGACTGGAAATATTCTTTCTCTAAAAGGTGGTACATAATACATTTTGTGATGATACCCCCCATCCGTATTCCATGAATTTATCTAACGTCAGAATTTCACATGATTCCATGACTTTTCATAATGTCCCTGACAACTTTATTGTTCATGACTTTGCCTGTTTTTTTATGACTCATGAGAAACTCTTAACATTGAGGCTGACCTTCTATTGACTCATGCAGCTGGAAGGAGTCAAGTTTCTATAAGTTGTGTTCACTTGTGTTTCAGTGGAATGTCAAGATGAAGATGAGAGGGAGACGGTAAAGAATAGTTTACTCGTTGGATTGCTACAAAGTGAGCAAATCTGCTCTTTGTATCCACTGGATAGAACCATGGCAACCAGACTTCAACCAATCAGATGGCAGAGCCTCGCTTTGGATTCAATCCCTTAGCCAATCAGAATCAAGCTCACTAGGTAGTGTTAGGAGAGTGTTCAATTACTGGGAACTGATCTCCAATCAGATATTAGGCTAGGGGTGGATTTTTTTATAGATGCTTTGTGTTTCTTCCTAGAGAAACTCATGGTGGTTTCAAGCTAAGTGTCTCATCAGGCGCGAATGTGAGCAGATGAAGATGAGCTTTGCTTACATTCTAGAGACTTATTGACAGAATTCCCTAGAATGTACCCAACTAGCCTGTACATCCCTAGTTTGACTCTTTATCGAAAGAGGCAAGATCTTGAAATACTTATTCTCATTGAAATCACTGACTACTTCCATCTCTGATAAGAAATGCTTTCCTCATTTTCTGGGAAAGCTGTGACACATGTCTCCTTACCACCTTATCAATAGTCACCCCTTTTTTTTAAGAAGGTCAATGTGCATTAATTTCTGTGTTGCAGAATTCCAAAGCAATTAACCAAATTTAAGATGATTATTCACATTATTCTACCCAGAAGGTGTTATCCAATATGGTGTAATCATCTAAAATAATGTGATGCTGGAAGTAATTATTTGAGAATTCCCTTGTACATGTATCACACATTGACAATTTTGAATTAGATTTGATATTAAGGACAGTAGTCTGTGCAATTTGTTTTTCAGTTTACTGTAAACTTCATTTTGCGCTGTACATATTTTCACGATTTTCGCAGAACTGAAAATCCACGAAAATATGTACAGCGCGAATATTTATCCGGTATAATTATATAACTAGCATATTCCAAAATGCTTGAATTTAAATCCTCATGAAACTGTGTTTTATAGCCAATCCGCGTAAATATATGTGCGCGAAATAAAGTATGTTTGCAGTAATCTCATGAGTAATTTTCATGTCAGGTTGGTCAGGATCTTTACTTCCTGCATTGCCTCTCAGTTAGTTAACTACATCCCTTCAACATGTCATTGTTCTCAGAAGTAAAGATCCATAGCAACTCTTCTAAATAGGAGACATTTTATTCAATTTATTGAAAACCTCCTGCCCATGAGGACAGGTTATCTTTAATACACATCTCATTTTAGGAGCACTTATTTACTGGCCATGGTTTTACCAATTCGTAATGCCAGTCAGATTTCAGCTCATTTGCTTGTCAGCATTTCACATCAGTTATTTTTCTCCAATTGGAAATAGAAGTTTGTTTAATTCATGTTTTAACTGACACGGGCGGATCTGAGGTTGGGCTTCAGGCAGTTACAACAGAATGACCCAGACTTTTGTTAGTTATCACCAGCAGAACTGTTAATAATAAAATGAATATGTTATAAATTTGAGAAAGACTGGAAAGCATGTTATAATGGACAAACCATGGACACTCATTTGGAATTCAAATGCAATCTCAGGTTATCTAGGTAACCATGGATACCATGGACATTCTGTTGAAAACTGCCAACATAAATTATGTTTGACCCCTCTTCTCCATACTCTTAATTTCTAGCAGCTCAAACTAGCCAACCTGTACCACCAAGACCCTTACCTGTTGTTTGGGAAGGAATAGTACCACCACGACCCTTACCTAGTTGTAGCAAGAGTTTGGGTAGGACTAAGTACCACCAGGACCCTTACCTAGGTGTGACAGGAGTCTAGGTAGGACTAGGTACCACCAGGACCCTTACCTCGTTGTGGCAGGAGTCTGTACAGGACTAGGTACCACCAGGACCTGTACCTAGCTGTGGCAGGAGTCTGTACAGGACAAGGTACCACCAGGACCCTTACCTAGTTCAGACAGGAGTCTGGGTAGGACTAGTTACCACCAGGACCCTTACCTAGGTGTGGCAGAAGTCTGTACAGGACTTGGTACCATCAGGACCCTTACCTAGTTGTGGCAGAGGTCTGTACAGGACTAGGTACCACCAAGACATTTACCTACATGTGGCAGGAGTTTGGGTAGGACTAGGCACCACCAGGACCCTTACCTAGTTGTGGCAGGAGTCTGTGTTGGACAAGTTATGGATTCTCCCACTGAGGGTTGACATCATTCTTTCTAATGGAAAAGGAAATGTGCCATCTCAGGTTTCTAGAAGCATGCGAGAGCTCCCTAAATGGACTTTGCTACTTTCAAACAAAACATGTAAGCCTATCTCATGTGGAGTAACCCCGGTACAAAAGTGCCTCGTTGGAGCATTATTAAATGGCACTTTTAAAGTTATTAACAGAACCATTAAAACATTATATGATTATTGGCAGTTCCAGGATGAGCCTTAGAGCAATGGACCTGATTGAGTTTAGGAATATCTACAACATGCATAAGGCTAAAAAAAATTAAAAAGGTGTGTTTCAGGTTACCTGACCCAACCTAGCAAAGTAGGGCCGACCCTACAAATCTTTATCCAATTTTGAAAAAATCAGTCAATTTGATAGTCAAAGAGTCGTCGCCATTGCTGGTGAGTCAATCTGACCTACCTTACCTAGATTTTCAGACTATGTAACCTGAAACACACCTTCTTTTTCTTGGCCTAATCAGAGTTTTACAGTAAAGTTACAACTGCAAAAGCAAGAGGTTGATGTTGCTTATATATCAGTATTTACAATGTTTTAAATAAAGTTGCACTTAATCAGTGTCTACGAATATCCCACTAAAACATTCCCAGCTCCTCACAAGCGCACAAAAATGCCACTCAGCTCCCAGCCCCCATCTTTGATCTTTCAATGGAACATTTTCTTACCGCTTCCTCATGGTTTTTCTATCCCCGACTAAAAGGAAGCGAGCTTCACCAAAAAGTTTACTCTAGGCATGTTCTGTCTCATTTTTCCCTAGTACTGAGTCTCCAGGGGGAGGGGGATGGCGCTAACAATGCCACTTAGTGAGGGGGATGACAGAGAAGGGTGGGTGATAATAGAGGTACTTTGTGTGGTGGGTGATAATGGGTGAAGGTGGCAAACTGTGTGAAGGTCACAGGGGTCACACAGAGACATGTTGTGTGAAGGGCAGTGTAAAAGGAAGTAGCCACGATAACAACACGGTCTGCTTTTACATGTCCCAAACAGATAAAGATAGAGGAGTAAGAGGAAGTGTCTGTTCTACGCATGCAAATAAATCCTTTTGCTTCTATTACTTTCTAGTTATTCATTGTAAATTGCAATCAGACTGATTAACCCCTAAAGGATGGGATCACGTCTTAATGCATCATGCCCCATGGTCTATTGTGTATCTGAATGCATGCTACAGAGCCCGAGACCCTTCATAGTACATGTACCATCACTTCCTGCGTACTACTCGCATCTCGCGTATAACCCTCACAACAAACTACAATTTCTCCATCTGAATATTTCTATTTTAGTACTGTTCTATATGAATAAAAACCCTTGTGTACCCTGCACCCTATATATAGGCATGTTTGGTATCAAATGAAAGATAGGTTTAGTTCACGTACAACCTGCAGATAGTATGTGGGAACTTACAGTACCGTAAAAACTTCGCGTATAAACCCCGGCTAGTACGCTGGTCAGATCGGCGGTGCGGTTTATAGCATCGGCCCAGGGTCAGGGTGTGCCTTATACATGTATAGGTGAGTATTTGCTACGATGGTACAGTACTAAAAGCCACAATAATCAGATCTGTGGTGCGGCTTATAGGATTGGCCCAAAGTTGGGGTGCGGCTTATACGTGAGTTAGTCTTATACGTGAGGTTTTACGGTACTACTTGTGTGAGTGGGAGGAGGCCAGCCTTAGAACCTCTACCAGCACCCAGCAGCCTGTCTATAACACTACCAGCAGGCTGTGGATGTTTGTGGAGCTGCTCTGTATTTACTCAGGACCTGCTCAGGTTCTGCTCCCTGTGAGCCTCACTGTGTGGGAGTTGTTTGTGCCTTGTTGTTAATTAACCCTTTAAGGACAGCATAATGCATTAATTTATCAGGCTCTTGGTTGTCATGATACATGAATGCAGCCCTGGTGAGTAACTGAACAGTGCTGCATTCAAGCATCATACCGACACTCCCGAATGGTCAGCCTGATGCACCAATGTAGCACCGGCGAGTTACTCGCTTGGGCTTCATTGTGGCATCATGATGACATGTGTCATCTTTTAGCAACATGCATCCTTAAAGGGTTAAAGGCAGCAAAGTGCTTTGATATCCTATGTCCGCTTGTCAAGATGATGCCTGAATGCAGCTATGTGTTTCACCACTGCTCGGTTCAGAAACCACGGCAACCCTACAACCCATCGCAACCATATATTTTCCTAAAATTCAGGGAATATACTCAAGTCCATACAGGTTGACATGAAATGACACTGGTGGATTTAAAAAATGAAGGCTTGGTTAGTGAGAAAACTAATAGTTAAATGGGGCAGCTGGTTTTGTGATATTATGAAGGCTCAAACCGCTATTAATTGACCAAGAATATCATATACGATTGCTTTGTTCCCGCATACAAGCCGAGGACAAAGCACACGAACACCTGCTACCTAGTACCTACACCCACCACTAGTGGCGCTGCACCACCCTATTGTATATAAGGGGTACACGCTACTAGCCAGTCAGAGAGAGCTGGGTAGGGTACTAGGTGCATACCAACGTAGACCTAATGTACAATAAACCCAAACTACACACCTAACCGCTGATTGTAGTGTTACTTACCTTTGTGCATATCAAATCTCAGATATCAGTCCAATGCTAATTGACGATGGCCCGATATGACAGTTTGTGAGGTTTGGTGAGGTCTGAGTGTCCAGGGTCAAGTAGAGTCAGGTCCATTCTGACCACTTTGCAGCAATGAAGTGTTCAGAAAACTTCAACAGTCTGACCCTCTCCTCCCTCCACAACCCCATACGACCCTCATGGGGGCCGTATACAACTCACAAACTAGGTCTACTCATCCGGCCCAGGCATGTATAGAACCCCTCCTCTGACCTCCCATTCCTTTCTCCTGCTTGTAACCAAAAAAAGACTCTCATAGCCCGAACGTTGAACAGAGCCAGATTAAAGTTTTGATAAATTATCAATTTCAAACATATATTGCGAGGACTTGAAACTGAACAACATTAGGTTATAGGTTTTAAACCACTAGTTTTCACAACTCTCACAGCAGACTGTATTTTATAGTCTGAGAGCCAGAACAAGGCAGTAGCCTGAGTAAGATATAAACCAACCTCTTAATAACTCAGGAAACATATGTCTATAACAAGTATTTATTGCAATTCAGTTCAAACAGCATTGCTTCTTAAACAAGTGTTATTATTTCAGTAACTTAAGTTTTAAAGCTTTTCAGGGTACGGGGCGCTAACCAGACAAGATCTGCACCAGCTCTGGCCTAATCTAGACTGCTGCAAGTCTATGTCACCGTTAAAAAGTGGCACATTTAGTGGCAGCATGGATGGAGAAGCTACTAGTGCTAGGAGACCACTAACACTATGTCAGGAGATTACCCTCAGCGGTCCCATATGTAGGCAGGGCTGGTCTGGTCAGACCATTCCTTTCTGTCATGAAGGAGAAAAGTCCGACTATTTGTGTTTCGGAAAGGACCGGGGCAAGACCCCTGTGGAGTCAATCTATACAGATGGTCAGGTGCTGTAATGTATTTGAGTAGCTGTTAAACTTTCTATCAGTCTAATCTTAAGACTCTGGAATGAGTGCTTTTATGTTTGTTTGTTGGCTGGGACATATGCCAGAGTCAACCTTAGGTGCAGTGGCAAATTATACCTTCAGTTTGGGCTTGATTCATAAGGGTTAAACCATCCTCTACTATGTATGTTTCAGTAAGGGCTAGAATAGGGCCCTGCAGAGTCATTTTATCCAGACGGTCAGTTGCTTCAGCTGAATGCTAATAGCTCTGTATAAAGTTTAAAAATATGAATCTCTTGATTTCCAGAGAAAGGCCCTGACACATCTCCTAGTAGGCCTACCTTATCAATAGTCACCCTGCTGATTGATTGATTGGGTTGTTTAACGTCCAAGTACTCTGTGACACCTGGGACATATATTTATATCCTGTGTGCCCAATACAGCAATGACCGCATCTATGGATGATCAAATCTGGGAAATGAATGACCGCATCTATGAGGTGAGGGAGAAAACTGCTAAGGATAGCAAATGTTCTTTTATTTGCCTGGTCCTACCCACCTGGGCTAGTACCACAGTGGGCAGGGCCAGACAAAACATGGCCTTTGATATCTCAGACGTGGTTCACTGAGGAGAGATCCCATGCCAGACCACCAGTAAGAAGGCCCGGGCCCAAGCATATGGGCAGCGGATGCCAAAACATCTTACGATCACTGATCACAGCAGTAAGGCACGGCACCCCTCAAGTTTTGTCGCCTTTTACGAATCTGGTATGCCCATTGGTATTGTGGAAGGCTCCTGATGAAGTTATTCTACTGCTTCTTACCCCCATATTAGGCCATAATGAAGGTCCTCACTAATACAGGGGGAAGTCACCCTGCTGCCTGGAGTTATTTACACTTGGATAAGAAGACCGTCAATAGAGTGACAGACAGAGAGTATGACATCAGAAGTCTGTTAGAAGTATACAGTAATCAGACATGCCATGAAACAACCTATTTTTGGACAATTTTACAATAAAGAAAATGCATTATGAAAAAAGGCTGCATCAATTCTCAAAATATCTCGGATGGTAAAATCATTTGAGTTCCCATGCCCATACCTAATCAATAGTCACCACACTGCCTGGAGTTATTTACCCTGTGACAAGTAGACCGTCAATAGTGAGACAGACACAAATACACAAACATTACCCCTGTCTGTAGGCAGCAGACCGTAGACAGACGGCCATCAGCTAAACCACCAACAACACACATGGAACTAAACAATCAATACTACAACATTAATCATCCAGTCTGGAGCTTGGCACATGTTACTGACTTAACTTCCTAATTTAGATTATCAGGGAATATAATTGAAATCTTGTGACTAAACATTAAAACAAAGCGATATAAATAATCAAAACGCATAGCTGAACTGTGTTCGGATTAGCTAAATAGTTGCATGAGAGATGAAAATTGAAAATAATTAGCTTTAACCAACTGAAATAATAATCTGGAGGTAATTGATTAACATCTCTCTTAAATCGCACTTCAAGATGAGAAGTTCTATTTAGATTTGAAATCAATGAAACGCTCCCTTTTAGCAGTGATCTAGTAACCAATTTGCATGAGATGTTTTGGTTGGTTGGATCTTACTGCATTGCCTTTTGGTTAACTTAACTCCATCACCTCAACAAGTAATCATTCTCAACAATAAAAATCACAATTAATCCATCCAAATGCATAGGGGACATTTTCTTCCTCCAATTCATTGAAAACCTACCTCCCGTGAGGACAGGTTATTTTTAATACACAGCATGTTTTAATGATACTCATTTCCTGCCCGTGGTTTTATCAATTTCCATTATGCCAGTCAGATTTCAGCTCATTTGCTTGTCAGCATTTCACATCAGTTATTTTTCTCCAATTCCAAAATTGGAAGTTTGTTTAGTTCATGTTTTAACTGATACAGGCAGATCTGAGCTTCAATTCTCAGCGGTTCTAACAGGAAAACTCAGACTTTTGTTAGTTATAAACAGGAGAACTGTCTTGACATTTATGTTACATATTTGATAAGTTCAGGGTCCACGAATTAGACAGTGGGTAGTCTTATAGAATTAAATCTCAAAAATGAATGTGCAACATGCATTTTTAGGGATCAAAAGGTCATGCATTGATTTGATTTAATGTTTATTAAATTATCTGCCTCTTATTTCATAAACATGTCTGTGTCCCAATATCTGCCTTTTATGTAACAAGCCTCAAAGAGGAGAGCAAGAAGTACAGGAGGAAAAGGAAGTTTTTCAATACCTCTCCTGATCATGAGAATAAACCCATTTGCTCTACAAGATTCAAAATTATTACCTTTTCTATGTCCATAACTATGTGGCTACCCTAAAAGGGTTCTACTTGAGTGACGTATGTACAAGGTAGCACTGAGTATCAGTGGGTTGGGTATCTGAGACACACAAGTTCTGCACACACTGTGAGAGCCTTCACAGTACTGGGTGTGTGCGCGCGCAGGGACGAACCTTAGAACCACAGTCTACAGTTCACCCGGCAGGCTGTCTATAACACACACCTGGGATAGCTGTACTGGGTGCGCGGACAAACATTTCGAGTGCAATCTAAATCTGTCCTTAAGATCGTCTTAATCTTGGGGGCTAACATTTACTGCGACAGATTCTATGAAAAAGATTAGAACCATGATTGTATCCTTCTAGATCTATTATAAATACAAAAATAACAACCCTAAGGATAAAGTCCCCAGGCTGTAATATTATGAAAGGCGAAAAGGTGGAAAAAAATAAACTGTCCCAAAGCTGTGTCCCGAGACAAAATAGGGGTGCCAGATATTAAGATAATAAATTAAGATTTAAGATTTGAGATTAAGATTGCACTCAGAACGTTTGTCTGCGCACCCAGGAGGGCTGGCACGTATTTGCGTCTGTACCTCTACCAGCACCCAGCAGTCTGTCTGTACCACTACCAGCAGGCTGTGGATGTTTGTGGAGCTGCTCTGTATTTACTCAGGACCTGCTCAGGTTCTGCTCCCTGTGAGCCTCACTGTGTGGGAGCTCTGTGTGACCTGCCCATTAATATGAGCTGCTTCCCTTAGTATGAGCTACACCTAGAACCACTGCAGCTGGAGGAGCAGCAACGGACTATACAGCTTTAGACTCATACCCAGTGGGTCCGCCATTTAAAATTTAGCTGGGTACGGTTATCATCACTAATAAGACACACACTGACTGGTACTTTATCCCTGGGCACAAGCTTGTACCCAGTCTGTCAGCTCTTATCTGTGCGGGCCGCAGCAACCAGCTCTGGTCCAGCCTAGGCCCTATAGGCTTTTTGCACGTGTTCATTCATATTCATTTCGTTGGTATGTGGCTCATAACTGATCACATGAAGTCCATTAGGTACACGGAGCATTCTCATGAGGTCCAGAAACCACTTATTCAATTGCATAGATGAGAGTAGGCCATTGAGAGAGAAATACCCAAGTTATATTTAGTTGTCTTCTCTTTGGTAATCTACACACTGTATTAGAATGGTGTCTGTTGTCTATCAGATCAGGATAAAAGATATAAGTCTGGTTGGAGACTAATACAGAAACCTGTAAAGCTTGGATGGGTGAGGTCTGAGCGTCTAGGGTCAATGATCAAAAAGAGGGAGGTCCATTCTGACCACTTTGCAGCAATGAAGTGTTCAGAATATGAGAGTTACTCCAACAGTCTGACCCTCTACTCCCTCCACAACCCCCAATGAGGCTCAGGGGGCCATAGACAACTCACAAACTATAATTCACCCAACACAGGCATGTATAGAGCCCCTCCTCCTACCTACCTCTCCTTCCTATCCACCAAAGTTTATAGCCGTCAAAGCAGACCAATTTCCATAGTCTAGTCACAACAACATTGTTGTTGCCAGAGTGAAGTATATAACTATTGATCCAAAACAGCAAACGTAAGAGCTACTGAATAAATTTCAAACCAGACATCATTAAGTAATAGCTTTTTAGCTGTTAGCGTTCAGCACTCTGAGATCTGTCGGTACTTTGTAGTATCAGAGCAGTAGCCTGAACAAGGCAACTAAAGCTATTCAACAACAAACCATATGACTGTAAGAATCATCTTTTGCAATGTAGTTGAAACTGCTTCAACAAGCGTGTTTATCATTTTAGTATCACAGCTTTTAACTATTTTTCATTTGGTGGGGGCGTGGAAATCAGACAGGATTGGATCTGCATCGGTTCTGGTGCAAACCTAGACTGCTGCAAGCCTCCGCTACTCTGGGTTTCTAAGTGGCACATTTAGTGGCAGTGTGGCTGGAGAAGCTGCTAGAGCTAGGAGACCAATAACACTATGTCAGGAGATTACCCTCAGCGGCCCCATACGTAGGCAGGGCTGGTCTGGCCAGAGTATCCCTTCAGGCTGGGTTGAGTCAAGAAGGAGGTACCATCCTACTATTTGTGTTTCTGAGGGGGCTGGATTGGCCCCTGTGGAGTGATGTTAACCAGACTGTCAGGAATTGTAATATACTTAAGTAGATGATGAACTTTAGACCTGTCTAGTTTTTGTCAAATTCTAAGATACAGGACTTGGTGTTTGTATGGTTCGGACAGGGACATTTGCCAGATTTATTCTTAGATTGATTTGAAAACTGGAAAAGCTAAAGACTGTCTTTTGGCTTTCTGGTAATATAACATAGCTGTACTCATTTCAGAGATTTCAGGTGAATGTAGTTTGACATATTAAATATATTGCTCAATATGAGGCCTGACTCAATTACTGCTATATCAAGCTTTTTTTTTTACCAAATTCCAAATGCTAGCTAAACATTTGACTTCCTACCTGTGCCATTCCCCCTTATTTCCTCTGATTCTGCTCTAATTAGATTTTCTTGCCCAATAAATGGTCATTTTAGATTTAAAGCCTGGAGGCTTTTATTCCCCCCCCCCCTGTTGAAAATACACTCAAAAATCCCATAATTTGGGGACATTGGATCCCTTTGTGATCATGCCCTAGTAACACCAATGGATGACATTTAATTGACCTCTATTATCTAAATACCATACTTTTACAGTGTTTGGAATACATTTCAGTAAGATTTAAAACTGAAGAAAAATCGGATATACCCACTTTAAGATATTGACATTTAGAATAGCAAGTCTGAGGACAATTCTATACTTTATTTAAGGCCAAAAGGCCCCGGAGGCAAATATTGTTTTCATTTGACAGGAAGTCAGTACGGGTGCCGCCATTTTGTTTTAAGGGGTGCCGCCATTTTGTTTTAAGGTGTCACAACACAAATTTATGCATATATAATGATAAAATTAATATTAATCAACCTGCGATCCTGAGGTTGATCATAAGCATATCTATACCCCCTAACATGGACCCAAGGAATTCAATGGTTCTATCGGTTTGTTGCTAAGACAGCTGGTTGCCTAGCAACAGCTATACTAATTGTTTATCTGCCTAGCAACACCCATTTCCATGCACCTGAGGTTGATAATAATCATACCTACCCCCCCTAACATGGACCCAAGGAATTCAATGGTTCTATTATTTTGTTGCTAAGACAGCTGTTCGCCTAGTAACAGCTATTCTAATTGTTTATCTGCCTAGCAACACCCATTTCCATGCTCCTGAGGTTGATTATAATTGTACCTACACCCCTAACATGGACCCAAGGAATTCAATGGTTCTATTATTTTGTTGCTAAGACAGCTGTTTGCCTAGTAACAGCTATTCTAATTGTTTATCCGCCTAGCAACACCCATTTCCCTGCTCCTGAGGTTGATAATAATCCTACCTACCCCCCCCCCTAACATGGACCCGAGGAATTCAATGATTCTATCGGTTTGTTGCTAAGACAGCTGGTTGCCTAGCAACAGCTATACTAATTGTTTATCTGCCTAGCAACACCCATTTCCATGCTCCTGAGGTTGATTATAATTGTACCTACACCCCCTAACATGGACCTAAGGAAATCAATGGTTCTATTAGTTTGTTGCTAAGCCAGCTGGTTGTCTAGCAACAGCTATTCTAATTGTTTATCTGCCTAGCAACACCCATTTCCATGCTCCTGAGGTTGATTATAATCCTACCTACCCCCCTTAACATGGACCCAAGGAATTCAATGGTTCTATTGGTTTGTTGCTAAGACAGCTGGTTGCCTAGCAACAGCTATTCTGATTGTTTATCTACCTAGCAACACCCATTTCCATGCTCCTGAGGTTGATTATAATCGTACTTACCCCCCCTAACATGGACCCAAGGAATTTAATGGTTCTATTAGTTTGTTGCTAAGACAGCTGGTTGCCTAGCAACAGCTATTCTAATTGTTATCTGCCTAGTAACACCCATTTCCATGATCCTGAGGAATGCAATGGTTCTATTAGTGCTGCTGCACTGGTGGCCACCTAGTGGCTGTATATTACACTAAATTCCTGTAATGGCACCTTTTCTCCTGTTGTGTCACATCTGTCAGTTATATCATCCTCCCGCCCTGTTTATATGGTCTCTTGAATGGGTCCCCTACAAATATACCAACCATGTAGACATTATGTTCCTTCAAATGCAAGAATTGCGGTTGTTGCCGCGTATAAAAATGCCTGAGGCATTTTTTTACGCGGCAACAACCACAATTCTTGGTTCTAATAAAGTTTACCTTCTTAATTTTCTGGGAAAGTATGGTGCTCTTAAACATACCTCCTTATCTTGCCTAATCAATAGTCACCGCGCTGCCTGGAGTTATTTACCCCCTGACAAGTAGACCGTCAATAGTGTGACAGACACAAGCACACAATCAGTAACCTTTTCACCATCATAATGCACCAAATCACTACCAAAAACTGACTTAGCAGCACTAGCGTGTATCAATCCAATAGGTTCAGCATGGTGTATGAATGCAGCACTGGATAGTTACTTATCAGTGCTGCATTTATGCATCATGTACACAAAGGCATAGTTAATTGAAGCACTCTGCTGCCCTAGCAGGGTTACCCCCGTCTGTAGGCAGCAGACCGTAGACAGACGGCCATCAACTAAACCACCAACAACACCCACCTAATCCAACAATCAATACTACAACATTAATCATCCAGTCTGGAGCTGGCTTCAAAGTCATGTCGCAAAGTGTTCACATAAATGACCAGGAAATGTATTCCCCCACATATGGATGATCATTTTCTTATCAGAGGAACAATACTGATTTAATTGTAAATAAATTTACAAAATATTGAAAAAGTCTATATACTTTAGTCAACCTGTCTGAATAACCTAGTTCAAAACAGGGATATTTATTTTCAAAATATGTATTGCTGAACACAGTTCTGACCAGTTAGATAGCTGAATGATGGATAACAACATTAATCTATTGTGTTAAACCAACTGAAATAGTAAGGGCTACAGATCATTTGCATGTGGGGTTGGAACTGTTGATTGACAGCTCTCTTAAACCACACTAAAGAAATAACAAGTCCTTTTGAATTTGGTATCAAGACAAGTCTCCCTTTTCCAAGACAATTTAATCTAGTGATCAATTTCAATGTCTCATTGGTTGGCTTCGTACTGCATTGCCTCTCAATTAGTTAACTCCATCCTCTATCACCTCAACATGTCAACGTTTTCGATGATAAAACTCACAATTAACTCATCTAAATGTGCGGCAGAGGGGAGACATTTTCTTTCTCCAATTCATTGAAAACCTACCTCCTGTGAGGACAGGTTATTTTTTATACACAGCATGTTTTAATGATACTTATTTCCTGGCCATGGTTTTATCATTTTCATTATTCCAGTTGGATTTCAGCTCATTTGCTTGTTAACATTTCACATTGGCTATTTTTCGCCAATTCTGAAATTGAAAGTTTGTTTAATTCGTTCTATAGTTGACATGGGCAGATCTGAGGTTTGGCTTCAAGCGGTTCTCATAAAGGCCATCAAACAGCAACCCATACAGACTCAGGATGGTATATTTTATTTTGTTCATTTTCAAAATATTTATGAAGTTAAATCATTCAGTTTACATACATTCATACCCATATTGTTTTTTTATTGTTTGGCTCATAGAGTCATACAAAACATACACGTCCAAAGCACTAACGAATTGAAATTTATAAAGCTACCATAAGGTAATGCCCTTGCCTTATTGGCGATAGAACTTAAGGTTTATTTCATTGATTGATTGATTTGTTTAACGTCCAGACGTACATCAAGTACCTCACGGGACATCTCAAGTTGGCAAGGAGTCATCCACAAATAGTGGTAGTCTGCCTTGCAGTAGTAGGACAGGTATTTATATGCTGCTTGCCCAATACAGCAGTGACCGAATTTATGGATGATTGAATCTATGAAATGAATGACCGCATCTATGAGGTGAGGGAGAAAACCGCTACCAGGGCACATCCCCTACTCTTTTCGAAGGATAGCAAGTGTCATTTTATTTGCCTGGTCCTACCCACCTGGGCTAGTACCATAGTAGGCAGGGCCAGACAAACCACGGCCTTTGATATCTCAGACGTGGTTCACTGAGGAGGGGAACTTAAAGTGACAGGTAAGAACTGAACCGTAAAAGATTACACATAAAGGGACATACATATTTTCCATCACATACTCTTCTTTTTCTAGAATATAATTTTCAGGAATATAACCATAAATGTTTAGTAATGGCAGCTGTCTCTATTTGTTACCCACTGTATGGTATAGATACCAGCAACAAAATGTAGCCTTCCCCAATGAAAAGATGCCACTTTCTGGCCGATAAAAAGTAGGAAATCTTAATATTTAGGTCAATTTTCTGTATGAAATTGACATAGTTCAATACAGAAATCTCTACGAAAAAAGTAGGAATTCCTGCAAAAGCATGAAAAGTCTCTGCTAGTAATCCGGGAGGGACAACTTATGGATTCCCCCTGCGGTCTAACATCATTCCTTAAAATGGCGGATGAAATGTCTCAGATTCCTTGCAGCATGAGGGACCTCCGTTAATGGAGATAGTCACAAACAGTTCATCACAAAACAAGTTAGCTTATCTCATGTAGAATTCTACCCTCGTGCAAACGTGCCGTTTCCAAATAGTATTAAAAGGCACTTTCAAAGTTATTAATAGAAAATATTTTTGTCAGCTACAAGAGGGTCCTTGCAGCTATAAATCTGCTTGGTTCTGATTGAGATATTTACAACATGAATAATAATTATAGACAAATGTCCTACTAAAACCTTCCCAGCTCTTCATAAGCACACAAACGTCCCTCTGGCACCATGTCCACTCAGCCCATCTTTGATCTTTCAATGGGACATTTTCTTAATGCTTTCTTCTGTATTTTATCACAAATCCTGACTACAAGGAAATAAGCTCAAAACAAAAGCTTTACACTAGGAAAGTTTACTCTCCCTTATTTCCTAGTACTGAGTCTACTGAGAGAGGGGGAGGCGCTAACAATGCCACTTGGTGAGGGAAATAACAGAGAAGGGTGGGTGATAATAGAGGCACTTTGTGTGGTGGGTGATAATGGGTGAAGATGGCACACTGTGTGGAGGTCACGGGATCACACAGAGACATGTTGTGTGAAGGGCAGTGTAGAAGGAAGTAACCATGACAACACGGTCTGCTTGTAAAACAGGGAGGCTACTGTTTTAAGCTTTTTGCATGCTCCCCGTGTAATCCACCATCTATATTCTGTTCGGTAGATGGATCACCACTGATTACAGCGATTGCATTTGGTACCTAAAAAAATGGAGCATTCTCACTGGTCCAGAAGCCAGAGGAACAGTACTAGGCCATATTGGCTTATATAAACAATATTGTTTATCTCTCTTATTTTTCCCTACAATACAGGGAATACATATTTATCCCTTGCTAAAATATGACATTTGTCATTATGATACGCGGATGCAGCCCCGGCGAGTAACTCGCCGGTGGTGCATTGGTGCATCATGCCGACCCTTCGGGAGTGTCTCAACCTCATAAGGTTGGCATTATGCTTGAATGTAGCACTGGCGAGCCGGGGCTGAATTCATGCATCATGAAGACCAAGGGATGATTTATTAAGGTATCATGCTGCCCTTAAAGAGTTATACACATATTCATGAGACTAGACTGGAGGAGAAATATGACAAGGCTGGTAGGAGAGCTTATAAGTAAAAACGTATGCAGCTGGAGATGGGTGAGGTCTGAGCGTTTAGGTTCAGCGATCAAAAAGAGGGAGGTCCATTCTGACCACTTTGCAGCAATGAAGTGTTCACAATATGAGAGTTACTCCAACAGCCTGATCCTCTCCTCCCTCCACAACCCCCGATGAGGCTCAGGGGGGCCATAGACAACTCACAAAAGGACACAACTCTGCTAACGCTGGCATGTAGAGCCTACCTCACTCTCCTTTATGCTGCCACAGACCAATGCAGCAAGAAAGGGTGACTTTTTCATATTAAAGTTCTGTATTTGTTGGTTTGAGTAGAATTCTCATGACATTGTCTGTAATGGCTATGCTTTTGAACATCTCATATCAGGAGATTCAAAGGATAATTATTTTTCAAATAGTGTCGGATTTTGAGGCTATATTCTTGTATTTGTCAGTCACACTTAAGAAATGATCAAAAACTTCATCAGCAACTTTTCTGAAAAGTCAACCTTTCTTGCTGCATTGGTCTATATCTTTCATTTCTCTGATGCAGACTGGTTTCCATATGTCCATATAGCGAGAGCGTTGTCGTAACCAGAATAAAGTAACTAACTATAGAGCTACTGAATGAACAGGGCTACTGAATGAACAAAACCGGACATCAGTGGGTAATAGTATGCTAGCTTTCTTCACTCTCAGAGCAAATGTATTCTAGAGTGACAGAGATGAAACATTGCAGTAGCCTGAGTAAGGTGTATGCCATCCTTTGACAAGTTTCTGAACTACATTGCTGTCTATAGAAGTATTTATTACAATATATAATTGGAACAGTTTTGCTTTTTTAAACAAGTGTTATCATTTTAATATCTGTAGTTTTAACCTTTCCTGCTTGGGGGTGGTAAGCAGACCAGGATCTGCAACAACTGTGGTCGAATCTAGACTGCCAACAGTCTCTGCTACGTTAGTTCTCTGAGTGGCACATTTAGTGGCAGTGTGAAGGAAGAACCTGCTAGGGGTCCATTGACACTAGGCTAACATATCACCCTCAGTGGTCCCATATGTAGGCAGGGCTGGTCTGGTCGGAGTATTCCTTTAGACTGGATTGAGTCTGCAAGGAGATGCCATCCTACTATTTGTGTTTCGGATATAGCTGGATTGGCCCCTGTGGAGTGATTTTATCCAGACGGTCATGCATTGTAATATGCTTGAGTAGATAGATGGTGAAATTTCTATCAGTCCAATTAAAGGGCTGTGTTTGAAGCAGGTGAAGCTTTTTGGTGATAAAACAGACATATATACACCTTTAGCATATTTTGTGACCAGGTAGTATGACCTTGGGTTGGTTACAGTGCTTAGTC
The DNA here is from genome assembly GCA_947462335.1 of Harmothoe impar. Classification (NCBI taxonomy): domain Eukaryota; kingdom Metazoa; phylum Annelida; class Polychaeta; order Phyllodocida; family Polynoidae; genus Harmothoe; species Harmothoe impar. The sequence goes on from OX381714.1 coordinate 60,644,152, forward strand.
CTACTAATAACATTGCTCAAATTGACATTTGTGACCCAAATACTGATTTCAGAGACTGTAAATGGCATCATTATCTTGGGGCAAGTGCTGTAATGAGGATTTGACTTTTTCTGCGACCAAAAAAAGATCAGATAATTTTTCATTGTAAAGTGTTCCTCAAACCCGAGCATGTCAGCCATTTGGGCGCTATAGGAGACAAATTATTTTATTCTTGTCTTTTCATTATTTCTGACCGTAATCATTTCTTCTCTTCGGTTACACCAAGGGGTAACATGACCCCCATTCATGGAGAGTGGTGGGGAATGTCTGACTGATCCCTGCTCAATAAAACTATGACTTCATTTGACCTTTAAGGGCTACAGAGTACTTTAACCCTTTGAGGACAGATGCCGGTCAAAGATGAAATTTGTCAACGCAGCCCTGGTGAGTAACTCGTCGGTGCTGCATTTATGCAGTCTTTGCCAAAACGTGCCGGACAGTGGCAATGTCCGCCTAAAATGGCTCTGGTCCGGCAGAATGACAAGTGTTGCAGGACCAGATGTCCTCTACCTTCTGGACTTTCCAAAATTGAAAGAATTTTTCAAATATTCCAACTAGAACTGAAGTTACAAGTTCTAGAGTGCACACTAATATTCTAAGCAAATTAGAGCAATTTTTTTGTTATTATTTCTTTTATAAATATTATTCTATTCTAAATAGTATGCAAAACTTTGATTTTGGTATTCAGTCCTGCAGAAATCTATCCGGTCCTGCAAAATTGGCTAGCTGCAGGACCGACTGTCCTGCATGCTGAAAAGTTTTCGCAAAGACGGTTTATGCATCATGCCGACCCTTTGGGGGTGTCTGAACACCATAGGGTTGGCATGACACCTTTATATTCATCAGATCCATATAACTGCAAATTCCAAAAAGGAAAAACCCATAAAGGCTGTGTGGACTCTTGGACTACCTGTTTCCCTCTATATATAACAGCACGTAGGAGGGTAAATGGACTGCTGGTGCACAGCCTGACCACCACAGAATCTGGCATCTCTTGGCAAGGCCGAAAAAGGGCCTGCACCCTCAGAAAAGTGAGAGTCATTGTCGCTAAAACTACCTCACCTGAGAGTCAGTCAGTTTTAGCCTCTCACTTTTCTGTGTGTGTGGCTAGTGGGTTCTCTGTGGGAGTCTTATAGCTGTGGCTGAGTTGCCACTCCCTGGTCAACAAAAAGTAGGAAATCTGAAGATTTTGATCAATTTTCTGTAGGAAATTAGCACAATTTCATACAGAAATTCTAGCAAGAAAGTAGGAATTCCTGAAAAAGTAGGAAAAGTGGCATCTATGAGCTGTGGTCAGTGGTTACAGTGTTATCTCAAATAAACCAGACTTCACACTCTATAGACCCCATCCTCAAGTGTATTTAATTGAAGTGTTAATGAAACCACCCTTCCTGTCCCAAAGTTTTATGGCTCATAATGATACCACAAAAGGAATGAGGCTGGCCTCCCCCTGTAGGTGTTAAAATTATCACCAGTAAAGGTACTGATACCCTCACAGTTGGGGGGCTGCCAGATCGAGTATACCTCCCCCCTCCGCATACTTCTTTATCCTCACCTCCCCCACACAGATAATCTAAAAGGTCCAGTCTTAAGTCTCTAGTGGCCATTCCAGGTTGGTCATAGGGTCATCAGTTGGGGGGCTCGCCAGGAGATGCCAGATTGAGTATACCACAGAACCTGCTGACGCAGCACTTTCTGCTGAGTGCTGTGTAGGTGTCTGGTCATGTGACTGGTCACGTTGGTGGTCAGGAGGAATCTAAGACATCTAATAAAGTGAGGAGCCCACAGAGCAGTGCCCACACTCTCCTACTCTTGTTCCGAAATCCTTACGAAGGAAGGCTCTGGTAACAACCACTATGAACAGGTGCTGGTAACTCCTTAAACAGGTCCGGGAAATGAAGGGAAACCCTCCCCAGAGCCGTTATTTACACCACTGTTAATTTTCACAACGCAGGTAAGTGTGAAAACACTGCAGGGTTAAAATTAGCAACGGTTTTGCTTGCAACATAAACACAACAGGGCTAAAATTAGCAACGGTTTTCTTATAACCCATTTGCTGAATTTTCTATCAATTTGCTGTTAAATGTTTATATCCCATAAGATAGATTAGTGTATGCTCTTGAATCATACATGGGGAATAGTGAATCATACATGGGATTGCCATGAAATCACATATAAATAAGCTTTTTCTATAGACTTTCCCTCTGTGCTCCTCCACTTCACCCAGTAGGCAGTGAGCCCTGCAGTGTTTTCACACCTACCTGCGTTGTGAAAATTAGCACTGGTGTAAATAACGGCTCTAGGGAGGGTTTCCCTTCATTTCCCGGACCTGTTAAAATGACTATGCTAGCGACTTTTGAACCTGTAGTCATTTTTCACCCTGGCTTATGAAGCCATTGTGGAAAATGACCCTGCTCTTAAATCATAGTAAGTGCCTTTTTGTAATGGATGTTTCGGATATTTGCCTTCACTTTTCAATTGTGAAATCATCATAAATGGAAGAAGAACTATATGTATTAGCAATTTAGTATTTCAAAATATCTCCCAATGATTTTTCTTAGTAGTATACTAAACACTTGCACCAGACATGGGAGAGAATAGGTCTCTATCCTCAGAAGAATGCAAATGTGACTGGTGTGTCAAATTTGTGACAGAAAAAAGCACCCCATCAGTAGTGATGACATTTAAATTGGATTTTGCTGGGTTTGAGTAGCTTGGAATCAGTGAACAGGAACCAGAATGTATGATGGTAGTGTTACCATCATACTTTCTGGTTCCATGTCCCGTTCTTCTTTGCTGGTTCCAAGCTAACCACAGGGACTGCCCAAAGCCAGCTAAGGGAGTGTTCATTTATTAATTACAGGGGGTGGTGGTGAAATTTCGCGAGGAGGGGCGAAAATTTTTTACACCCCCCCTCGAGAGCGCGTGTAACATTTCGCGCCCCCCCCCTCGCCAAAGGCGCCGAAAATTTATTGCCCCCCCCCCCTCTATAGTAACATGCGGGCTTTTTAGCTAAAAAGTGGCTTACATTTTTACGCCCCCCCTCAAGAGGGGTCAGAATTTTTACGCCCCCCCCCCCCTCAGAAGGGGTCGGAAATTTTTGCGCCCCCCCCAAAACCCCCCACCCCCCCCTGTAAATAATGAATGAACACTCCCTAAATCCGAGCTCAAGGTCATAGTGGTTGTTATCAGAGATTTCCTTCTGAAGGATTAGAGAATGAAAGTAGCACTTTCCCCTTGGGGAGCATTCCTTTTACAGAGCTATAGATGTACCGTATTCAATGTAAAGAGCACTTTCCCCCTAATAAACACCCCTCCCTTTTTGGAACCATGCTTAAACTAGGAAAAATGCAAAATTTCATATCGTATTTGGGATAATCAAACCGCAAAAACGCCTATAAATAGGCCCTGGGCGATTGTTACGTCGCAAACGGTATACCTTTGAATGTTTCCTATCACCGCCATACCGAAGTCCCTAGACAGCGCTCACCACCGGTCGGCTCCCCAGGGTCTCCAGCTCATTACATACAATCAGCTTCACACTACGCTGAATCTGCGTCTAATTATAAGACACATTATAAATTAATTAACACTGGTATTGGCTTCATCAGCGTCTCTCGGCCTGTGAGATTGCTACTGGCCTGGATGCTGGAGAGGAGTCTGAGAGTCGGATGGAGGCTATCAGTGTCTGAGCTATCATTAGGAAGTGGTCATTTTTTAACAGGGGAGGTTGGAGGATTTTTCACGCAAGTGTGTACAATTTTTTTACGAGGGGGACAAGATTTTTTCTGTCCCCACCCCCCATCAGGGTTCAAATTTATCATCGCTGACTCCTTTAAGCTATAGTTGCTGGCTGGCTTTTTGCTAAAAAAGGAGTGGTCTACCCCCCCCCCCCCCTCTCAAGGGGTCCAAATACTGTTGCCCCCCCCCCCCCCCCACTGCACCCACAATCCACCATCCCCCCTCCCTGTTGTTAAACATGACCACTGCCTTAATAGATAGAATATCTATAGATTTGACTTTACCCCTTTAGGGACGCATAGTTATGTCATTTATCGTCATGATGTATGAATGTAGAACTAGACTCACAAGGGGTGCATTCATGCATCACGATCACCAAGGATAAAGAGCGGTTAAATGTTGCTACTGGCGTGGATCCTGCTAGAGATTCTGGACCCTGAATAAAATTAGTACTAAAACAGTAATTAGGCATGCCATGCGACCCATATCACTACCCGATTCAGGGGTGTCGGAAGCAACTTGACTTTGGGGGAGGGGGCGCAGCCAAACCTAACGAGGTTCACTGAAAATTTTATTGGGGGTCTGGGGGCATAGCCCCTAAGGAGAATTTTGAAATAGTTGACATCACTTGGTGCATTTTAAGGTCAATTTGTCTGCCCCCCCTGGTCCCCTCTGTTCCGACACCCCTGCGGCTGTTGGTTCACCTTTACTACATCAATAGTTGAATGAGTTGAATGCCCTCCCGTCTATTCACAGAGTGGTGTGCCGTGATTAATTTATCCCTCAGTGTCTGTGTCTGTGTCAGTAAATGGAAACTGTTCAAACTGTAGTGGAGCACTTTATTCCTGATACACAGTGACCATTGGCGGATCCAGGGGGGGGAGAGAAAAGAGGGGAAAAAAGAGAGAAGCGGACAATACCATATAGACACAGACCATCAGCATTTTCTTAGGGGGGAGGCATGCCCCCAAAACCCCCTAGTATGGCTTTTCTTGCGCTGCGCTTCGCTTGCATGCGGGAACACAGTCACTGGTTGACCAGGTTTGGGCCCCCCCCTCTGGAAAATCCTGGATCCGCCACTGCACAGAGAGAAGAGACAGCGTCACTTTAAAGCCTGTCTGAGCTCAACCCACCCAGAAGATGGCCGTACCCGTACAGAGAGGAAGTTAGCGTCCACGGGTGGCACCATTTAGCCGCTACGCGACAGAATGTAAGCCCCATCTCAATAAAAGTTCCAACCCCCCTCCTCTATCCTCCCCCCCCCCCCCTCACCCTGCCCATTCCCTCCCCGCCCCAACTTCCGCCACATGCGATCCGCTCCTTCCCCTGCCGTTAGCGCTGCCCTTTTTACCCAGAAGTACCGGCACCACTTCCGGAGTTTAGTGCCCGGATGAGGCCGCCCAGACGCCACCTGGCGGGTCCCAGCTACATCAAACTAACTGCGCACGCAGCTCCGACGTCTGGGCCAAAGATGGTTAACCCTGTAAGGACGGCATGGTGCCGGAAAGGTTCATAGTCGTTTGTCCTACTGTTGCACTTCTGTTGCACAGTGGCGTATGAAAAGAGGGGCCAGGGGGGCCCGCCCCCCCCCCAAATCACTGAGGAGGGGGGGGGCCTGAATATGTTTGGGCCCCCCAAGGTTTGTCAAGACCCGTAATATAATACACACAATTTCCAATTCTTACCTCTCCTCTCCTGCATAGGGAAAAGTGGGGGCACAGGAGCATGGGCCCCCCAACCAGAACTAAAGGGGGCTCAAATACTACTATCTATACAATCCAATATAAGTGTGTGTATATATCAGGCATTAAAGCCGATACTTAAAGTTGGTTGGAGTGGGCCCTCTGCCCCCCCCAATGACGATTTGCTTCCTACGCCTCTCATTGCACCAATGTAGCACTGGTGAGTAACTCACCAGCCGACGAGTAACTCACTAGCCGGGGAGGAACTTGCAAGCTGGTGAGTAACTCATCAGCCAGCGAGTAACTCACCAGCCAGCGAGTAACTCACCGGCTGTATTCACCACGGCTGTATTACATGTCTCATGTCTAACAAGAGCATTAACACACTTTGCTGCCCTTAAAGGTTTAGATGTATAGACGTATCATATAGGCTCTACATCACTTAATGTCTAAGTTAGCCTTGAGAAGTGCCTACTGCTACTTTTGGAGGTAATATATACTCATTCTAGTTCAGAATCATTACACAGAGAGATGAAGAAGAATCACTATCACTCCCGACTTGATCACTGAGGTAACTCTCCCCAGGAGTCCCAAGTGACTCCCTAACACTAGCAGGACTCTATAATGACTCCTATTCTAAGACTCCCTAATGATTGTGAGTCAATTTAGAGTCCTGGGGAGAGTTAGCTCAGTTATTGAGTCCAGACTCCCATTTGGGAGTCACCGTGATTCTACTTCTTTTATCTGTGTACGATATGTAGTTAATATCTTCATTGAAAATCCAGCCTATATATACCAAGGTGGTCAGATAGCATTTCTAAACTATTTTCTTTGTCACAAGTCCACCTGTAACCACCCCCTCCTCTGCCCTTCACATTGTCGTGACAGAATACTGAACTAGTTACCCTACTCATGACAGACACATCAGGAACCCGTGGGAAATGCTGAGTCAGCAATATGTGTATCATGACAGTATCATAACAAACACGTCTCAGATTCTTTAACAATTTCTCAGTATAACTACTTGTACATTGTACCTCAACCCGGTACCTAATCCTTTATGTGCCACATAGTGCTTTAATACAGCATACCCATTTACAGTCTTAGTGATGCATGAATGCAGCATTGGTGAGTAACTCGCCAGGGTTGCATTTAAACATTATGCCGATTATACACCGTTGATAAAGACTGATGGGTCGGCATGATGCTTGGATGCAGCTCTGGCAGTTACTCACCATGGTTGCATTTTATTCATCATGACGACCAAGGGCACAGCACATTAAGGCATTATGCCTTCACTAGAGGGTTAAGCATGTATCATAACACAATCTGCCCATGACATAAACATATGTTTTGCCACTGTATCCCTCTATACCGACACACATTGTCCCTCATCCTGTTATATATATTGTTGTTGTCGTGGGGACAGTGTCTGTGGTCACCATGATGGTGGTCTGGGCATGGTTCTATCCGTGTATGATATCACCACCCTCCCCACACATACTTCACGGCACCATATGTATACACAAGAGGTCATATGAAGGACACATTTGAGTTAATTCAGAGGACTTTAACTCACCAACTTGCCAGGAATCGATTGATCAAAATCGAGTGTCCTAATAATTGGACATGCTTAGATCTGTAGTACACCCGCGGGTTTTTGATAAACAAAACTAAATATTCTAGGAGAGTTAGGCTTACATATGTAGGCTGTTTACATTATTTATTTCAGGGCTGACCAAGAGTCTGTTCCCACTGCATATTCCTATTCAGGAAGGGGCACATGAGAAGACTCAGAAGGCTGTGTCTCACGACCTTGAGCCAATGTTTTTGTCTCTGACCGGGTGCCGTCTCTGACCAGGTGCCGTCTCTGACTGGGTGCCGTCTCTGACCGGATGTCACTTTGGGAGTTTAGTTATGTTCTACCAACAGCAGGGGGCTAATAATAATTACATAAGAGCTGCCATAACGTTATTACATATCCTTATATATATGAGTATAGGTTAACATTTAAAAAACACGTTTTCTGACACCAGGTCAGAGACTGTACCCGGTCAGAGACGGCACCTGGTCAGAGACGGCACCCGGTCAGAGACAAAAACACTGGCTCAAGGTCGTGAGACACAGCCAGAAGTAGCCATGTGGGGCTGCAAGGTGTTTTTTCTTTGCTACAATGTACTATTTCCCCTTTGTCCTCATGATGCATGAATGCAGTCCTGCAATTCGCCAGTGCTGCATTCTGGTATCATGCCAACCCTAGCCTTGATACACTCCAGAAGGGTTGGCATGATGCACCGATGCAGACCTAGCCAGCTACCCACCAGCAATGCGTTGGTGCATGATGACTTCAAATACACATGACACTATGAACTTTACACGGTCCTTAAAGGCCCTAACGCCGACAACATGGCGTCGTTGACTGCCTCCTGCCGGCCCTCATTGACACCATGGTCAGACCGGAAGTGGTCAGGACGAGGTGCGCGCGCCGCATCCATCTGTGTTAGCGCCACCTGGAGGGGGGCGGCGGAGACGGACGGCGCTGGTACCCGGTGTACTGAGGGGCCGTATATCCTGATACAGCAGACAGGCCGGGGACCAGCGGGTGACGTACGTCATGACGTCACAATGACGGGTTGTCAGTTAAGGCTGTGTCTCACGACTTCTGGTACCATAAAAAATGGTTTATTTAGAGCAGATGAAGATATAAATTGGCTGAAAGGGTTTATGCATGTTTTAACACTTTATATTAGTAATTAATTAGTGGCCCATTTATACCTGCATCTCCTCTAAATAAACAGTTTTCCATCAAGCCAGTCAAAGCTGGCACCCGGCCAAAGACGTTCACATTGGCCAGAAGTCGTGAGACACAGCATCAAGTTGTAGGACTGCTGCAAGTATGGACGGTCTTAATTACTATAGCATCCTTTTTATCAGAGAATGCTGATGGAATTAGTGTATTCTACACGATTGTCACCTCCAGCCTATGGAACATGTTTTCAGATTAGAAATGGCCCGGATTTTCACGATTATCTACTACCATGGGGTATAGTCCCAACCTGTCCCAACTGCACTCTGACTGTTACTGGACGTGCAGTAAGATATGCGGGTTTAAGAATGATTTCCTACATATATATCTTGGTCAAATCGGCTGATTTCCTGAAAGACCAAGCTTTAGCATAGTATCCTAGACCTATCTATGACGTCATGAGTATTCCAAATATGTCCCCAGACTAATATAGACTTCGTTCTCCACATCATGACTACCACAAGAATGTCTGACCACAAGGGGATTCAGTCCGTCTTGAGTGTGTGGGTGTCACAGGGTGGATCCATCATGTAAGAATCCTGGTACTTCACATCCTATTATTGACACCAGTGAACCCTTTTAAGGCCAAAAAAAAAGAAGGTTTGTTTCAGGTAACATGGCAAGAAAATGTAGGGTCGGTAGGTCGGATTTTATTTTTTTAACTTTTTTTTTAAACATGAAAGTACTAGCCAGCCACTCAGAAGACCCTAAAATCTACCAAAAAAGGGTAAAAATACAAAAATTTCTTCGAAATTGCATAAAAAAACGTAGGGTCGGCCCTGTTTTGATAGGGTCGGTCGGGTTACCTGAAACAAACCTTCTTATTTTTTTTGGCCTAAGGACCACATAATGCACTAATACATCCCGCCCTTGGTCATCATGATGCATGAATGCAGCCTTGGTAAGTGACTCATCAGTGCTGCATTCAAGCATCATGCCAACCCTGTTGGGCTGAAACTCTCCTGTAGGGTCGGCATGATGCAGCAATGCAGCACCAGTGAGTTACTTGCCGGGGATGAATTGGTGCATCATGCCGACAAATGTCACATTTTAGAGACATGCTGTCCCTAAAGGGTTAAAGAACTCGATTTTGTAACTATTGAGGACTTGATTTTGGATATTTCCCATACACTCAAAAATGTACTGTGAGAACGTGCATTTAAAGAGTAACATACTTTCTCAGCACACTTTTGAAGGGTTTAGGACGACATGGTGTCTCACGATTCATGTTCATTTATCTTCAGGATGCACTAACGTAGCCCTGGTGAGTAACTCGCCAGGGCTACGAAATTCATCATGCCGGCCCTTTGGGAGTGCATCGACCAGAATGCAGCACATGGGCTTTACTCACCAGTGCTGCATTCATGCACCATGACGACAAAGGGCACAGTACCCATTGCAGCACTGAACTGCCCTTAGAGGGTTAGGGCGTTGTTCTGTCCGTGTTCTGGTGACGTATGGGGATGTGGACCTGACAGGATGACAGACCTCACTCAGTACAGGGGGTCACACAGGAGGTCGGGTTCGCGCGTCAATCCTGGGAGTGCCCTAGTCATCTGAAGCTAGACTGAAGTCGTTCATGTGTAGGTCTAGTCTGGTCTAGTGTCCATATGGAAGGCCAGTGGACCATACATTTGCCAATTTCTAATTTCCAATTGCCGAGTTATGGGTCAATAGAAATGTATGGATAGACAGAATGAAGATAAATATATATATGTATGGCTATTATATTTACATATATTATCATATATCTATATACATCAATCATATGTATATATTTTGGGCATGCATATCCAACTAATGGCAATTTGGAAATTGCAATTGGCAATGATGTGGAGTACTGGCCTTCCCTAGTATGAGTTTTGGGCATGCCTGCATATTGATATAACCCGACCTTGAACCCCCTTGACCGATCTGGAATGGACTGAAGCTAGACTATAGTTCACGCGAACCCGGCCAGGAGGTCGGACACATGTCACTCACACCTCAACAAAACCAACCAGGTCCCCATAGATGGTGTGTCAGCTAAATATTTAGAGATTTTTTAGTTTTATCATATTACTATTGTATATCCTATCCCATATGTCTTCCCTAACTTTTAAAACTATTGGCAGTGTCTTAGTCTATAAGATGAGCAGATACAGTGCAATATTTTTTACTGTAGGTCGACACTAAAACTCCCTATCTGTTGATACTGCATGGCTCAGTGCATTCTCTATCAGATTAGTTCCCCCAATACTCTCCTGGGGGAGTGCCTGAGTCAGTGAGGTAAATCAGGTACATTGTTATCAATCTCAAATTATGTATTAATAGACAAATATGTTGCACTGTTTATCAGCTAAAATGATAATGGAACCCATGATATTGAAGTGATATCCCATTTTGAAGAAAAGGTTTGGGAAGTATATTAGCTGATATACCATCTTTAAAGGGATATTAACCTCAAGCCAGCTTGAACTTATAGCGTGTATCCCCGCCTTCAGTTTACTTTCTTATTTTCCTAAATTGGCAGTGATATGCTAATATTGGAAAAGCGGCAAAAATCCCACGGACCCTAGCAAAGATGGGTACCTATCTAGAGGCATAAAAACGCATGGACATGGACACAGTGCTTGAATGTGCTGTCGTTGATCGTCATGATGCATGAATGCAGCCCATGCGAGTGACTCGCCAGGGCTGCATTCATGCAAGTTGTCAATTTGTTATCATGATGCACCAAGGCAGCCCCGGCTGATCTGGGGGATCTGTGTCAGGATGTCAGTGCGAGCAGCTCAGAGTAAGGAATGATGTGCACGGCAGCGCGGAGAGCATCATTTCCGCGTGACTGGTCACATATATTTACATATACTAGCTGTTAAGGTCCGTGTGGGAGGTGGAGTCATTGTTCATCACCACCCACTGTTTTACAAGTCCTGACTTCAGGGAATTTAAAGTTGTTATTGTATATGCATATAATGCTCTAGTACTCCATCCTATGTTCCAACTGGTTCAAACTGATTCTGGTTATCCCCTTTGAGTGGGCATTTTTGTTAAGGAATCGTAAATTCCTTTTGGTCCCTCTCCTCAACAGAGATCCAAACATTTGGGACCTCCCCAAATTCACCAGCGCCCCCCCCCCTCCCCAATTGTTAGAAAATGACCACTTCCTTAGTTCATACAGGCTGTTTAGCTTGGTTTCCGAGTACAGCAAACTTTGATATAATCTGGCGTGTGTGCGTGCCGCCCTATATTAATATTACAACCTGTTAAACCAAAAATAATAAAGCAGTGGCTTACTCGCTCGAACTGTTGGTAGAGTTTCTCGAGGTACTTTTTCCGTCCCAGGTGGCCCCTGTACTGGGCCTGTATGCGGGTAGCCGCCCTGTCCTGGGGGCCTGCGTTATCCACCTGTAATACACACACAACAGAAAAAAAGTTATTATTCAGCTCCAATATCATCTATATGAGGATTTTAGGGAATGCAGGGCTTGGTGGGAGGCCTTGGTGGGAGGTCCAAACTAAATATGATCCATTTATGATATAATGTTGTATGACGTTTTTTGTTTACTGGATTCCAACCCTTATTTTAACCTAATCTTCGACATTCCCCTCCCCCTGAATCCTCAACCTCCCGCTGTGGGTAGAGAATCAGCCCACCCTAATAACACAATTCAGAAGGATTGGAAAGCAGCATTTTGAGCTTTAGGGACTTCACATAGACCCTATGTTTCAAATTGTTTTCAGACCATTTTGAGGGATAGGGACATGGAAAAAATATTTGTGGCTTTGGGACTTCACATGGGCCCTATGTCTCAAACCGTTTTGAGGTATAGGGGCTGTTTGGCACATAGGGACTTCACCTGGCCCCTATCCCTCCAGCCTCGGCCAGCGACTATCCTACCAGTTGGATAGCCTGGGAGCAGGCCTTCATCCCATCCCAATACACATCTTTCAACTACCTCTGTCAATTATAACTGTTAATTGTACAGTAGCCCCCAGGTACTTTTATTACCACTTTGATATTGATTAGCATCTCTCTGTACTTGGATGTGTATTGACCAATACACACCCATTTGCGCCACCAAACTGGCGCAAATGGGTATCAAGTGAGATGAATGTCTGCTCCCAGACCATACACAGCAGAGGGGCCGCAGCAGTGTTGGTCTGGGAGTCCGAGACTGCTATCCCTCAAACGGACCAATTTTGAGGGATAGGGGCCTTTTGAGGGATAGGGGCCTCACAGCCCTGGCTGAATAATGGAGCCTAGGTGGCTCTCTGGTTGACCTAAGTGAGTCACTTGGGAGAGTCACATCGTTGATATAGTTCCTTGGCTCACCTTAACTAGGGCTCCCCTAGAGAAGAAAGTCATTCTAGAGGACCCCTGGACTCCCACTTGACACTGTTTCTTTTGTGTAACATTATTATAGTGGGAGTTCCACAAGAGCCGATTAAAATGTTTGGGATGAACTGGACTCAATTTCCTGGAGAGCCACTCCCCCTCACAGTATTGGTGTTTCGTAATTACAAATCAAAGGGTATGTAACCCCTTTGTACACACATAATCACAGATTGCAGGTCCTATTGTGCTCTTGCTATTCCAGTATTGTTCTGCTTCTGGAACACCCCTCCCATGCTAGTTAGAGTCAGGCTATTGGCGAACCTTTTGTTTCCTCATCTACTTCCCAGCACGCCAATCTAGAATAACCAAGGCCTGGGGGAAATCAACGCTTACCGCTGAGGGCGGACAGAAACCCTTACATTGGTCTGCACAAAGTAATCAAACCCTTCACTCAAAAAACAAGAGTTAACATTTAATAATGTTTCATCCACAAGTGTTGAAGCGTTTGGAAATAATTTGCAAGTAAAGGGTAAACTTCGCATATACGTGGAAGACTCCACGGAAGATTTCCCTAGCAGCACCATCATTTACCGCCATTCAAGTGAACAGTCAGTTCTGTCTTTAATAAAAATATAGGATCACATTTATACAGCTCTAAATGCATACCGTCTTCTTACAGATTATTAGCATTTATATTAACATTTAAGCAATATCAACTAAAGAAACATATTTGTGAATTTTGATCATAAGACCAGACAAGGAGCGAATTGCTTAAATAGTTAAAGACTACAGATATTGATTCTAAGATGGATCTTTGGCCTTGGATCTCCAAATTCAATCACTAAAACTTGCAAGGCAAGTTTTATCTCCCCACCAGACATAACTTCTCACATCCTGAGACCCAAGTGCCTTGTAATAACAGTAGCTAATACCACCTTTGTCCACAGGAGGCAGAAACAGCACCATAAACCTGCCCGGTCAGACAAAGGCTGCAGCACCAGGAAATTAGACAAACCGTTTTTTTACAAACTCTGGCGTACGGTAGATTTACCATGAGGCGGACACATACCTTGAGACGGACAGTGACATTTGAGGTTATATTAGTACGCTTACGACTTCTAGCGTCTGTTTCTTTTTTGAAAGAATAACATTAAAACTTTACCATTATTCCCAATATAAAGCTTAAAATACTTGAATGACCACGAAATCAAAAGTCCGCCTCAAGGTATGTGGCCGACTCTGAGAGAATCTACCCTAATCATGTTCCAATCTCCCGCAACTGAGATGCCCCAGCAAGTTTTAGTGCAATATACGGGTACCTTATCGGGGCTGTATCGACCCTGGCAGGGTCGGCATGATACATTCCTGGGCTGCATTCATGTATCATGCCACTGTGCTGCTATTAGATGGTTAAGCCATCAGGACCCTTGTTCTCTCTGTCTCTAAAACAGACTAGGGACTGCCTAATATCAGGAGCCGGTTCTCATAGAGAAAGCTCACGTCAAGTGGGTCTTGTTTAAGAGTTACCAATTTCCTGGTGTTCAAAATAAGGAAAACCTGGTGAGTTATATCAGGGTCGGGTCTGTAGGGGGACATAAATACAGTTAGCGGCCACATCCACAAGCCGGTTCTTGTCTCTGGTTAAGGTTATGTTATTGTTTGTAGACAAGGGATTTATTGGAGATCGATATGAATGGGCAATGGGGATTGTTTGTCGTTTTGACTTTAAAGTTACTCATAAAACATTCAGGATACTATCACATTGATTCAATCCTATGGTTCCAATCAACATGGACACCCAAGCTTCGAAACTCAATACTCCTTTTCTTATTTTATAATATGTGTTTTTAAACTATTTCCTGGTTGTTAAATAGCGTGAGTAGCCATAAAGTTGCAGATGATGGGATTTCTTCTTGCTTCATACATACGTTGTACTGTTCATATATACATTCTAGTCAATAACAGAATCTTACATATTGTTGTAAGGTATCAAAGAAGCATCAAATGCCCCCCTTTCCAAACCTATATCTTCAGAAGTCATACTATACCCTCTGAGAAAAGTGTGCTGCGTTTTCATGCTTTATCTGCAGCCACTTTTAACACACTTTTTTGTAATATACCACATACTTGCCAAAAGTGTTTTCATCTCAAAACTGTGTTGACAAAAAGTGTGCTACTCTTTAAATGCATATTCCCGCAGCAAACATATTTCAGCGAGTCCTCCATGGCTACAAAAACAAGGTCTTTAACCCTTAAAGGACGGCATGTCACAAAAAGATGACATTTGTCAACATGATGCACCAATGCAGCCCCGGCAAGTAACTTGCCGGTGCTGCCTTGGTGCATCATACCGACCCTTTGGGAGTGTCTCAACCCTAAAGGGTCGGCATGATGCTTGAATGCAGCAATGGCAAGTTACTCACCAGGGCTGCATTCATGCATCATGGCAACCAAGGGCATGATGCATTAATGTATCATGCCATCCTTAAAGGGTCAATAGTTCCGTGACTAGGAGTCGTCCTGCCCTCCCTGCCTACAGCCATAGCTGCAGGTATCTCACTAACGACACCTACCCAGTCTCAGTCAGCATCTATCCTATGTGGATAGCCTGGGAGCAAGCTGTCATCTAACCCCTATACACATATTATAATCACCCCTTTCAAGTATAGGTGTTGATCACACAGTAGCCCCCACCTAAATGTATTACCCCTCTGAATTAGATAAGAATCTGTAGTTGGGAGTGTATTCCCCCGATACACTCTTTTAATTTGCGCCACCAAACTGGCGCAAAAGTAAAATGCACCTGCTCCCAGCCCATACTATAGTATTGGGCTGGGATTCCGAGACTGCCACCTAGTGGCCTTCTGGCGTACTACGCTGTCACCTCCGTCTCAAATGTCAGAGCACCGTCGCCATATTGGAAATGTCAGCCCTAGAGAAACCATTAACCCTTTAAGGGCCGCATTGTGCTTTAATGTGTTGTGACCTTTGTCGTTATGGTTGATGAATGCGGCCCTGGTGAGCAACTCGCCAGGGCTGCATTCATCTATATGATGACCCTTAGTATCAATCCAGTACAACAGTGTGTTGCGGGAACATGCATAAAGAGAAACACACACAAATTTGCTACACGCTTTTGAGATCAACACACTTTGGGCAAAAGGTGTGTAGTGTGTTACATCAAAATGTGTGTTAAAAGTAGCTGCACAAAAGCGTGTTAAAATGTGTGTAAACGTAACACACTGTTCTTAGAGTGTAGGATCGGCATAAATGCTTAAATGCACTCTGGCTATAGTAGACTTGCCAGGGCTACATTCACCCATCATGATGATAAAGGACACAATGCATTAAGCACTATGCGGTCCTTAAAGGGTTAGTGGCAGAGGTAAACGTATCCGTGAGCTGATCCATGGACAGGTCCATAATACCAGATATAAGTGGATGAGGAGTGCTGCTTGACCTGTGTACTAATTGTCACAAAATAATTGGTGTCAGCCATTTTCCTTATTTGCTGTATGCTAAATCGGGGAAGAAGCCTATCTGCACATCCCCTAATAAGCGCAAACATCCCTTTTGGGGCGATTTTCTAAGATATAAATAACCTAGAATGCCTTCATTTTTGACCCAATTAAAATCTTCACGACTAAAATGTCTTCATTCAATTTGTTAAGCCCACTGTGCGCTCATAACGTCGAATACGGTAATACCATAATGCACAGCAACGCGTATAAATATACACACCTGCAGAAGTAGAAACTGCCCCCTCCCCCTAAGTTGAAACTTTGGGGACCAGGCTGTGTCCCACCTTTCCCTATACTACTACCTTGGGGTCTAATCACTGTCGCAACACTGATGTGCTGACCACGTTTTTGATGTGCTGACCACATGGTGGACACTCCAACAGGGAATGTAAGATTGCCATACTTCTAGTGAGTTTGTAACATTGAAATCTACACCATATATTCATAAGGGTGTAAGAAGGCTATATGCATTCACCTTTTACAGTGATTGCCATTAATTACTGAGAAAATGGGAGTTTGTGATTTCATGGTGATGTCCCGTAACACACTGCCACTGATGCCCGTAACACACAGGTAGTGTGTGCTATAGTGATGTCCCGTAACACAAGGAGCTTCTCTGCGAGCGACACTGGGAAAAACTTTTGAAACCCTTACAAAGGTGAATTGTGATTGGTCCTGGACCTAATTGTCCCCTTACTACTACACCGGAAGGCCAGTTTGTATCTTGATCATTGGCAAATTTTTTGACCCCCCCCCCAGAGGGGTCCAAATTCCCCCCCCCCCCCCAGTCAAGGGGTCCAAATTTTTTACCCCCTCCCCCAAATCCACCACCCCCCTGCTGTTAAAGAATGAGCACTCCCTAAACTAGCATGACTGTGTGGCTGGTCATGCTTCAGTGAACATGGTGACACCATGTATATTTCAGAGTTATGCAATTGGCTTGACCATTAGGAACCTACCCTTCATCTACTGCCTGCAGTACGGAGGGGTGGTAACCTGACTACTCTAACTTACATTATCAAAACAGGATTTTGTGCTGTGAAGTTGCATTAAACTGTATAACTTATAAAGAACCTCATCAGTTCAAAATTGTATCACTAATTTTACAATCCCAAATGCCTGCTCCCCCCCCCCCTCCCCCCAGACCAGTCATTTAATCTTTCATTTAGTTTATGTATATTGTATATTTTGTAATTTTATAACTAAATGTATATGTATTATGTACAACAGAGAACCTTGTTACGGGCATCACAGAAATGTGTTACGGGACATCACAACAACAATCAAGCAGTGTGGTCAGCACATCACTCATTGTGTGTATGGTGCCCAATACTGCATATCTAGGCCCCTATCATGGTTGAATCAATATCCACTTGGTGTAAATAGATATTGCAGCTATCTATTGTGAAGTGTACATTCTAAATAGCCCAGGTACACCCTGTTATCACCCTGTTATCCGCCATGTTGATGTGCTGACCCAGCGTGGTCAGCACATCAAAAACGTGGTCAGCACATCAGTGTTCTGACAGTGCTAGTGAGGGAAGTAAGGTTCAATAAGTGTGTGCATTTTCTTTATCAGATATTCGCCAATGTAGAGGAGGACAGATATATTCACCCCACCCCCTCACTGCGTCATTGCCCTCTCCTATGCCATTGATTACGAAGCAGAAGTATCTATTTTTCTTTTTCATTCCATGCTATACCCGGGGGGACGATTAAAGTATATGGTTCTTTTTTTTAATACAACCGCTAGAGGGAGCCATTAAATGTGTACTGGTGCTAGGAGGAGGTCTGTCTGCCCCACCCCCACCACACCACACAGACCAGCACACAAAACACATTAGATATCAACCCTTAGCAGCTTAGTGCTTAAATCAGCTATACCCTTTGTCGTCATGATGTATGAATAACTTCACTCGCCAATGCTGCAATCATGCATCATGCCGACCCCATGTGATTGACACACTCGCAAAAGTTGCAAATAGTACATTAAAGCACTACCCTAAATTATCATGTAGAAGCTGCGGCTAATACGCGATCGCTGGTGCGGCTTATAGGATTGGCCAAAGCAATTTTCAGACTCTCTTTGAGGCTAATATGATTTGTCGAAGGATATTCAAGCATCATGCCGACCGTATGGGGTTAAGTACTGTGGCACAGGAGGGTCAAATCTTATTGTAAATTTAGAAATTGCAAATTCACTTCAACTTGCAAAAAATCAACTTGAGTTAAAGGTGAAAACTCTAACTTCAACCACTTACTGTCACCTGTCAACTGTCAATTCAAGTAAAGCAAATTGTGACTGCTATCTTTCAACACTAAATCAAACCAAAAACAATGCAAATGTCAAAGTTGAATGTGAAAACTCCAACTTCAGTCACTTACTGTCAACTGTCAACTGTCAATTCAGGAACAACAGCTTGTGACAGGTATCTTTAAGCACTGAAGTTCACTCCATGTATCCTATGAATGCTATCAAGTCTTAATAAAGTATTAATCAAGTGTCAATCACATCTCAATCAAGTTGAAGTGAATTTGCAATTTCAAAATTCACAAAAAAATTTGACCCTCCTGGGCCACTGTAGTTAAGACACCCCTGAAGGGTCGGCATAATGCACCAATGCACCACTGGTGAGTTACTCACCAGGGCTGCATTCATGCATCATGATGACCAAGGACATGATGCATTAATGCATTAAAGGTTCAATGATCTTTGGCGTCATGATGTATGAATAATTCGCCAGTGCTGCATGCATGCATCATGCCGACTGTACGGGGTGGATACACTCCTGATAATAAAGGCTGCACTCATTTATCAAGACAGCGAGCGGCAAATATCACACTTTAAACCACAGCGGAGGGCTAAGACAAAGGAGTTCACACCTTGGTTATTTCTGTGTAGACTCACATAACCTTACAGCTGTGGTTTAAAACAGATAGACAATGGTTATGTGAGGCTAACTCAAAATATGACTACTGTAGACTGGCAGGCACCCTATAGGCCAGTTTACTGTGGTTATTTTGAGTTAGCCTCTCATAACCATAGTCTATCTATTACAGAGCACTGCAGTTAGTTCTTATTTAGAAGCCGCAACTAGTACGCAAGACAGAATATTGGTGCGGCTTATAGGATAGCCCATAGTCGAGATGCAGCTCATATATGCATTATTTTTATATGTATACTTCAGTACAAAATAAGCAATTTTCAGACTCTCCGTGAGGCCTAAATGATAGGGGTGCGGCTAATACGCGAGACTTTACAGTATGCGGCCCTTAAGTTAGTGGCAGTGCTAGCAGGTTTGTCTGTGGCTACCCCCTTCCACCACACACACACAGACACACACAGAGAACACATTAAATATTTAACTACTAATTGGAAACCGGTTCGCGGCGTGATTCAGTTAAGAATAGCGACACGCTATTCTATTTATAGCGCTGGATTGGGTGGGGTGGGGAGGGGGGCACTCAATGACTTCAGTTCAAGTTTCAAGTTTTAAAAGCTTTATAATATTTAATCTAAGACTATGAGGTAGATTCAGTTGTGGCAGCTGCAAGGTCATTCTAGCTACACTCCCCTGTATAGGGCCACTATATAAGAAAAAGTTGGTTTCTCACTACCAAGCGCTGAAAAATATTAAATCTGTCAATATTCAAAAGATGGGGACATTTTAGTTATCTTTAGTCCATTACTGAGAGATATGACTTTTAGTTTGATACCAAGTAAGGCAATATTGGTCAACTTTTAATCTTGTTTGACGTTGCAAAATTGCCAAACCTGATTTCTATGACCAATCTATATTTTGAGTGGCCTAAGGCCCTCACTGAATGATATATTTGCCCCCCCCCCCCCCGACACATTTCCTCTCATTACCATAGTGAGGTTATGCACAATTAACAAGTAATGAACGTATATACAGCGAATAGGTTGCCATAGAATGACAAATTATACGCTGTGTCCTCGTTCCTTCATGGACTTCAAAAAGGACTTCGACTCCAGGCAAACAAAGCTGCAGAGAGAGGCCCAGCAGAGAGCCCTGTGGTACACCCTGTCTGTTGAGATAACACTACATTGTGTGAGGCAACAGACAGGGCTTATACGTAAGCTTGTATGGTAGGCATCCTAATCAACTCACATCTCCAAAGTAATAGTATAGCTCCAGCAGATCATTCCAAGCCTTGTCTTACAGTCCATACGACTTATATATAAAATATGATATATAAAAATGCCCATCTATATAATTTCAAATCAATAGAGTTCATCTGAACTCCTTTTTATATTTGATGTATCTGAAGTGGTTGAGTGCTAAGGAAAAAGGCCTATAAGTCTAGCACACCTTAGTCTAGAGTAGACGCATTAGGCTGGGGTAGGGTTTCTTTATCATAGGGGGGTCTGTACCGTATCCATATAAGCCGACAGAAGAAGAGCTCGCGTGTTAGTAGGCGATAGTAGAGCCTGGTAGTCGTGGGGGATGGGGGTGGAAGTTAGACACGTGTATTGGAGATAGAGGTTAGATATGGTAGGAGCATGTATATTCCCCATAAGCAGTGTACTCGATTTCCTGTGGTAGGTCTGGGATATAGGCTAGGTATTGTAGGTGGATGTGGGGGTATAGTTAGGTAGGGGGTGTACTGTATAGGTTATGTGTCTGTGTGGGGGTGGTAGGGGGTGGAGGGGGGGGGTACATGTATATAGGTAGGGGGAGGTGTATTGCTATAGGTAGTGTGTCTGTGTGTGTGGGGGGGGGGGGGAGGGTTAGGGTATATTTGTGGGGTGGGTGGGTTATATAGGTAGGGAGTATATAGGCAGTATGTCTGTCTGTGTGGTGGGGGGGGGTATGGGGGTGTAGGGGGGTTTGTGGGGGTGTAGGGTATATAGGTAGGGGTTGTATAGCTATAGGTAGAGTGTCTGTGTGTGTGGGGGGGGGATGCGTATGGGAGGGGGGTAGTAGGAAGGTTTGTGGGGGTGTGGGGTATATAGGTAGGGGGGTGTATACCTATAGGTAGTGTGTTGGGGGAGGGGTATAGGTCGTGTGTCTGTCTGTGAGTGTGGGGGGGGGGGGGTGTATAGGTAGTGTGTCCCTATGTTGGTGTGGGGGGGGGGGGGTTGTAGGGGTAGGTCACTAATCAATACACACAACATGCCGCAACTGATGAAAGCCACAGCCTCCTCTCCCAGCACAGGCGCCAGTATCAACAACTCTCCCCCCACCTACTCTGTACCCCCAAGACCCTGGCTGTGCCTCCCTACACTCTCCCCCCAACCTACTCTATATCATCAAGACACTGGCTGTACCTCCCCAAGTCTTTGGCTTTGACTCTATAATAATAGAGTCTGGGCAAACTCATATACAAAACTTGTTTGACAAACTACACTTCTGGATTTGACCAATCAAATCCTGCACCTGTGTACAGCCTGGTAGGAAGTCACAATCTAAATATAGCAGTTTGTCCAGTGCCTTTATTTGTAGCCCTTGTGGCGGACAATGGAACTGGAGCTCGAGGCTGTATCTCCCCTTTCCTTGACTTACTTGATCCACGTGACACAAAATGGCACTTGACTTGTGAGGGCCACTACGACCCAGCCTTGAACTTTTGCTGTCTTTCAGCAGGAACCGGAAAGTATGGTGGGCGTTTTCTAGGACTTCTCCCATCACACCTTCCGGTTCCAGCTTGCTGGTTCCTGCAAGCCACGTTCTAAGCATTGTCCAAACCCACCTAAAGGTCAAAGTCGGGTCACGTTGGTGTTCACTAGACCCTGGAAGATTGAAGAACTGGCATAAACGTTCTTCTGTATGTGTATACTCTCCTAGCAGAGTCTGCATATATCCAAGCTAGACTCTGCCTGAATTTGCAAGGTTTTATGGGTAGGTTACTACGACAAAATGTACAAAAACGTTTAGCACCTTAACACTGAAAATGGCGGAATCTCGGCAGAGTCCAGCTCCACATGCAGATTCTGCTGGGAGAGTGCCTCTGGTTACAAGACTACTCTCCCCCCACCTCCCCAGTACCTCCTTGCGTACACTCTCCCCCCACCTACACAGTGCCCCTGTGTACACATTGTGCACACTACAGGCCTCTCATACAGACTCTGGAGGAGAGTGAGGTGGATGTTCATCTAGTGGGTCCCTTAACCCTTCAAGGGCAGCATAATGCATTAATCCATCATGCCCTTGGTCGGCATGGTTAATGATCGAATGCAGCCCTGGTGAATAGGCCTACCTTGCCAGTGCTGTATTCAAGCATCATGCCCACCCTCTGGGGTTGAGCCACTCCCTAAGGGTCAGCACTCACCAGGCCTGCAATTGGTGCATCATGACGACAAATGTCATCTTTTAGCGACATGCATCCCTACATGGTTAAGGACGGCATAATGCACTAAGCACCAGTAAGTTACTCATGCCAACATCATATTTTAGTGACATGCCATCCTGAAAGGGTTAACCTCTTAAGGACTGCATAATGCATTAATGTACCATGCCATTTTGCAGGCATAATGCTCAATGTATCATTCTGAAACATTTAAGCACTATGCTGCCCTTATAGGGATAAAAATGCATTTCATTAAAGCTAATGATGATGAGAAATTGTAATTATTTGTACTAAAACAAACATAAATACAATACCCTACATTCAAATTGATAGAATTCAATCAGATCAGCCATAATTCAGACCTGGAATCTGCTCCAGTAAAAGAGATCCGGGTTGGTTTTTATCCTGAGGCCTTTATTTATTTGTCATAAAAGAATCCCCGAAAAGCCACACCCATGGATAATCTGCAACTGCGGATAAGCCACGCCCGCAATTAGAAGAGGCCCTATCAGCTATATGCTGTATCTTGATGGGGACTACACTGAAAAAAATGACTCGTCGAAGTGACAGTCATAAAATAAACAAGTCAAAAGTTGTCTAACCTATCAGGTTACCATCCCACAAATAGAATCTAGAGCTGGCAAATGTCAGGTTTTGGACTGGCACATGCCAAGTGGGTCTTCTATCTCCAGCTAGAAGACCCGCTTCCTTGTCACTTAGACGAGTTTATGACTCGTTTATGTTATGACTATCACTTTGAAGAGTCTGGAGACAAGTTTACTTTTTGAGTGTATAAGTTATAAGTATTGTAGTATACTTCTAAAAACCCGCGCATAAGTTGCACCCTGGCTGTGGGCAAGTCCTATATAATCTAGTTTTATGGTATTTGCTTAGAGCATTGAGTCTCAGCTCTATACTCATTGGTTAGATCATCCTCTGTGCTAACCAGATGCTATACATGCTGCATCCTGTGCTGTATAACCCCCTGGTGCAGTGCCAAGACATTGTTGGCTGTAACAAGTGTCTGTCTGTGTGAATGGTAACCCTGTGAGGACAGCATCATGCCCTAACCAGCATGTTTTAAACCTGTAAGGGCAGCAGTATGCCCCAACCATCCTATTTTAAACCTGTAAGGGCAGCAGTATGCCCTAACCAGCACGATTCAACCATGTAAGGGCAGCAGTATGCCATATCCAGCATATTTTAAACCTTTAAGGCCAGCATCATGCCCTAACCAGCATGCCCCAAACCTGTAAGGACAGCATTATGCTTGCATTCACGAGGCCCTTTCATCATATTGGTGCATGAATGCAGCCCTGGTGAGTAACACGCGAGCATATTTTTCATATAGGAGGGGGAAGGGTTTTGCTTTGGAGGGGGGCGGAGGGTATATGATTTTATAAAGGCTTATATAGGGGACGCCACTTTACACCATACTGAGGAGTAGAAATGGCACTAATACTCAGCGTTAAACCCCAGACCTTCAGATGCGGGTCTACGGTAGATTCTGCTGTAGGTCTTCAGCAGAATCTACTGGAACCAAAGTTTGCTGTTCAGGAACAGTACTTATTTCTAACAGTGGTTTTTAACTTGAAATCGTTCATCCCTGGCAAAATTACATCTAACAGATGCCAAGACAAGGTACATGTATTATATCCCGAGTTTGGCTACAAATAGTTTCTAGATACATGTACTAATATACACACTACTACAAATCCAGATACAAAGCACCACAGTTGGTCATCGATCAAAATCTCTGGCTTTGACTTTGAGTGACCGGTCAGTGACAAATGTAAATACGCCCCACTGACCTTCTCTCATGACAACCGGATTATTATAAGTGCCTATTTGTCATTTTCTGACAGCAATGGATCCATCAAAATATTCAGAGTACTCCATCAAGTTGACTGACATTCGGCCCACTGCCCACTGTCAGTCAGAAATAGAGGCTCCCCAGTGGAATAGGTTGTCCAGCCCATGAATGTTTTTTGAAAGGGGCCGTCCATAAAGTGTGTTAGACAAATATGGACCATTTTAAACACCCATCCACCCCCTTGTACACCATCATTGTTTGCCACACTCTGACAAAGATCCCCCACCCCTCCGACGTGACATACTTTATAGATGGCCCCAAATCTATATTGAGATATACATTTTATATATGGAATGTATGTTGCTTGAATGTTCATGTTTGTACATGTATAAGTGTTAGATGGATACACCTGGACACGGTTCTTCCATATTCTCACTGCCCCACATGGTCAAGACGAGGTGTTAAACATCAAGTCAATGACCAGTTGTCGGTGGGTATATGGAAGGACCCTGGCCAGGTGTAGTCTTTCTGACTTAACCCTCGGGTATGCAATATAACCAAGGTGCGAATCCTTTGTGTTGGCCCTACACCGTGGGTTAAGAAAAGGTAATTAGGATTAACCACAGCTTGCTGGTATGGCAACTTGGGCTTCGCCCTCGTCTGGCCCCACCAGCAAGCTGTGGTTAATTCTATATACCTTTTCATAACCATAGTCTATCTATTACTTAAAAAGTTCAAATTCCCAGTAATCAGCTTCCAGGTCTATCCTCTAGATGGCATAATGTGAGTTGTTAGCATTGTTGTATATATTGGAGGCTCTAACCCCACATCCTTTCCACATTTCTTTTCCTTTTTCCCCTTCTTTTTTAGAACACAACTATTACCGAACCCATATACCTGCTTATACACCCTTTAAACCTGCAAATCTTACTGCACGTCTAGTAACAGTCAGAGTGCAGTTGGGACAGGTACTCAGCTCTATATATAGGGGCGCTGGGGGTTTAAGGACAGATGTCGCTAAAAGATGACATTTGTCGTCAGGATGCACCAATGCAGCCCCGGCAAGTAACTCACTAGGGCTGCATTGGTGCATCATGCTGACCCTACAGGAGTGTCTCAACCCCGAAGGGTCCGGATGATGCTTGAATGCAGCACTGGTGAGTTACTCTCCAGTGCTGCATTCATGCATCATGACGACTAAGGGCATGATGCTTTAGGGTATCATGCCGTCCTTAAAGGGTTAAGACCACATGTAATATATGTGGCGTCTAATCACATGGTCAGTTCGTCCCTTCCCGCGACTCAGAGAGCTGAAGGGTATCAGGTTAATGATACGTTCACCAGTTTGTGCTGACTCAGCATCCTAGTAGGTCACCCTGCTGTGCCACTCTACACCCACACACAGATATACTGCCCCTTACACTGTACCAAACACGGCTTCTGTCCCTCCCACACAAGGCAATAAGGCAAAAAAAATGAAGTTGTGTTCAGGTAACATGGGCCAAAAAGAATAGGGTAGGTAGGTCGATTTTCTTTTTTACCAAATCTTTTTAAGGATTTTGAGACTAAATTCCTCGCATTTCCCTATAATTTTCAGGGAAAAAAATATATGATTTTCGGAAAAAATATATTTCAGTAAAAAAAATTGTTTTTGGTGGAAAAAAACAGAAAAATGCCTTCCAAAGAAAAAAGAAAAATTGGGTAGGGCCAAAAAAATAGGGTCGCTAGGGAAACCTGAACACAACTTCTTTTTTTTTGGCCTAAGGCCAAACAAGGTGTCTTTCAGGTTACATGGTCTACAAATCTGGGCTCGGTACCTAGGGGGGGAGCTTATTCAGCCAAATTGGTGATGCAATACCCGCAACCAACTTAAAAGATGCTATCCATCATGAGAAACATGAATCTGGCCTTCGTTTTTGAATTTGAGATTCCTAACCCCCCCGTACGCCCCCTCCGAAGATAAAAAGTATTTAATCATTTAATTAAATACCATTTTAAATTATTTCTGAAAAATCTGTGCATAAGACCTGTATATAACCACTTGTGGCTGATGTATAAAAATAGTCAGCATGAAATTGAATCATTTTTAGTCATGTGGAGAATCCAATATGGCCGCCAACTGTTAAAAATGACCCATTTTTCCCTATTTTTGGAACAAAACCTGTACAAAACCATCTTGCAGAGATGTAAAAATGTAGTCAGCAGGAAAGTGAACTACTTGTAGATATTTGAAAAATCCAAGATGGCCGCCAAGTTAAAAAAATACATATTATTAGTTTTTTTAAAAGTATTTTCGCATCAAACCTGTATACAACTACTTTGTGTTGATGTATAACAATAGTCAGCATGACAGAGAACTATGTTTAGATATGTCATTAATCCAAGATGGCCACCATATTGAAAAAAAACAAACTTTTTAATAAAAGATTCCTGGAAAAAAAAACACTTTTTGGGGACTAATAAAAATAGTCAGCATTGAAGTTAACTATTCTCAGACATGAAAAAATCCAAGATGGCCGCCCTGTTAAAAAAACATCAGTATTTCATATCCTTTCAGGTAAAATGTCAAATATCATGGCCCGTACTGTATACTAATATATTAATTTTAATACTAATACTAAAATCTAATTCCTGCGAGCCTATAATTATTATGAGCCTCAAGATAAGGGACAAATGTTAGACATGGTTAAGGTCATTATGGTAAATGTTACCTGAACAAAGACAGAATGTTGAAGATGCTCTTAAGACCTCACCTCAGATCAAAGATAAGAATAAAACACTGGTTGCCTTTAGCTATGTAGCAAAGTGACTGGCACTCAGTTCTGACCAAAGCTGTTCAGATCTATGAGGGAAACATCAGACTTTGAGGAGACATTGTCACGGAAGATCTTTAGGTTTGTTGCATATGTTGCAATAGGCAGCTTTTTGTGGTCCCTCATCAGGCAGATCAGATCACTTGTTTTTGGCACGGTTAGAGATATGCCCCTTGCATATCTCACCTCTAGATAGAACCTTTCCTCCTTTTTCTTTGAACGGGTCCTGAGATACATATCCACTTCCTGGGAGGAACTGAATGGTCCTCCCATCCTCTATAGGTCATCTAGAATTTTCTATATAAGCCTAGCAACTAGAATATTTCCAGCTTCTTTGCTTGTCATATTCTGGACTCTCCGGTCTGTTTATTTTGATTTCCATTCCAGTTTTAGTTCAGGTATAGGCCCATTCTTTCTTACCAATGCCTTAAAGCTCCCAGATGGTTATTTCACTAAGAGATCATATGCCTTTGCCTTCACTACCAAGGAAGACAGTCTCCAGGTGTTTGCTTCCTATGACGCCTAGCTCATAATTCACTAGTTCTACCTCTCCTCCTGATTTTATTTTATTTATAGGTGCATGTTCAAGTTTCTCTTGATGCATTGAGGAACGCATGCTTTCACTCTGTGGATCACATTCACCAAACCCAAAGATATTCCCCTTTTGCTTCTGAAATCCACGGGCTAGTTCAGGTAAAAGCATGGCCAATACCTTTATAAACCAGGGGCCGATACTCATTCGGTGTTTTCTAAATGGCTTCACAGATGTCATCATCGTACCTTGTACTTTGAAACCTTACATAGACAAATTTGAATGCTGGTTCACTAGTATCAAGAAGATCTGCTGGGTCTGTGGATGAAAGATTCAAATAGAGCTGCTGGTAAGCTGGTATCAGAGTCCGGTAGGTTTTGCTAGTGGAGTTTGTTAATGACAAGAAAGGCTCAGTCAGGTGAACACCAATAAGACCGCCCACACAGAACATGACCTTGAGAAGTTCAAGTTTGATGAAACAGCGAACAATGCATGCCAGTTGATTTGTCACATGCACAAACTTCTCAAGGAAGTGAGATAGATCATGATAGTGATAATGTCATCACAGCACATGCGAGAGTGACTCTCATCTTTGAGGCTTACCATAAAACCCAACCTATAGGACAACCTCACCTATAAGCCGAACCCCCAACTTGAGAAAAAAAATAGCAATGAAGTCATCGAAATTTCTCAGCCTTGGTCCAGGGTTTACTGTCAAAGTCATGATTTATCAAGCCAGTCATGCAGTCTAAGCCTTGAGTGGTAACAGAGTTAGCATTGGAGGATGCATTTAAGAGAAAGCTAGAATATATCCTGTTCCTGCCTATGGTATCTCTATGTCTACCCATTGCCCAGTTATCATGCGATTAAACATAAGGGATTGGTGCACATTGCAAAACAGATGGCTAGTCAAATTATCAGTTTCCAGTTTACTGTCCACCATTTTTTCTACTTTCTAAGTCTGGTCAGTCATGACAAAATCTTTGTTTGCAAGATGTTCCCCAAAGAGTGGTTTTGTCCAGGAATCTTTTATTAAAAAGTAAAAAAAGTTTGTTTTTTTTCAATTTGGCGGCCATCTTGGATTAATGGCATATCTAAACATAGTTCTCTCTCATGCTGACTATTGTTATACATCAACACAAAGTAGTTGTATACAGGTTTAATGCGAAAATACTTTAAAAAAATACATATATATGTATTTTTTTAACTTGGCGGCCATCTTGGATTTCAAATATCTACAAGTAGTTCACTTTCCTGCTGACTACATTTTTACATCACTGCAAGATGGTTTTGTACAGGTTTTGTTCCAAAAATAGGAAAAATGGGTCATTTTTAACAGTTGGCGGCCATATTGGATTCTCCACATGACTAAAAATGATTCAATTTCATGTTGACTATTTTTATACATCAGCCACAAGTGGTTATATACAGGTCTTATGCACAGATTTTTCAGAAATAATTTAAAATGGTATTTAATTAAATGATTAAATACTTTTTATCTTCGGAGGGGGCGTGCGGGGGGGTTAGGAATCTCAAATTCAAAAACGAAGGCCAGATTCATGTTTCTCATGATGGATAGCATCTTTTAAGTTGGTTGCGGCAAAAAATTTGGTCTAAGCTCCCCCCGGTAGGTCGGATAAAGCTGTGGTTAATTCTATTTACCCTTTCATAACCATAGTCTAACTATTACATAAACACTAGAATAGGACACTGGCCAAAGTGATAACATGATAGATGCTGCTGGAGAGGGCGCTACTGTTATACATGATGTATATGGCTATAACACTATACAGACAGTAATACTGGGAATGGGGGAGGAGTAGGGGAGGAGTAGGGGCAATATGTCATAGAGCTAGGCCAAATAAAAGAAAATGTTTGTTTCAGGTTACATGGGAAGAAACTCCAGGGTCGGTAGGTCGGATTTTTTTAAACTTTTTTTTTCTTACTTCCCCTCTAAAATTCACCCAAAAGTGTAAAAATATCGAAATTTCTTCAAAATTGCATAAAAAAACGTAGGGTCGGCCCTGTTTAGATAGGGTCGGTCGGGTGACCTGAGACAAACCTTTCTCTTTTTTGGGCCCTACCAATAACCTGAGTGTCTTCACCATAGCTAGGTATTCACCCTTTAAGGACGACAGGTTAGCTTGAGTAACTCACCATCACTCCCGCTAATGCAGTAGCGACCCAGTGGGGTCAGCATGATGCTTGAATGTGGCCCCAGTGAGTTACTCGCTTTCATGCATCATGCCAATAAAGGTCATGATGCATTAACCCACTATACGGGCCTGCACCATCAAACTTAACCTAAACTAGTGTAGTGGGTCGCCGCTGTACTATTTCTAGGGAACCAGTTGGAGTTATATTTGGTATATGTGTTGTCGTGTATCCAGGCCGCACTCCTGTCTACTGCCGAGTATAAGGTTATATAAGCCCACCTGAGGAATGGTGGAGCGCGGCCTGGTTATGTGCATTGAGCCGTGACCGCCACGTGTCACCCGACATATCTCGGGTACAGTGTCGGCTCGGATGCACCGGCGCGTGGTTACCCGGAGTTCCTCGGGAACTCAAGTGTTTACGAGTAATGGAGAGAATTACATAACGACCAGTACATAAGACCTGGAGTTCTGCTAATCGAGGACCCAGTCTTGCTGCGCACTTCGGCCAGCTTGGCTGCTCCACAACAGAGCTTCCCCGAACTCTGTTGTACCTTTTAGGCCTAGTCCTGTCGCTGCTTCCACCTTGGTCACCCTGCGTCTCTCTCTGTTCTACCCTCTGGGGGAACTAGAGGAGATAGACGCACTGGTGTACAACTCCGGGTACAGAACTCCCTACGGGGGAGTCTGTCCCAAGAGGAGTTAACCAAGATGGAAGAGAGCATTGGAACTCGGGAACTATGTACTAGACCGTGAGCGTATACCTCCTGTATGTTCATATGACCACTGGTGTTCAGAAGCCTATTTGATTATTGCTATCCGTCTGTATGATTACGAGCCGTATGTCAGAATGAATAAAGTGTAATTTCTGAACAACCTATTTTCGAATCTGGAGTTTTTCATAGCCGATGTCTATCTTAGAATAGCCAACAGCTACACTGGTGCCGTGACCACTTTGGGTAAGTATTGATTTACATTTATTTTGATATTTTTCTTTCTGAAATTGAGAGGTAAGCTCTTATATGTTTGAACCAGAATTGGTAGGTTTCAAGGATAGCTATTACAGGTTGCTTTTGTGTGGTGAAGATATGTCAGATACAGAGGTACCTCCCCCGTCGGTTACTAACCAAGGGGAGGGGATGCGTCCTAGATTACGATCTAGGGTGAGGTTTAATGCTAGGCAGAAGGTGCATACGTTCAATCAGAGTAGGGAAATTGGACATGGAGGGGAAGATAGCGCCCATGAAGTGAGATCTGAGGATTCACTAGGGGACCCTCCAGCGAAACGTCCAGCTCTGGAGCCAGATAGGGAAATGGTAGGCCGGGTCCAGGAACTGCTTGGACCGGTAACCATAGAAGATATTGGAGAGGATAGTGACTCTAGTATACCTAGTCTGGAGGGTACAGTAGATGTACCAGTGAGATGGGAACTTAGACCGGTACCCACTGTGGAAGCAGTGGAAGGGACTAGAGTGGTGGTCCCGGTCAGTCAGGAAGGAGTTGAGGTAGTCAAAAGAGACGACCTAAAGGAAACTCCTGAGGAAGGGGAAGAGACAGCTGAGGTGATCTCCAGGGGAGATAAGCTGTTCCCAGATCCTTTTAGGCTGACGATACCAGGTCTAGAGGTTCCACCTTATGAACCCAGGGAGAGGTTGAGCCTGGATGACATAAGGACGCTCAGATTGAGAAATGAGCATGAGCATATGAAAGAAGGGATAAGACTAGAGGAGGAATCCCTTAGAAAGCTGAAGGAGGAAAGGGAAGCTTTCGAAAAGAGTTTTTTGGCAAAGAGGTCGGGAAACATTGGGGAACATGCAGCTCAGATAAAACATCTGGAACAAATTTCAGTCAATGTAGGTCTACTTGAGGGAACTGAAGTCAGATTGAAGTCTGAAACAGAAAAGCTAGTGGTGCGGAATAAAGAAATTAGTTCCGAGATACTGGCAAGACAGTTACAAGTAGCGGAGTATGATGAGTTGTTGAAGAAACAGGATAGTAAGTTAGGAGAGTTGGAAGCACTAGCTCAACAAGCTGAGAATCACATGGTAAAGAAACTGGAACCAGAAGTGACTAAGGTGCAAAGGGACTCAGTGGGGACAGCACAGGAAGTGTCTAAAGATGAGACCTTTGTGACTGCCGACGAGCCCTCAGTATTTATAGTCAATACAGGGGAAGAGGTGGTGAAACCACCTGCCACTGAGGATCTAGATGGTTCCATGGTGATACATACAGCTGACATGTTATCCAGTGTGAGTGGACACTCATCCATGCATGGCAGTAAGTTTGATAAGAATGAGGAGTTCATGTTGGAACTGTGTGGTAGAGTTGAAAAGCTGTTTCAGGAGAAGTTAGATTGCTTTCTTGAGGAAACAGAGTCAGTGAGTGTGGAGAATGACACCAAGGGAGTAAAAGGAGACGTTCCGGTAGCCCAGGCTACAGGGAATAAGCCTCCTGTGGGACCAGGTAACACTGCTCCAGCTCCAGGTGCTCATTCTACTCCAGCTCCGGGAACAAGGCAGGTTCCTACAGGTCCGGTAAACGTGTCTACAGTGGGTAGACCAGGTTTGCCCAAGGGGGTAAACATGAATGCTCGGCCGCCAGGTCAAGGGAATCTGGCAGGGCCTAACACCTCCTATGGGGGGTGGAGTAATGTTGGCCCGGATAACTGTTATGGGAACGCAAGACCTATGTTCAATTTACCACCTCCCCCATTGCCTGGCAGTCATGTAACTCCAGGAAGCATGAATACACCAAGGACAGGAGGTACTATTCAAAGTGGGACACCCTACCAACATAGGGCAAATATGTCTATGGAGGATGAGGTAGTGTTCCAAAACAATCCAGCAATTAGAAGATTGGGGATTGATGCGGTACCGAATGACGTGGGGAACTTTAAAGCAGTGGACTATGCTTTGAGTCAGACTGATATACCGTTGAGAACGGGGATGACACCTGTGAGAAAACAGGCTATCAAGATGAAGCAGTATGACGGCACAGTTCCATGGAGAAAATGGTTCACACGATTTTCAGCAGATATGAGACATAATGGTTGGGAGGGCGATGAATGCCTTGCAGCTTTGTCATGGTGTCTGCGGGATGGTCCTGGTGATCCCGCTCTAACAAGCTTTGAGTTAAGCGGGGGTAGAACGTACAAGGGATTAGTGGAAACAGCTTCTTGGGCTTTAGGTTCCACATCCGGTGCGGATCCCGCGTCTGAGCTAGAAGCAAGAGTTCAGAAGCCCGGTGAAGGGCACAGACAGTTTGGAATGGCTCTCAGAGTGCTAGCAGCAGAAGCATTTGCATCTATGAGTCCAAGTGATCCATGGCTGGTAAGGAAATTGTCCAGCCTGTATATAGATGGACTTAAGGACGAAAGATTGTCGAGCGAGATTGCTTCACAGTGGAAGACCACTATGTCACTAGCAGATATCTTCGAGCTTACGGAAGATGCTCTGAGAAAGAGGAAGCTGTTGAAAACTGTAGAGGCAGCCCCTGTAGCAGTGATAGAAATGCCCGTAGAAGAGGTTGAACTGACTACAGAGGGAGTGCAAGAGGTGGCAGCAATAGATCCTAAATGGAAAGGACGTCGTTCTTTTTATGTAAGACGAAGGATTCCAGGATCAGACGCTCAGGCGCCAGAGGAGGGTGCATTGAAGACCATGATCGGAAAAGTCATGGAGGAGCGTAGTAAGGCTGAGAAGGCTGAGAAGGTCGCATCTCGTGGTCGCGGTAAGGGGAAACCCAACAAAGACACGAAATGTTATAATTGTGGGAAGAAGGGTCACTTTGCAAGGACATGTTGGTCCAAGGATACTAAGAATGTATCATCGGTCGAGAAACAAAAAGACGGACCCTCTTCTGACCAAAGCCCACCACCGACGGAAAACTAATAGGGGTTGTTGTCGATGACAAGATAACAACCCCACCTGTGATTGTCAAAGGTACTGTTAGGGGAGAATCAAAAGATTCCACTTCATGGGAACCGCTGGGGTTAGCCGCACCTGAGTCTGATCCGCCAGGTGGAGATGGGCCCCAGGGAACGGACGAGAATGGTGTTGAAGATTTAGCTCATCTGGACACCGTCCGCAGAATTGAGTTGGCGGAAGAAGTAGAAAGGTTTTGTGCTTCGCGACTCAAACCCGATGATCCTATAGTTAAGTTTCTCAACTCGAGGGGATATGACTTGGGCGGTGAAGCTGGAATCCAGAGATTTGCCTTGCAACCTTCCCCTTTACAAGGGAAGAGATGGTACTTGCCTGTGCAGATTCAGGGCTGCTTGGGGGAATTTCTGATTGATACTGGAGCTAGTCACTCCATGATGGGTCACCATTTCTTCAAGAAGCTCGCAGGTCTGTCGACTAACCCTGTGGGGTCTGGGTCGGTCAGAAGTGCTGATGGGTCTCATATGCGGACACATGGCAGACAGGTGATACCCTTTTGGGTGAATCAACATTCATTTGTTGTTTCAACAACTGTGGCTGAATTGACGGATGAGGGAATCTTGGGAGTAGATTTTTGTTCTCTGTATGGGGCGGTATTGGATAGTGTGACAGGGGAACTCACTCTTCGATATCCACAAGAGATGAAAGTCCAGTGTGTACTCCGCCGGATTTCAGGCGTCTCGTCTGTCTCTCAGACAGTGCGAATTCCTCCCCGCCATGTGTGCAATGTAGTTGTATACTGCCGGGAAATGGAATTTGACCGCATGGGGGTGGTGGAACCGAATCAGCAGCATTTGAGTAAGCTGGGATTGGTTTCCACCAGTGCCTTAGTGCAAAGTTCAAGACGAACAGTAGTACCAGTCAGTAATATGACTTTTCAGGATGTGTACCTGGAAAAGGGGACGACCTTTGGGGACGTAACATATGCCGACGTGGTAGGAAGAGCTGACTCACCAGAAGTGGAGTTAGCAGTAAAGAGGGCAGTGGAAATAGGAGCTTTGGATCCATCCGCTATGCCAGTGGTATTGCAAGACACTGGAGAGCAGGATAGGAAGGAAGGATATGGTTTGCCACTGCATCTTTTACCATTGGTGACAGATAGCCACTTGGAGACGGAGGAGGACAAACGGAGTCTAGCTCAGCTATTATGCGAGAATGCAGACTTGTTCTCCGCTCCAGGGGAGCAATTGGGTAGAACTGACCGAGTAACTCATCGGATAGACACCGGTTCTAGCCCACCATTGCGCTTGCCATACCGGCGCCTCCCGTTGTCTAAGAAACAGGCATTGGAGGATGAGGTGGACAAGATGTTAGGGGAAGGGATAATAAGGCCCTCAGATAGTCCATGGGCTAGTCCGGTGGTAATGGTTACCAAAAAGGATGGCACCTGTCGGTTCTGTATAGATTACAGGAGACTGAATGGGATTACGAGGAAGAATGCCTACCCCTTGCCACGCATTGACGAAAGTCTGGATTCCTTGGGAGGCAATCACTGGTTTAGTACCTTAGATCTCCAGTCAGGATACTGGCAGATTGGGATGCACCCAGAGGATAAGGAAAAGACAGCATTCACAACCCACCGGGGGTTGTTTGAGTTCAATGTAATGCCATTTGGCTTATGCAATGCTCCGGCTACTTTCGAGAATATGATGGAGACAATGCTAAGGGGATTGTTGTGGAAAAACTGTCTAGTTTATCTGGACGACATCATAGTTTTCGGGAAAACTCGGGAGGAGTGTCTATCAAATCTGAACAAGGTGATGGATCGATTGAGATCCTACAACCTTAGACTGAAAGCTAAGAAATGCAAGTTCTTCAGGCAATCAGTGGAATATCTGGGCCGAATAGTCAGTGGCACGGGTATTTCGGCGGATCCAGGGAAATTAGAGGCTGTAGCTAATTGGGCAACGCCAAAAGACCAGAAAGAAGTGAGGTCATTTTTGGGTTTCTGCTCGTACTACCGCGATTTCATTCCCGGATTTGCTGAGGTGTCAGCTCCATTACAGGCGCTGGTAGTAGGAAAAAGGAAGGGAATGTTGAAGCTACCACCGTTTGTTTGGACGGAATTAGCTGGACAGGCTTTTCAGAAGCTGAAGGAGTTATTCACAGTAACTCCTGTGCTGAGCTATCCTACTGAGGGTGATCAGTTCATCCTGGACACCGACGCTAGCAACGATAGCATAGGCGCTGTCTTATCCCAAGTGCAGGAAGGTAGAGAAGTGCCCTTGGCATTTGCTAGCAACAGCTTGAGTAAAACTCAACGCAATTATTGCACCACCAAGAGAGAGTTGTTGGCCATAGTAGTTTACACAAAGAAATTCCGCCATTATTTGTATGGTGGGAATTTTATTCTACGAACAGACCATTCATCCTTGAGATGGCTCCTTAATTTCAAGGAAGCAGATGGGATGATGGGTAGATGGATCTCCGCGTTGTCTGAACTAGGGATAGAGAATACCCAGATTCAGCATCGGAGTGGAGTGAAGCACGTAAATGCGGATTGTTTGTCTAGGAGACCAATCCGAAGATGTGCAAGAATGGACTGTGAAGACTGTGGCATACATAACGCGTTGGTGGCTCCAATAATGAATTTTGATCCGGCCTGGGAAGAGAACTTGGTGTTTTGGTCGGCGGAGTCCATACTTGAAGCTCAGCAGGATGACGATGGTATCAATATGATACGGAATCTGATCCTGGAGAGAGCTGCTCGTCCCGTCAGACCTGCTCTGTCATTGGAATGTGTGGAAGTAAGGAACTTAGTGGGCCAATGGTCGCAGCTGGTAGTGCGAGACGGCCTATTGTGTAGATGGAAAACTCTTGAAGGCAAAGCCAGGAGGAGGCTACAGATAGTCTTGCCAGCTTCTCTGAGATGGGAAGTATTCGAGTTTTTCCATGGTCATCAGACTTCCGCTCATTTTGGCAGGAAACGGACTTTGGACAAACTCGCGAGGAGATATTACTGGCCTGGGATGTCTAAGGACGTAATACGTTGGTTGAGTGAATGCCCAACGTGTTGCCTGGTGAAGCCGGGCCCTGGGAAAGGTAAAACATCTCTCAGACAGGAACTGTTCGGAGTCAGATTTGCGAGGATAGCCATTGACATAATCACTGGCTTCCAGACAACTCCAAACTCCAACGTGTGCATGATGGTGGTACAAGACTACTATTCAAAGTACGTGAAGGTGATCCCAATGAAGGATCACACGGCATTAACTTGCGCACAAGCTTTGGTTGAGGAGTGGGTACTAACATTTGGCGCACCTCTCATGTTACATTCAGACCAGGGTAGGGAGTTTGAATCGCGTCTCTTTCAGGGGATGCTGGAAGAATTAGCCATAGTTAAGACACGCACTAATCCGTACCGACCGCAGTCGGATGGGATGGTTGAGAGATTCAACCGCACGTTGATCCAGGGGCTGACCACGCTGGTTAATTCTAATCAGGATGACTGGGATACGTTTTCCCAGTATGTGGCTCATGCATACAACGGTACGGTGCATGCTTCAACTGGCTGCACTCCTAACAGCCTGGTATTTGGATCTGAGATCATAATGCCTGCAGATTTGGTCTTTGGCAGTGTACTGCGGAGAAAGGATGTCCCATGCCGAGTGGCATTTGCGGAATCCCTGCGCAGAGAATTGCGGGAAGGCTATGCATTGGTGAGAGGCCATTTGAAAAAAGCGGCCGTCCATCAGAAAGTAGGGTATGATACAGGCTTGAGAGAGAGGAAGTATGTAGTTGGACAAAAGGTGGTGAGATTGAAACCACCTGTACATGGAAAAATCTCGAAGGGTTGGGATGGGCCATTTGAAGTGACAAAAGTAATATCGGATGTTACTGTGTTATTGAAAAATGTGAAAGGCAAGATAGTTGCAGGCCATGTAGATCGCCTGAAGCCTTGGCTAGGTCGCCGGCCTGGCGATGAGAATGAGCCTTTGGTAGAAGTGCCAATGCCCCAACCCAGGTGGGTGCGTAAAACACAGGTTACAGCACCCCCGCCTACAAAGAAGACTAGAAAAGCAACGCCAGCTAGGAAAGTCGATGGTAGGAAGAAGAAGAAGAAGGTAGTTACTGAAAAGGAAACTAGAGAGGTTCCTACAGTAATTGAGAAGAAGAAACCCCAAGGACCCATACGTAGAAGTGCTCGTATAGCGGGTCGAGGTGCTGTTACGTAAGAGCGGCGGGGCTGGGTTTGTTTGTTGTGGTTACCCGAAATAGTTCGGGTCTCCAAGGACTTACCCGGTAAACCCCGGAAAGTTGCGTAACTGGTGCTGATTGTCAAAAACACAACGAGAAATACCGGATTTTATTCTTTAGTCTTTGTGACGGGAATAATGGTGAAATTGACCAGTAGATGGCATTGGGGTACCCAACGTTCTGCTTTACTAAAGTTAGTTTTGAATGTTTACATGCTATGGTCTGTGAGTTGGTTTCCCATTTAGTACTTGTCGTGATGGTTTCGGATTAGAATCCAATCAAACCTAGTCAGTAATTTTTCTAAGGATAATATGAGGATCCTAATACGAAATATTATGTGGAAAGTACGGGTGGAAAACTCGTTACAACAATATGAGAAAAGGTACTCATACGTATTCCGAATTTGTTCGGACAACCAAAGAAATTTACTTTGACACGTATTTTTTTATAATGTTTGTTTAAAACAGCGTTCTGAAAGTTCATAAGCTATAAATGAGACAGCCGTGACGAACTGAAGAATTGCTATTACTTGAAATGATGTGCAAAAATACAATCCGAGAAAACCCGGCGAAGATTGCAACTACTACGCAGTTAACTCCGCCACCCGGTTTTCTTCGGATAATACCGGATAACTTCTTCGGGAAGGGCTATCCGGTACCCGTGATCCTTTGCGCTTGGGTGCGCACGCATGCTGGTTTGGCGCGGAAAGCGTCAGTCCTGCACATACCGTTGGAGAGGGTGGATGCGAAGGCACCTCTCTCCGCGTATGTAACACCGGTTAGAACATCTACATGTGAGGGAGAGAGGAGACACTAAAGTGAGGTAGTACAGGAGGACACATTTGTAACAATTTTCCTGATTTTACTACTCATTTAAGCTCATTTTAAGAGTGGGCTCCTCTGGGCCGCCCTCTGTGTAGTTATCATGGCGGATAACTATCCGTCGGGAGACTCCCATAGAAGGAGTCACTCGACGGAAGTTTCCCCTCTGTCGCAGGAACAGAGAGAGTTGTTAGCTTTGGGGGACCTGGAGTCAACAGCTCCGGTCGAGTATGATCTTCCAAAACGATTTCGGGAGGCAGATTTACCTAAATTTGTGTATCATCCACCAGCTAAGATGAAGAATAGGGGTGTGAAACGCCAAAATCACAGTAATATCTCGGAGATAAGGAGAGCTGAAAAGGTTAAAACCACACAGTATCTCCTAGCTCGGGGAGAACATGTTAAGAAACTGGTAGATATGGGTTTATCAGTGGCGCAAGCTAGGGGGTTCGTGTCAGGGCCGGGGTTAAAAGGACTCGAGGCCGGGGGATTTCCCTTGTTCCAGGTTGGGAATATTGCGTCACCACCTACTTCGGGAGTGACCCGGACTGACCCGAATATGCCCGGGATACCGGTGTACCCGGTCAGTGACATGCCAGTGGGTGCTCCGTGGGGTGCTATGTCGTATGACCGTGCGGATGGTTTACATCCGGTGCATGGTAACTTTGTACCCGATTGGGATGCCCCTGCACAGTCAACTCCGGAACGTATTCCAACTATGGCAGTAATGCAGTTAGCAGCAAAATTTGAGAAATTTAAGCCAGATGACGTGATTCCCGGGAGTAAGATATGCAGGGGGGCATATATCCAACAGTTGGACAAATTCAACGAGAGGAAATGTACTAAACTATTCAGACCTCCTTCCGATAATTCCAAGTCCAGACCCTATACAGGGGAGGTTACTGGGGAGATGGGGAGCCGAGCTAGGCTACCATCCTACGAAGATACGGAAAGGGATTTGGAGTGGTGGTTAGAATATACTAGTTCAGCAGCACATCAAGCTTACAAGTTCTGGGATGAGGTTATAAAGCAAAGTATGGGGACATACAGGGCTGCCGACCTCTCCAACGAAGATAGAGACCGGTTGAAATGGGCGTGGATGACATTTGTCCCGCCAGGTATGCCTACTTATAAACCTGGTAGAGGTTGGAGAATAGGTTCGGGGCAATGCCCATTCAATGAGTGTATGGATAGAAATCCAATAGCTGAGTATCTGGACCTGTACCAGTTCGCACGACATCTAGTGGAGTTCCACGCGCACTCCAAAATGATGTGGCAGTGCCGGGCCAGGCCTAATCGCTCAGTTAAATGTATGAAAGATGGTGAACCTTTCAGCACATCTAGAAAGGGTTGTATGGTAAGGCATTTAGTGGATGTACACCATATGAAGGCTGAAATTGCCATGTCCAATCTAGACATTCTCGAGAATAGTCCGGAGGCCTTAGGACTCACGGACAGAGAAAAGTGTGTGAGGGTACCACAGGGGTTGGCATACACCTTAGTGTTTAACCATAACCCGAGAAGGTTGTGGTTGAATCGAAAGGCGTGGCCATACTACCTTCAGGACTTTCCAGAGAAAGCCTCTGATTATCGTAGTAAAATGGAATTGGCCACTCCGCCTAAAGGTAAAATGCTGTCTGAAGGTAAAACTGTGGACCATGGAGTGTACACTCCTGTCTCGGTTACCTTAGGAGAGATGCGGACCACAGGTTCAGAGGAGTCCTCAGCTTCTGCTGAGTTGGACTCATCACCTGACGGCCGATCTACCCCAACCAAAAGACGTGCTCCGGGGTCTTCCTGTGGGTTTAGTAGGAACACTACTGAATCCAACAAGGAGGGCTCTGGCGGAACATTACCGAGGGTTGCTGTTAGCCCAAGGCTAGCCTTAGAGGAGAAAATGGTAAATGACCTGTTGGCTTCTCCTGTAGAGGAGGAGGATGACTGTGTATTTGTGGGAGAGGAGGTAATACCTCCTACCACAATCTCTGAAGCTAGAGGGAACCCGGGAGTGTCAAGGAAGATATTAAAAACAGAAAATACTTCTACTGATAGTCAAGGGTATGTAACAGGGAAGATAGAGTCAGTAAGTGGGAAAGAGGATTCCAAATCTAAAATGATCTACAGAACGATTGATTTTCAATCTGAGGGAGATGATTGGGTGGACCAGAAATTCACCCCACCCACAGGCAGGGTTCAATCAAGTAAAACAGGGATGAGGAAGGAACAGGAGATTGGTCGCAGACTATCCTCCGTTCCATCACCATCTACCTGTATGGGGGGTCTCTCACTAAACTCTCCATCACCTGGAGTGGGTGAGGAAGATATCTCTTTGGAGTCGGTCCCCCTGCCTAAGCTGACTGGTGATATTGATCACCCTGAGAATGTAAGTATCAGGAATCTTCTGAAAGAACAGTATGTCACTGGACTGAAAAGTTCATTTGACACACTGGATCTCGCTTGTCAACTAGCTCTGCAAGGAGCTAGGGCTCAAGCTGAGCAATTGGTAAAAGAAAGTCGTTTGGCCGAATTAGAGAAAGTGGAGACTGCTAAAGCAGAACTCCTATCTAAAATGTCCGAAATGACTGAGGAGAATGAAGCCCTCAAAAGACAGTTGGGACAACGAGATGACATGGTAGCAACCTCTAGCAGAATAGTAGATGATTTGAGATTGAACATTGAAAAATCTCGTATGGAAAGTCAATTTTTAATTGATGATCTCAAAGTCAAGTTGGATCGCAGTAAGGATATGGTCAGTTCTGCTGAACATAAGCTAACTGCTGCCAGGACTGAAATAAGTCTAAAAACCAAAATTATTCGGAAGTTGGAACACGAAATTGGTGGTCTAACAGAAGAATTTTCTAGCTATAAAAAGGAAGCTCAGCAGAACGATGACTTCTATGAAGAGTTGGCTGAGTTCTTTGAGGATTGCTATGAGATACCATTGTCAAGTTGGTACGACGAGAGTGTGTACAGGGTTGAACGGGGTTCCGCCCCTCTTCCCTTAGGATTTGACGGTGATGCATACGCACAAAGGTTGAGAGCTGACTCCAGGGCTAGTAATACCCCTAGGAGTCCTCCACCTCCATCTACAGAAGATGAGACGCACCTGGCCGACTGCAGTTACGTGGCTGCCACCTCCATGGCCTGTGGGTCATCGGAGTTGGTTCCTGTGACGTCTGTTCCTAAGACGTCCGTGGCTGTGACGTCTGTTCCGGTGTCACCTGTTCCTGTGACGTCCGTTGCTGTGGCGTCTGTTCCGGTGTCACCCGTTCCTGTGACGTCTGTGGCTGTGACGTCTGTCCCTGTGTCACCAGTCTCGGTGACACCTGTTGCTGTGACGTCTACCTCTGTGTCGTCTGATGCTAAGACGATGCAGTATACTACCATGGGGGTGGACACAACCGTGTCTTCCTTTGAGACTATGGATACTCCAGCCGGGGTGTCCGCTCTAGCGAGGATGGTGGTGAATGAACTGCAGACAGAGTCACATAACTCGACTCCTGTCTCAACACCAATACTCGACACCACCTCTTGTCAGTCACCGTACCAGATAACGGAAAGTGAGACTAGAGAGGCGGTTCAGATACTGATGGAGCTGAACGATGCAATTGCAGAGGCTG
This sequence comes from Harmothoe impar, assembly GCA_947462335.1. Lineage (NCBI taxonomy): Eukaryota > Metazoa > Annelida > Polychaeta > Phyllodocida > Polynoidae > Harmothoe > Harmothoe impar. Next base: position 60,686,461 of record OX381714.1, read on the forward strand.
ACTTACGGCTGTCTATCCGTGATGCTGAGGCGCTTATGGCTCCTGAAAACGAACTCGAACAATCCATGATGGTGGATCCTCCAATGGACCTACCTGTGACGACTGGTTCTATGTCTGGGAACCATCGTCCATCTACCCTGGACATTCCTGTATCCATGGCGAATGTAGCTATGGGTGCTCAAATGCATGGTCCTGACCCTGACGCTTCGCAGCTAGGGTTTGGGATGGACATATCCATTGAGATGAGTGACAATCGACCTAGTGAATGTATGTCTCCAGTGTCCAGAAACGAAGAACTTTTGCTGAGTGGCGAGTCATAAAAACATTCCCAGTTGCAGCATATATGGAACCTCTACCATGTGTCGTCATCAAGGTTGAACTGGTGCAGTAGTGGGGTTGTTAGTACACCACGGATCATATGATGCTTTATACTATAGACTATAAGTCACAAGGTGACTAGATAGATATATATATTTATAAAAGACTGAGATGACAAGAACAGTGGATCATTATCACCTATTTATGAAAAGACTTTGATATGATCTAGGTTTGCAGTTATCGCTATATATGAAACTGTTAAAACCATCACCAAAGAGTGTTCTATATATTTTTTGCCATAAGACAGTATTTGTGAAACGGGTTCTGTTTGAGTTGATGACATATGCTATAGGTATGATTATTGTATGCCGATTGGGATACTCAGATTTAACCGTCCAATGAGTAAAGGTATGAGGGACTGGATCCTGATGATACCTACTGAGATGAAAAGTTGCTTGACTACATTCGTACTATGTGTAGATCTGTGGTAATAACATATCAATGAACCTGAAAAACGCAAAATTTATTCAGGTACTGAGAGTGGAAATTGCGTAAGTTGTTATGGAGATCTGTAGGCTCCCGTTGATTACTTTCAGAAGGAAGGTATCGAGTGAGGAGCCGGGTCATTCTATTTTTCAGCTTGCTGCGTTTTTGATCTTTGAACTAAGTGTGGAGACTAATTCTCCCTGAATCGTTGAAATATGTTACGCCAACACTAGATCTGATTGCTTACGGTATTCCTATATGGAGAATGTCACTTGTATTATTGTGTGAAGACACCCATGTGACCATGGTGCATAAGGTTTTGGAGACCTTGATTGGATTGAAAACTGCATTTACCGGATCTACGCTATATGTTCATTTATTCCAAAAATATTGATCTTTCAAACCTTACTCTGGCACGTAAAGCGAGTGAGTCTATTCATATAGACGGGTTGGGTCAAGGTTTACTATAAAGTCGACACTTGCCACCTTTTTTGTTTCCAATATGTCTTGTACTAAAACTTGGTAACTTTTAAGGAGAAGTGCTCATATTTGATCTGTATGTATACGATACCTGTTGTAACAAATCGTTTTCGATGAGACATGGTTAGTATGCGATAAATGTGTCTTGAAGGTTTTATATATTTTTTTATGATATATAAGTCAAGTTTGTTTTATAGGGCTTGACTGGCTGTGTGGAGTTTATCCTCTTAGTCCCATAAATCATGACTGTTATTGAAGGATTATACTCGATTATTGTGTAACTGGATCCTGATGGTTGATATGATTGACGTTAATATCAAAAAGGATGAATACATATCTATGATACCCAAGAAATATATTAGTGGTTCTAATAGAAAGAGTTACGCTTGCCTCCACTATGTATATGTTTGGAGACAATATATTTGTTTTTTGGGTTGTTTGGAGATAAAATTTGTCATTTGTATTAAGGTAGTATAATAATACTGCACTTAGTGCTGCTATTTAGACGCTGTGATATTGTCTGAAGGGGGGTAGTGTAGTGGGTCGCCGCTGTACTATTTCTAGGGAACCAGTTGGAGTTATATTTGGTATATGTGTTGTCGTGTATCCAGGCCGCACTCCTGTCTACTGCCGAGTATAAGGTTATATAAGCCCACCTGAGGAATGGTGGAGCGCGGCCTGGTTATGTGCATTGAGCCGTGACCGCCACGTGTCACCCGACATATCTCGGGTACAGTGTCGGCTCGGATGCACCGGCGCGTGGTTACCCGGAGTTCCTCGGGAACTCAAGTGTTTACGAGTAATGGAGAGAATTACATAACGACCAGTACATAAGACCTGGAGTTCTGCTAATCGAGGACCCAGTCTTGCTGCGCACTTCGGCCAGCTTGGCTGCTCCACAACAGAGCTTCCCCGAACTCTGTTGTACCTTTTAGGCCTAGTCCTGTCGCTGCTTCCACCTTGGTCACCCTGCGTCTCTCTCTGTTCTACCCTCTGGGGGAACTAGAGGAGATAGACGCACTGGTGTACAACTCCGGGTACAGAACTCCCTACGGGGGAGTCTGTCCCAAGAGGAGTTAACCAAGATGGAAGAGAGCATTGGAACTCGGGAACTATGTACTAGACCGTGAGCGTATACCTCCTGTATGTTCATATGACCACTGGTGTTCAGAAGCCTATTTGATTATTGCTATCCGTCTGTATGATTACGAGCCGTATGTCAGAATGAATAAAGTGTAATTTCTGAACAACCTATTTTCGAATCTGGAGTTTTTCATAGCCGATGTCTATCTTAGAATAGCCAACAGCTACACTAGCAAACTTTATGATTAATTTTGGCGTAAGGCCAAAAAAAAAAGATGTGTTTCAGGTTACATGGTCGGAAAATCTAGGGTAGGTAGGTCGGATTTTTTTTTTTTTTTAGATTATATTTATTTTTTACTTTGGCCTGAAATGTACCCAAAAATCGACTCACAAACTTCAATGCTGACTCGGGGACAACCATCTCGACTCGTGAACTATCAAATCGACCCCTAAATAGCCCCAAAATGACCTAAAATATAAACATTTTTTCAAATTTGCATAAAAATTTCTAGGGTCTGCCCTGTTATATTAGGTAGGGTCGGGTAACCTGAAACACACCTTTTTTTAATTTGGCCTTATTGTCACTAGTACTGTCCGTCACAGATCCATCACCCATTTTATACGGACTTCCTTTACGGATTTGCAGCAAAATGATTTGAGACCCTGGTGGCAGCAATGTTTACATGGATACCAATATGAGAGTGACTTCTCTCCATAAATCAAGCTACCCGCTACACAAATGCTACAGCGTCGGATGTGGCAGGCCATTTGCAGGATGAGATGGGGGAAAGGGATTCAGAAAACCTGGCCATTAGGGATCTGCATGCAGGAGGGTTATTACCAAGATTAATAACCGAAGAGAAAAATGAATGTTATTATTAGAAGGGGTGGGGTGGAGTGTCCCATAACCATTCACTCCCTCTTCCAAGCAGTGCAGTGCCCTCCTAAGGCCAGACCAAAAAAAAGTAGGTCAATGGATTTTGCGCACCTTATTTCGGAAATGGACATTTTTTGTCAATGGATTTCGCTCGCCTCATTTTTTTCAAAATTGAGATTTTTTTTTTTTTTTCAAATTTTCTTCCAGTAGTTCCCCCAGAGCAACCAATAAATTGTTATGTTAGGGGTCCACTAAAAACTTTTGTCAGAGGCTGGTGAAAAAAAAAAAGTCGCTCCCTCCAGTTTTCCATGGACAAAGTCCAAAAAAAATTTCTTAAATTAATTTTTTTTAAATTTCGCTCGCTTGCACCATTTTTTGAAAAGTGAAATCCATTGACCAACTTTTTTTTTTGGTGTGGCCTAAGGTAGCCTATATCCTACCACCTGCACCACAATGCCATTACTTTATTACTATTACCCATTGCCAAGGCCACAACCAACCCCTGTTTCTACTAGTAGCAACACTGATAATCTAAATAGTCCGGATAATATTTACATACAGCATATAGCGGATAGATTGCGAAATGCTAGGAATAGGCTACATTACATGAGCAGAGCCAAGATCTCACGAGATTGCTGGTGTCAGTATACATCCAGCGTTTGCTGGAACGAGTCCACACCAGTTAGAGTGCTATACGTGTTCACTATAGACATTACCGTCCCCCATCACCATCCATTGCTACCTGCAATCAGACCCAGTCCAATCACCATCACCGGCCGGCTGCCTATTACCTGCTACTCACACCAAAGAGCTAGAACAATAAGAGGGTTCACTAGAGATCGTTATATAGTTCCTCCTATAAATGGGAGACACCATCTTAATGTGGTACAGGTATAGCTTTTCAGAGGTCCAGCTCACACAACCTCATTAGGGTAGGGCTTTAGACTCTGACTCAGAGGGTCCAAGGTTCTAGCCCCGGTCAAGCCGGGCAAAATGTTTTTGTTTTTTAATCATAGGTGTAAGATGCATTTCTGACACTCACCCTAGTGGAAGAACCCCATGTAAATGTTATGTCAACTAAGAATTTATTAGAATTACCAACCATATGTGGTATGGCTCACACAACAGGTTACTGACGAGCCTATCACAACTTTGTTGCTTGCATTTATTGACCATAATATGTCCGTGTGTAATTAATCAGTATTTTCATATGAAAGAAAATATCTCCATACACCAGGTCGAAATAACGATCAATAACTGTTTGGTTGTGTACAAAAGACTATATACACCATGAGACATACAACGAAAGCATCGTCAAACTTTAAAACCTTTTTCAAGCAATAAAGTTTAAATTTGTTTAAAAAAAACAAAAAACGTGCGTAGATGGCTGCACAATGGACGTGATTGCCATGGGGACTAGCCACCTTAAGAGCCTACTATATTGGCAGTGCTGGTCTTTGGTATATTGCCTGGAGTGAGCCTTCTTAGCATTATTCACCCTTTGCAGACACCAAGTCCCATCACCACTTCCTGTTACCTACTTCCGGTTACCAGGCACCGAGACCAATTCGTGGAACCACATCTAATATCGCCCACACAGCGTCCCAAACACATCTGACCCTCTAAGGGCCGCATAGTGCTTTAATGGGGGTATATATACCTTGGTCGTCATGATGCATGAATGCAGCCCTGAGGTGTCTATTCGCCAGGGCTGCATTCATGCATCATGCCGATCCAATCAGGATTGTTCACATATCTACCTTGTGTGGTGGACATGATGCTTGAATGCAGCTCGGGTGAGTTACTTGCCAGGGCTGCATCCGGGATGGATTCAGGGGGCAGACCAGTCGTGCGCCCCCCTATTTTTTGTACATTTTAATGTAAAAATGTTCAATACCTCTAGTACATTGGCTATCACGTCCCCCCCCCCCCCTTTCCCAAAATCCTGGATCCGCCCCTGTGCAGTTTTCATGCACCATGACAGTAGTTAGCACAATGAATTAAAGTACTATGCGACCCTTAAAGGGTTTGTTAAATGGCAGTTCCTTCTATACAATAGTCCCAGCTAATGCAAATCACCCCCCCCCTCCCACTTCCAAGCATCCGCCTTAGCCTTTACCATTTAACGGGAAGTAAATCTTTATTGGGGCCCAGGGAGTCCACTCAAACCAGCTGTAAAGATCGGCTTTTATGCATGATGGTATATACACGTTTATATTGTATAGAAACAGAGTCCAACATTGCCAGATCGTAAAAGTAAAGCACAGTATCGTGCTATAGAGTCCAGCATGCCATATATACACGACTATCATTAAAATACCTGACCCTCAACAGTTGATTTCCAGTCTATACGAAAACTTTTTCACCATGCAGGACATTCGGTCCTGCAGATTTTTTCCTTCGCAGGCCCGGCTCAATTTTTGCAGGCCCCAATATCTCAGTACAATCTTGCTATTTAGAAATGAACTATAAAGCAAGTGTTTGTACTAACAATGATAATGAATAGGGTTTCCCTATATAAATTACTGAAGAAACATTACAGAAAATAATCAAGCTTTCTGTTTTATGCTGTAAAAACCTTAATAATGGTCCGATTTACCAGCCGTAAAAAATGGCATATAAGCAGGAATCTCTTGAATACAGCCAGTCATTTGGGCCGGCAGTAGCCCTCTTTCTGCCGGACCGGCAGAGTTTTTGCCGGCTATAGCCGGTGTCCGGCAGGTTTTCGTATAGACTGGATTTCGGAAATTTTCCAAAGTCCAGACCCTGGTCAACAAAATGTAGGAAATCTTCAGATTTTGGTATCTTTGAAATTAACATAGTCTATGACAGAAATCCAAGTGAAAAAGTAGGAATACCTGCAAAAATAGGGAAAGTGGTATCTCTGAGTCAGACCGATCCTCACTTCTCCCTCCATGCTCACATTATAAATCCTTTATCTAGAAATGTGCTTCTGTTATTGGCATAGAACCTAACTGTCTGCCTCAACATAAATCCATTTGCTGAGTCTGTGACTAACTTAACACTTTAAGGACGGCATGTCACTGAAAGATGACATTTGTTGTCATGATGCACCAATGCAGCCCTGCAAGTAACTCGCCGGGGCTGCATTGGTGCATCATGCCGACCCTTCGGCAGTGTCTCAACCCTGAAGGGTTGGCATGATGCTTGAATGCAGCCCTGGCCAGTTACTCGCCAGGGCTGCATTCATGCATCATGACGACCAAGGGCATGATGCATTAAGGCATCACGCCACCCTTAAAGGGTTAATAATGGATTAGTTTATTGCAGACACAGGGAGCGCCTAATGGCAAGATTTAGCCGAATTTCGCTGTCAATTTGGGGATGAGGGGAGAGGAGATGGGACGGGAAATGACGGCTAACTGACTGAGAACAGGATTGACAGCAACAAGCTCCAGTAAGGACAGGGTGTGGGCGCGCTAAGATGGCGGACCACTGAGAGAAATGGGCTTTCTTTTTGCATTTACTGTTTCCTTTGTTTATTTGAAGACGGTCACATGGTAAAGCTTTTCACTCATGTCGGTGATCACATCATTATGATCCTAATGATGCTTGTTCACTGCAGTTAGGCCAAAAAAAAGAAGGTTTGTTTCAGGTTACCCGACCGACCCTATCAAAAAAGGGCCGACCCTACGTTTTTTATGCAATTTTTAAGAGGTTTTTGTATTTTTGTCCTTTTTGGTAAATTTTTGGGTTTTCTGAGAGGCCGGCTAGTACTTTCATGTTAAAAAAAAAAAAATTAAAAAATCCGACCTACCGACACTACATAATTTTCTTGCCATGTTACATGAAACAACCGTTCTTTTTTTTTGGCCTTATGCTCGATTTAGAATGATGTTTGTCTATTGACTAATGTGTCAAGAATGGTTGACTTTTTTATGACATAATTGTGTTCACGTTGGTCTAACGTTGTCTGCAATAGCAATATTCGCAGGCATCTCATATGATATCACAGGATAATTATCCTTTAAATAGTATGCATTAGAATGCAGGATTTTGATGTTATATTCCACCAGACTGGGTCTGTAGCCACTAAACTAATTAATAGCCAATCCGTTTTTCTCCCTGATACAAAACATGAAGCTAAAATAGCCCCGCCGTGGTTGCCGCATTAATGTAGTCAGGGGGAGGCGTATCATGAAGCCATTAAACAGGTGCTTTAACCCTGTATTTTGAAATTCAAAAATATGAATTTTCAGTCAATTTTTGGCACCTTTATGAAGTGCTATATATACATATTTGGGATCATTTGAAAGGTAATTCTCTCCTCTATCTGATGCACTAACAAGATAGTTGATAGGATCAATGGCGTAAGAGCGAAAGTAGAATAAAGGACTAAACCCCCTGACACCCTTGAATAAACATTGTCCTCACTCCCACACCATTAGTGAAACAGTCCCAGAAGGTGTACCACTGTAAGCAGGGCATTCAGGGCGTCATTTTGAGGTATAGCACGTGGGGATATGCCTATTACAAGTTTTTTTTATTTTTGAATAAAAAAACAAGAATTTTCAGGCAATTTTTGGCAATTTTCAGCACTTTATTGAAAAGCTATATGCACATATTTGGGGTAATTTAAAAGGTGTTTCCTTGCTATATGAGATGCACTAACTACATAGTTGATATATTTAATGACGTAAGAGTGAGAGTAGAAAAAAGAGCCTAGCCCCTGCACCTCAGTCCAGGTCTGAAGGCACATGTCCTCACATATTGGCTATACATAGGTTACATGATATTTAATATAAATAGATATGAACCCTCAGGACACTCATGCTTGATATTCCATACAAAAAGAAAATCAATTAGACATTTGTACATACTAATTTCAAACCCATTTGTACCCAGCATAAAAAACTACAATATCAGGATCTGTAAATCATTATGTAATGGCCCTAAAAGTTACATAATTATGTTTTTTTTCTTATAGGAATAGTATAAATGGGTTGATATTCAAAGTTAGATTCCGGGGTTGAGAAGAAATGTTGTGCGAACATATTATGAAGTAGCCCTATATCAATGATATTTCAGCAATTTCAAGGAATTTCATGATTTTCACCAGATAACTCAGTATTATGCAATAGTTTAAATGGGTAAAAATCTGCTAGGATTGATGTATGCCATATAGACCTATGCCTATATAAAAATTCAACTTGATATATACAACAACAGTCATGTGGTGTTGATTTAGAGACTAGTCATCTTCACTGTTCAGGGACATTGGGACAATTAGTGTTTCCCTCATTTTTTAATGAAAATTGTGAAGTTTACCTTGGTTATCCAGATCAGGAAAAAAATAGGCACATTCTCCATGATTTGTATAAAGAATTCCTGCAGAACCAACAGGATATCATACATATTGATGAAATGAGACTCTTCCAAATTTGAGATATTAGAGCATATCTGTGCAAGTTCTAGGTGAACATATGTAATATATTACGATTTTGAGGGTCTGTTAAAATGAAAATTGAGGTCTGCACTTACTGAGGCTTCACTGATTAAAGGAGAAATATTCGGTGATCAGGGATCAGGCATTTTCCAGGATCTATTTTCTTTTTCAGGAAATCCAGAATGCTTACAATATGCCTGCATAATTTAGTGTAGACTAAGGTCTGAAATTGGCTAAGTCCAAACAACATTTTTACATCTTCAAATGGCTGTAAAATCCAAACCGCTGGACCGATTTGTATGATATTTAAACTGTTTTCATCATTTAACATGCTCTATCCATCTAACCCATTTAGGCATGTCTAACAACAATATCTGAAAATGACCTGGGATACCTAGTAACAATGTGGATGTATTCAATGGGCTAAGAAAAGTTAGTTTTTCCTTCATTAAATGGCTTCAAATAGAAAATTAAACACACATGCCAATAACATTGATACCGCTCTGATATATTTTATTCATGGGTGCTGGGGCAGTATCCCACTCAGCCTGCGGCTTCATGGGATACTGCCCCAGCCCTCACTTGTGAAATACGACAGAGACGGTATCAATGGGCGATGGCATTTGTCTATGTATAAAATACGGATCTAGCTGTGTATATGGAGGACCTAGAGCACCCATTACAAAGTGTGGCTCAGTGAACTTGTGTTTGTCAGACTCAAAGAGAGCTGTTCTCTGCTGCTTTGATGTCAGAGCTCAATGTTCACTGTAGCAGACTCAGGAATCCAGACACATAGATTCACATGCCCCTGGTTAACACGGTTAGGGCAGTATAGTGCTTTAGTGCACTATTCCCTATTGTCACCATGATGCATGAATGCAGCCCTGGCAGGTAACTCGCTAGTGCTGCATTCACGCTTCATGATGACCCTACAGTGTTGAGACAGTCCTGATGGGTCTGCATGATGCACTAATCCAGCCCCGGCAAGTTACTTGCCGGGGCTGCATTGGTGCATCATGACGACAAATGTCATCTTTTAGTGACATCCGTCCTTAAAGGGTCAACACCTGCACACAGAAAAGTAAAAGTGTCAACTGTGTCTCCCACGCGGCTCTGATAAAATAGAGAGTCAAACAGCTAATGACTCTGCTTATATGAAGGGTCAACTTGAGTTGACTCTCTACCATCAGTGTCAACTTGAGTTGACTATCTACTATCAGTGTCAACCCAATGTTGACCCTTCTTATAAGCAGAGTCAATAGCTGTTTGACACTTCATTTTACCAGAGCCACCTGGGAGACACAGTTGACTCCTTTACTTTTCTGTGTGTGCACTCTCCAACCCCCCCCCCCCCCCCCCCACCCATACTGTCTGCTCCTAGTGGTACACATAAAGGCGCGTAATGGCTGCTCTGTTCAGAACTTAGTAGATAAGGGAGTGCTCATTTTTTAACAACAGGGGGGTGGTGGATTTGGGGGGGTAAAAAATTTAGACCCCTCTTCGGGGGGGTCAAAAAAATTCAACCTGTTTTGAGGGAAAAAGCCCGCGCGTTACTATGCTACAAAGGGGTGCGACCTGCTGGGGGGGTAAAAAATTTCGACCCCTCTAGGGGGGGTGAAAAAATTTCGGCCGCTCCACGCAAAATCTCACCTCCCCCCCCTGTTGTTAAAAAATGAGCACTCCCTTAAAAGTACCTCATATTTTCTGTTTTACATGAACCCTTTTAGGGCCGCATAGTACTTTAATGCATTATGGCCTTTATCTTCATGATCGTGGAATGCAGCCCTGACGCATAGCTGACATCATCATTCTAGCATCATGCCGACTCTAACATGGGGTAGACACACTCATAGGGTCAACAGTGTATCAACCTAGCTTAGCCAGAGATGCATTCATGCATCAAAGGGCATAGTGCATTTAAGTCCTAAGCCTAACTTAACACCTTAAGGACGGCATGATACCTTAATCATTCATGCCCTTGGTCGTCATGATGCATGGATGCAGGCTGGCGAGTAACTCGCCCGGGCTGCATTCAAGCATCATGCCGACCCTACAGGTCCACACACCCCTGAAGGGTAAGATACCCAATGCAGCACCGACGAGTTACTCGCTGGGGCTGCAGTTTTGCATCATGATGACAAATGTCATATTTTAGCGACATCTGTCCTTAAAGGGTTAAAGAGTTGGCTGACAACAGTCACACTAAAGGTTGTGCAATATATGACATGATGAGACGCCACCCGACCCCAGAATCCACTCCGGGGGCTGTTTATGGAAATTAATGTTTTGTGAGACAAAAAGGTGGGAAGGACCAGACAGTTCTATATAGTATAGATTTATACCAGCACAGAGAAAAGAAACAGCGTCAAAAGGGAGTCCAGGTTGCCTCCAGAATCACTCGATTCTAAGGGAGTCCAGGCTGCCTGAGGGAGCTTGGGTGACACATAAGGGCCAGGGTGACCCTAGAGAGGGGAGTCATTCTGGAGGCAACTGGACTCCCTTTTGCCGCTGTTCTTTACTCCATGGATGAAAGTGACCAATCTCGAAAAAACCTGAAATGTTCAAATTAAGGCCCCTGAATTAAGGTCCTCTATAGTTTAGTATAGGTCTTTGCGACATGAAAAAGAAATCAGGGAAAAACTTGAAAACACTTTCATCTTTGTTCTCTGTGAAGCAGCCTACACGGTAAGGCTGGCACTCTAGTACTATCTGCACAAATTCTCTCTGCATGAAGCAAATGTGGTGATCCCGGCCAGAACGCTACGTGGCAATGAGAAGGTGAAACTGAAGATGATGAGATCAAAGAGCGACAAAAGCCACTGGTGAGAGGGCTCGAACCCTGGAACAGTCTATCCACAGACACTCAGAGAATGGTGTCAAACAGGCTCTTCCTGGATGCACTGAAAAAGGACTAACTACTGACTAGACAGTAACTATATCTAGATTATTGTAATGTTAAATGTAATATATCTCTCAATGACTCTGAACTCTTTGTCTATTTGACCCTTCTCTTTGAAGGTGACTTGGCTTTTGATTGAAAAACTCATTGTAATTGTACACTGAGAATCTTCAGCCAATAAATATATAAATACAAATACAATACCCCTCGGTCACCCTAGGGACAATCCTCTCTACAATCTACTCATCGTATTCAAGGAACTTTCCATTTAGAAAACTTGATTCCATCTCAAAATGAAAGACATTTGGATTAAATAGAAATATTCAACAGTGACCAGCCAAGCAGGAAGGATGATCTGTGTATAGACATCGGGGCATCCTATTGGCGTGGCGGCTCACTTATATAAACAAGCAACGGGAGATAACAGATTATCTTTACATAATTGATCCCCAACAAAAGGAATAGTATAGTTAATATCTTCTAGTCTGCCAGGGCTTATTTAACACGTTGCTGCGTAACCCTTGGAGGCCGGTATAATGCCTAAAGACGATGATTGACGTCATGATGCACTGATGCAGTACCAGGCAGTCACTCGCCGGCACTGCGTTGGTGCATCATACTGACCACTCGGGTCTCAACGTATGGTAGGCATGATGCATGAGTGCATCTCTGGCAAGAAGCTTGTCAGGAGGGCATTTACGGGAATATCATGTTAACCATTTAAGGATGCATGTTGCTAAAAGATGACTTTGTCATCATGATGCACCAATGCAGCCCCGGCGAGTAACTCACTGGTGCTGCTTTGTTGCATCATGCCGACCTTTCGGGAGCATCTCAATCTCAGGGCTGCATTCATGCATCATGATGTAGTAATACAATAATGCCATCCTTAAAGGGTTAAAGCTCTATGCTGTCCTTATAGGGTAAAGATAGAGATCACATGACAAATACATGATGTGTTCAAATAAGGCCCAGCCCAGCCACTGCCAAGTCTATCCAATATTCATTTGAACCTTTCTTTGATCAAAAATGCAGAGGCCACCATCCGTCAACACCCTGTATCGCGCCACCCCCACCATGTCTCCCATGGATTCTACATGTGCAATAGGGGTCTGGATGGGGGGTCCCCATGTCACATGTCAAATTAAAGAAATGGCCATGTCCCCTGTCACTTAAATCCCCATCCCCCATGTCACCTCTAAGAACCTGTCATGCCCCATGTCGAATTTAAGACAAACCCTATGTCAGGTCCCTTATTTTGTCACGAAGCTCCATGTCGCATGTCGAATTTAAGAAATGGCCATGTCGCCGTGTCGAATTTTATGGTCCCTGGCAATACAATATGCAGAGATGAAGCTCAGTCGTAGACAGAATGCAGGAGGTTTTAGCATTTTGGTCAGTTTTCTGTCGGACAATTAACTTAATTCAAACACGAAATTGCAGTCCAAAAGCAGGAATTCCTGTAAACGTAGGGGAAATGGGTGAGTCTCTGAATATGAATGGTGTAGTGCTTGATACATTCACTGTAAAAAATAGATGTACTTTTTACAGATTCACTCTGTAAAATTTAACGCTGATTCACCGTTATTTGGAATACAATGAAGCACCGTAAATATCAGCCATTTCACAGTGGATCCTTGTTAAATGCTAACCTGGTTTGGATTACAACGATTCAACGTAAATTCATCTTCTAATGTCAAATCCCAGAGGGAGCCACATATAGTGGATCTTGCCATAGATAGGTGGCCTGGTATGTAAGAAGATTTTTCTGGAGAGTGTGAGCCCTTGAAGTGGAGTATACATGTTGAAATAATGGTCATTTTCAATTAATCTATATGTTTGACAATTTAACAATTCAATCTTGTGATAGGTTTAACAAAATACCATGATCACTTGATAATATCCAGAAGAAAGTAGCTGTCTGGATCTATACACCTATTTTGTGGTAATATACTATGCATATATCCTCACTTCTGGAAACTCTGCCTTGTATCAATCCTATAGAGTAAAACCTCTTGTATAGGCCAGGGCTAGTATGCAAGTCAGATGGTCAGTGGTGCGAATAGGATAAGGACAAAGTCAAAGTATGGCTTATCCATAAGTTTTTAGATGTATGCTACAGTAACTAAAGTCACCATAATCAGACTCCCTGTGAGGCTTATCGAATATTCTCTGTATATTTGAATACTGTGAATCTATTAATGCTGATTTAACGTAAAATTAACAGTGATTCAACGTAAAATGAACAGTGATTCTGTGTAAAATTAACAGTGATTCTGCGTAAAATTAACGGCGACCGTCACCGTTAAAAAAACGGTGAAAGTTATGTCCCAAAAGTTGCCAGTGATTCAACGTCATTTTGACGACATTTTTTTTACAGTGTTGAAAATCAGTTGGATCGAAAAGTAATTTGCATACACCATAACAATATCTTATATCTGTTTGGCTATCTCGGTACAAGGCCGTGCTTTATTAGATTATGTTTGTATGACTATGGGGACATGGGTCACACAGAGTTATGGGTATTGATGTCTTCCCTGGTCGTGGCACCCCCGTGCCGCATACACAAGTAGGGGTGGGGTAGGCCTACACAGTGAAAGGAACAGAGTAAAAAGGGAGTCCAGGTTGCCTCCAAAATGACTCCCCTCTTTAGGGGAGCCCAGGTCCTTATGTGACTCCGTTAGCCAGGCAGCTATGTGACTCTCCTAGGTCAGCCAGAGTCAACTAGGCTCCCTTAATCGGCCTAGGCTCCCTTAAAGAGGGGAGTTATTCTGGATGCAACCTGGACTCCCTTTGGACTCCTCTTTTCTCCGTGTACTGGGCCATCTATAGGCGGAGAGATTAAGGGGAAACAACTGCACACTGAGAAAGGTGTGTTTCGTTTATACGCCTTTTTGCAGCCACACACTCAGAAAAGTCTGCGTCATTGTCACCAGAACCACTCACCTGAAAGTCAGGCACAGCCTGACTCTCAAGTGAGAGTGGTTTTAGCGACAATGACGCTCACTTTTCTGAGTAAGCACTCTTAATACACCTATTTTTGTAACACACTGCAGACTTGCCAAGTCTTTATACTGTTTCATGAAAACATTTTGCAGAGTAACTCGCCAGTGCTGCATTCAAGCATCACGCCGACCTTATGAGGTTGAGGCACTCCCGAAGGGACGGCATGATGCACCAATGCAGCACCAGCGAGTTACTCACTGGGGCTATTTTGGCGCATCATGATGACAAATGTCCTCTTTTAGCGACATGCATGGGTTAAGTAAAAAAAGGGATTGCATCTCAAAGGCTGGGTTTGTTTTTAACTTTGGTACAGGTGGATGGGTGGGTGGGTGGTGCCCCGGCTAGACTCTCATAGATTATGGATGTAATGAGTTGCAGTGTTTTAAATAAATGGGACTGGAACAGGAACTAGGAAGAGCAGACAGAGGGTTAACCCTTTAAGGGCTGCATGTCGCTAAATGTTGAATTTGTAGCATAATGCACCAATGCAGCCCCGTTGAGAATCTCATTGATTAGTGCATCATGACGACCCTTCGGAAGTGTCTCTACCCCATAGGGTCGGCATGATGCTTGAATGCAGCCCTGGTGAGTTACTCGCCAGGGCTGCATTCATGCATCATGACGAAGGGAATGATGCATGAATGCATAATACATTAAAGGGTTGAATAGATGGGACTGAAACAGAAACTAGGAACACCAGACCTGGGCTAAGGTGGTCAGAGGAGTTAACCCTTTAGAGGCCGTATAGTGCCTTAACAGTCTTTGCCAAAACGTGCTGGACAGTGGCAATGTCCGCCTAAAATGGCTCTGGTCCGGCAGAATGACGAGTGTTGCAGGACCAGATGTCTTCTACATTCTGGGCTTTCCAAAATTGAAAGAATTTTTCAAATATTTCAACTAGAACTTAAGTTACAAGTTCTAGAGTGCACACTAATATTCTAGGCAAATTAGAGCATTTTTTTGTTATTATTTCTTTTATAAATATTATTTTATTCTAAATAGTATGCAAAACTTTGATTTTGGTATTCGGTCCTGCAGAAATCTATCCGGTCCTGCAAAATTGGCTAGCTGCAGGACCGACTGTCCTGCATGCCGAAAAAGTTTTCACAAAGACTGCCTTAATGTGCATTGTCTACTCTAAGTTACTCGCCAAGGCTGCATTCGTGTATCATGTCGACACTGGGAATGTATCATCCTCATTGGGCAGTATGATGGAGCACCCATGGCAGGCTACTCGCTAGGGCTGCATTCATGCATCATGCAAAAAAGTAAATAGCACATTAAAGCACTATGCCTCCTTAAATAGTTTAAATGGTGGCGATCACGATAGCTATTAAAGAGGGGCAACTTGCATGCAGATCGCTTGGTTCTATCATTTTAGAGAACATTTCAATTCTAAAAGCATATGGCTCCCCAATGCACTGAGATCGTTCGGAACAATTGCCTTGGGGAAGCAGTAGAAATGTGGGTGGAGCATTTAAAGTGATGCGAGCACTTCACACATCAGAATCCAAAGATAAAGCACAAAATGCTGTTCTTCTCCCTCCTTGTTGATACAAGTGCTCTCCGCTTATCATCATGATGCATGAATGCAGCTCTGGAAAGTAACTCGCCAAGTGCTACATTCATGCATCATACCAACCCTTTGGGCGTGTCTCAATCATGTAGAGTCGTTATGATGCATGAATGCAGCCCGCATGGCGAGTTATTAACCAGGGCCGTATTCATGCATCATGACGACAAAGGCCATACCACAGTAACGCACTCTGCGGCCCTTACAGGGTTAAGTAGGGTAGATTCACCTTGAGTCGGACATATACCTTGAGACGAACACCTGATTTTGTGGGTATTCCAGCATTTTAAGCTCTTATTTTGTGAATGATTGTAAAGTTCAAGTATTATTCTTTCAAAAAAGCTAACACTAAGTCGTAGTGTAGATGAATAACCTCAAATTTCTCTGTCAGTCTCAGGGTATGTGTCCGACTCATGGTGGATCTACCCTAGATCTCAGAGCAGCCCCCCCCCCCACCCCCCAGGCTACACAGACTCTGGGGAGATGTGAAGGGTTGAGATCATGTCTGTAGAGATTTACATGTAGCAAGATTAGATCTGCATCTTTCTCCTCTCATCAGAAAACCACTCTGTCCCCTCTGGCGTTTGCTTGAGCAGCTCTGGAGCAGTTGGGAGGGGCAGCTCAGGTATAGCTGTACGACATCACCAGCCAGTCACTGGCTGCAGTTGCAATTATGTCTGATACACTCCCGGGCTGATACACTCCTGAACTAGTCGGCATGATGCACTCCTGATCTGGTTGGCATGATGCACTACTGCTGTGCTGCAGTGGCAACAAGTAAATCACTGACACACCATTTATGAAGGTCTGAATTGTTTGCATTGCCCCCAACAAGTAGCATGGTGATGTACCTCGGCTGCACCTCGTTAAATCACGTCCATGACCCGCCTCGGGCAGTACACGGACGTTGTACATTTCCTTGGTCAGTTCTGGCATGTTCCTTCCTGGGAGGCATTAGCATTGACTCCCAGGTCACGTGACCGCGGGCAGTAGGCCACCCCCCCCCCCCCACCTACCCTACTGCAGCCTCAGCACTAACCCATCCACGTGCATGCCAGGGTTCTGGTCAATGCACTTGTGTCAATACACTTAGCATGTAGCTGAGCTTTGGTCCATACACATGTACAAGACAGTGTGGCTTACAGTGCACAGGAGAAGGTAGACAAATACAAAAGCTGGTATCTCCATCATAACTAAATAACTTGTCACTGCATGCTTAGGCCCAAAAGAAAGAGGTGTATTTCAGTTTAGATGGTCTGAAAATCTAGCCTAGGGAGGTCGGGTTTTCTTTTCCTTTTTTAATCTTTTGAACTTTGGCCTGAAATCAACTCGCAAACCTCGGTGCCAACTCCCTAACAACAGCGTTGACTCCCGGACTATCACATTGACTCTGAAATAGCCCCGAAATGACATAAATATAAATATTATTTCAAAATTGGATAAAACGTTCTAGGGTCAGCCCTGTTTTGCTTAGTAGAGTCAGGTAACCTGAAACACACCTTTTTTGTTATGGCTCATGGGACAGCAGCACACTCAAAAAAGTCAGCGCCATTGTCGCTAAAACCACTCTCATGTGAAAGTCAGACACTGCCTGACTTTTATGTGAGGGTGGTTTTAGCGACAGTGAGTGTGAGGTAATTCACTGAATCTTGCTCATGGACAACACATATATATGTACACATATCTAATGCTATTTTAGTGTAATTTAGATGGTAAATATAGTCGTAGGTCATATGGCCTGAACCAGTTTCCATCCCTCCCCAGCTCTGTAGTCAACCCTGTACAGCCAACCCAATGCAGGGCAGGCAGTGGCAGGAGTCGGTGGGGGGGGGGGGGGGGCACAAACCTGGTTTACATGTTTTATGGAGCTTGTTATACATGAGGGAGTGGGAGGGAGGAGAGAGGAGGGATGGGGAGCAGCATGCAATACGTCATCTACACACTAACCCAGTCTGCATATAGGCGGTCTGCTGAAGTCTACTTGGACTGTGGGATTGTAAGTAAAAGGGAGGGAGATGGGAAGGAGGGGAGCAGAAGACAGGGCAGGGAGAATGGACGGGGGGAGGGAGAGGGGGAGAGGGAGAGGAGAGAGGGAGAGGGAGAGGGAGAGGGAGAGGGAGAGGGAGAGGGAGAGAGGGGAGGGGGAGAGGGGAGAGGGAGAGGGGAGAGGGAGAGGGAGAGGGAGAGGGAGAGGGGAGAGGGAGAGGGGAGGGGAGAGGGAGAGGAGAGAGGGAGAGGGAGAGGGAGAGGGAGAGGGAGAGGGAGAGGGAGAGGGAGAGGGGAGAGGGAGAGGTAGAGGTAGAGAGGGAGAGGGGGAGAGGGGGAGAGGGGGGAGAGGGGGAGAGGGGGAGAGGGGGAGAGGGGGAGAGGGGGGATGGGAGAGAGAGAGAGGAGGGATGGGGAGCAGCATGCAATAAGTCATCTACACACTAACCTAGTCTGTAGGATGGTCTGGTAGGGGGAGAGGGGAGAGAGGGGGAGAGCGAAGAGGGGAGTTCTGGGAAATTTCGCTTATCATATTCTCCTATTTTAATACATACAGAAGCTTTATGGAGGGGGGGATTTCTGAAGACATTTTGCGTATTAGAACTTATGGAAGCCTAGCGCTACTCCTGGCTACCCATACATGGTCCCCCCCCCCCATTTCTATGGACCGTTGCGTCAAGAAAGGGTGACTATATCAAAATAAAGTTTTATTTACTCCGGTGTCAGCAGAATGCATGTAACATTATCTGTAATAGCTATATTTGCAGAGATTAGGAGATTCACAGGACAATTTTCTTTCAAATAATACATGCAGTGCAGGATTTTGAGGTCATACCCATGTATTTTTTGTAGGGATGTCATCGATACCCCCAGAATCGATACACCGACATTTGTTGAATTCCGATTATCGCATCGACAAAAGCATTATATCGATACAGTTTTTCTATCACAGTTTACCTCATAATGTACCTTTCTAAAACTATAAAGATTGTGTAAATATTCCATCTAGAACTTGCTTTTTATTCCATTTGAAAATTGTAACCTATTTTTGCCGAAAACATTGAAGGCAAAGAACCTCGGATTGTGTTCAAATTGCTACCAAATGTTTGTGCCTATAGACTCAAGTATGAGGGAGGAAATAAATTAGTGTAGATTACCCCCCTTTTTCAAGCACATATTAACTGTTTTTGTAAAATTAAAATAAATCGAAATAATCGAAAAATCGAGACCAAAATGGTGATTATCGAAATCGAAATAAATTGGATGTCAATGACATCCCTGATATTTTGGTGAGAGTTCAGCAATGTTCAAAAACTTTTTTAAGGCCGAAAGGCCCCGGAGGGGCCCTGGTGGTGAGCTTGCAAACTACCAGGTTGAGGCATTATATTGTTTTCATTTGACAGGAAGTCAGTACGGGTGCCGCCATTTTGTTTTAAGGGGTGCCGCCATTTTGTTTTAAGGTGTCACAACACAAATTTATGCATATATGAATAAAATTAATATTAATCAACCTTCGATCCTGAGGTTGATCATAAGCATACCTATACCCCCTAACATGGACCCAAGGAATTCAATGGTTCTATTGGTTTGTTGCTAAGACAGCTGGTTGCCTAGCAACAGCTATTCTAATTGTTTATCTGCCTAGCAACACCCATTTCCATGCTCCTGAGGTTGATTATAATCATACCTACCCCCCCCCCCCCTCCCTAACATGGACCCAAGGGATTCAATAGTTCTATTAGTTTGTTGCTAAGACAGCTGGTTGCCTAGCAACAGCTATTCTAATTGTTTATCTGCCTAGCAACACCCATTTCCATGCTCCTGAGGTTGATTATTATTGTACCTACCCCCCTTAACATGGACCCAAGGAATTCAATGGTTCTATTAGTTTGTTGCTAAGACAGTTGGTTGCCTAGCAACAGCAATTCTAATTGTTTATCTGCCTAGCAACAACCATTTCCATGCTCCTGAGGTTGATTATAATCCTACCTACCCCCCTTAACATGGACCCGAGGAATCGAATGGTTTTATTGGTTTGTTGCTAAGACAGCTGGCTGCCTAGCAACAGCTATTCTAATTGTTTATCTGCCTAGCAACACCCATTTCCATGCTCCTGAGGTTGATTATTATTGTACCTACCCCCCTAATATGGACCCAAGATATCGAATGGTTCTATTAGTTTGTTGCTAAGACAGTTGGTTGCCTAGAAACAGCTATTCTAATTGTTTATCTGCCTAGCAACACCCATTTCCATGCTCCTGAGGTTGATTATAATCCTACCTACCCCCCCTAACATGGACCCAAGGAATTCAATGGTTCTATTGGTTTGTTGCTAAGACAGTTGGTTGCCTAGCAACAACTATTCTAATTGTTTATCTGCCTAGCAACACCCATTTCCATGCTCCTGAGGTTGATTATAATCCTACCTACCCCCCCTAACATTGACCCGAGGAATCGAATGGTTTTATTGGTTTGTTGCTAAGACAGCTGGCTGCCTAGCAACAGCTATTCTAATTGTTTATCTGCCTAGCAGCACACATTTCCATGCTCCTGAGGTTGATTATAATCCTACCTACCCCCCCTAACATGGACCAAAGGAATTCAATGGTTCTATAAGTGCTGCTGCACTGGTGGCCACCTAGTGGCTGTATATTACACTAAATCCCTGTAATGGCATATTTTCCCCTGTAGTGTCACATCTGTCAGTTATATCATCCTTAACCCTGGTTATTTTCTGTCTTGAATCGGTCCCCTACAAACATACCAACCATGAAGACATTATGTTCCTTCAAATGCAAGAATTGCGGTTGTTGCCGCGTATAAAAATGCCTGAGGCATTTTTTTACGTGGCAACAACCGCAATTCTTGTTCAACAACTTTTCTGCATTGGTCTATAGTGTGGGAAGTCGCCGATCGAGCAGAGCATCCTTTCCATTTGGCTGCTCGTCTACCTATACCCGTGGGAAGCAGACCAGGCAGGTCCCGGGGCGTCTTAGAGGGCAGAGGGTTGATTTCCAATGGATGCCTGCCCCTCTGTGCCCTCCCCAATACCAGTCCTCCCAGACCGCCATCCTACATGGGGAACTCTTAAAGGGCCTCCAGTTCATTGGTTTTCTTGAAATGCCAATGTAGCGCCGGCGAGTAACTCACATTATGCTAACGCTACAAGCCCGTAGAGTTGCACGATGCATGAACGCAGCCCCAGCGAGTAACTCACCAGGAGATGTATACATCCATGCATCATATTAAGACAAAAGGGGGACAGAGCACAGAGGTTTAAGGACGGTCTTGTTGAAGCGCCATAGGTGAATGAATCTTGAAATATATCTCAAAACCTAATGCTGATCTTGCATGAGCGCATGTCTTATATAAGCGCTGGGCTAGTCGATCCTCACACACAGGCAAATATCAGCGTCAGCCAATGTCGCCATAACCACTTTCAGACAAGGGTCAGGCACTGCTGGACTATAATAGATGGCCCATTCTAGTGAGGGTCAGGCTATATTAGACCTTCAATGACAGGCTGGACTTTTGCAAAATTGCTTGAAAGTCTAGCCGTGCTGGACCTTCATGCCAGAGTCTAACAATGCTGGACTCTTGCAGGCTGAAAGAGACTCTCCCCAGAGTCCAGCATTGCCAGACTCTGGCATGAGGATCCAGCATAGCCCGACTCTCAATCAATTTTGGGTGAGTAGAAGCTTTAGTTAAAGGTCCAGCATAGCCTGACCCTCACTAGAATTGCCCTTGACCCATCTATTGTAGTCCAGCAGTGCCTGACCCTTGTATGAGAGTGCTAATGGCGACATTGGCTGACGCTCATATTTGCCTGTGTGCAGGCATGAAGACAGGCAAAAGGGAATAGTACATTGATGCACTCTGCTTGCCTTAAAGGGTTAAAGCACAGTTCACCCTTTTAGGCCCCTCCATGTCTATAATTTCCACCCAACCTGAAAGACGCCTCTTTGTGTTTGACCAAATATTGACTCCCACCTTAGTCCCCGAGACATCTTTTTCACACCCTTAATTGGCCTCCCCTCTCCTATCGCCCCCGCAGCCATCTATAGGGCTCTACCGGGACCGGACTTGTTCCCGTGACCACTCTGCTCTCGTATTGTAGCCTGTTCCCCGGAAGCTATGGTGTGTGAGTGTGTGGTCACTACCTAAGTCTCACGATAAATTGCGAGCTCAGAACTAACATGGCCGCCCATACGGAGAAAACCGAATCATCGCTATACTGCTAGTGTCAAGACCCCAGTACACTGTAAACAGTTAGTGTAGGTACACTGTAGAATCTACTGTAGATCTACAGTAAAATCTACTGTAGAATGGATTAACAGTAGAATCTATTGTAGATTTACAGTAGGTTATACTGTTTACCTTCAACAAACTGTACACCTACAGTAGAATCTACTGTACACCTACAAGAGTGGCAACTGACTTTTCACAGTGTGGTCTATAGAGGGGGGTGGGTGGAGGAAATGTCCTGGAGGAGGGCCTTTCTTTAGGTGGTTGCTGCTACTTCCCTGCTTAGACTACATGTCTGTCTGGTTAAGGGGTGCTGGGAGGTGGGGAGGGGGGGGCTGAGGGTCCTAACTTCTAACCCTTTAAGGACGGGATGATACCTTAATGCATCATGTCCTTGGTTGGCATGATGCATGAATGCAGCCCTGGCAAATAGCTCGCCTTTGCATTTAAGCATCATGCTGACCTTATGGGTTCAGACACCACCGAAGGGTTGGCACGATGCGCCATTGTAGCACCGGTGAGTTACTCGCCAGGGCTGCATTGGTGCATCATGACGACAAATGTCGTCTTTTAACGACGTCCATCCTTAAAGGGTTAAGGGCAGCTTAGTCAGGTGTGTATAGGATAGACTCTAAGAGGTTTCGATATCTCTTGCACAGAGAAAAGAAACAGCATCAAAGGGGAGTCCAGGTTGCCTCCAGAATGACTCCCCTCTTTAAGGGAGCCAAGGTCGCCTAAGGGAGCCTAGACGACTCTCTGCCCTCTCTGGCAGACCTCAGGAAGTCACCTGGGGGAGTTATATGACCCAGAGAGCTATATGACTTCCCCAGGTGACTCCCTTTGGATAGCATAAAATTCATTGAGATTAGAATGACTGAGGTGAGTTGGTCAGTACTGACCATCCTGACAATAGACATTTATTAACTAGCCTAGATTGGTCATAATAGGGAGCTAAAATGATGCTGTTTGGCTATAGTTTGTTTTGTTTGTTTGTGTAGTTTAACGTCCCACTGACTATGCAGGCTATAGTGACTGAGAGATTGGTCGTGTAGGGAGCCAAAGAATATCAGTAGTAAAGGTGGCTACCGTACCATCACGATTAAGCACCGGGGCGCTCTTCAATTTGGCGGGGCCTTTAAACCCAAGACAGGCGCTTATTTGAGATCCTATTTTAGTGTTTAAGGAATATATCAAGACTCCTATACCCCCGGCGCTTACTAGTACACAAGACCGGCGCTCTTTCAAGACAGGCGCTTTATCGCTTTAACGGTATGGTAGATGCATCCACAGGCCCCCACTGATCACGTGTACCAGATACATCCATCTCCCCCCACCACCCCAGACGGCCCCCATCACAGACCAGACCGCCCTCTCACAAGTCCTCTACAAGTCCGCTTCTTATTTTCCCTGTTTTCTGTTGGCGCCTTGTTTTTCTCCCCTGGCGTGCGGCCTGTGACGGGGTGGGAGGGCACAGCCTTGACGTCAGAAGGGTACTAGATTATACTCCAGCCCTTTAACCCTTTAAGGATGCATTCAAGCATCATGAGGACCCTAAGGGGTTCCAATGGGTCGGCATGATGCACCAATGGTGAGTAACTGGCTTCCATGCACCTTGACGACCAAGGGCATGATACATTAAGGTATCATGCTAACCCTTCAGGAGTGTCTCAACCCTTCGGCATGATGCTTGAATGCAGCACTGGTGTGCCTCTACATAGGTAAAAATTGACACGAGCGACACGGCCATTTTAGGCCCTTTTAAAAATAGACGGACCCAAGAAAATTAGGGGTAAAAATCGACCCACAGGGATTTTTTCTCTAAGTTGTTATATACATAAAATTCGACACAGTGACAAGGCCCTTTTGCTTATATCCGACATGGCGACACGGTCCAAATTGTGGGTACCCATGTAGAGGCACAATGGTGAGTTACTCACCAGGGCTGCATTCATGCATCATGACAACCAAGGCTTGGTGCAATAATGTATTATACCGTCCTTAAAGGTTTAAAGGGCTAGTGGCTGATGGTGAATGTGCGTGGTTCCCCAGTCTGTGACGAGGTACAGGGTGGGGGGGGGGGGGGGGGTGGCTGCAATTCTGCTGTATCTCAGATAACAACCCAGAGGGGGAAACGTTTAAAAGCAAGAACATGAAGGTGCATACAGAGCAGTGGTAGCAGTGCTGAATAGGATCTTAACCCTTAAAGGACAGCATAATGCCTTAATGAATCATGCGAGTAACTCGCCAGTGCTGCATTCAAGTATCATGCCGACCCTACGGGGTAGAGACACTCCCAAAGGCTCGGCATGATGCACCAATGTAGCACCGGCGATTTACTCACCGGGGCTGCATTGGTGCATCCATCCCAAATCCACTTGCAATCTACTGACTCCCCCCCCTTTTTTTTTAAAGATGAGCACTCCCTAAACATTTATAGAGAGATCTCTATAATCAGCCATGCCTCGTGGCCAAAGTTGGTCAGATGGTGAGTGTGGCGATTTACAGAGTGAGAAATGTACGGTATGAAAACTACACACACAGAAAAGTGAGTCATTGTCGCTAAAACTACCCTCACCTGAGGGTCAGGCTGCCTGACTCTCAAGTGAGGGTAGTTTTAGCGACAATGACTCTCACTTTTCTGAGGGTGTACCCCAAACTACCCCTGCAAGTAGGTGAGACTGTGTATACACTGCACTACAAGCTTAGTGTCAGACACAAGTAGTATAGTGAGATGGAGGCCTGCCGCAGGGGTGTACACTGAAAAAACAAACTTGTCTCCAGACTCGTTGAAATGACTGTCATAAAATAAACGAGTCAAAAGTTGTCTAACCTATCAGGTTACCATCCCACAAATAGAATCTGGAGCTGGCAAATGTCGGGATTTGGGCTGGCACATGCCAAGTGGGTCTTCTATCTCAAGCTAGAAGACCCGCTCCCTTGTCACTTAGACAAGTTTTTGTCACTTTGAAGAGTCTGAAGACAAGTTTACTTTTTGAGTGTAGTGTCAGATAGTAGTAAAGTAAGGTGCACCTAGCCCCAGGCATACTAACCAAAAACACAACGTGTGAGCATATCCAAGCTGTATGCATACGCGTGGCCCTTTATACTGCAACATTGGCGAGTTACTCGCCAGAACTGCATTCGTGCATCATGACGTGCAAGGGCGTCCCGAGCCTGTAGCCTGTACACTCAAAAAGTAAACTTGTCTCCAGACTCTTGCAAGTGACTGTCATAAAATAAACGAGTCAAAAACTTGTCTAAGTGACAAGGAAGCGGGTCTTCTAGCTGGAGATAGAAGACATACTTGGCATGTGCCAGCCCAAAACCCCACATTTGCCAGCTGCAGATTCTATTTGTGGGATGGTACCCTGATAGGTTAGACAACTTTTGACTCGTTTATCTTATGTCTAGAGACAAGTTTACTTTTTCAGTGTACCTGGCCCGGTGTCGGGTACTTTAATGGTTAGAGTAGTGAGAGCTAACAGAGATGTGATTTCCCACGAGGCTAGACCACAGCCTCTACACTACACTGAAAAAATAAACTTGTCTCTAGACTCGTCTCAGTGACGGTCATAAAAGAAACGAGTCAAAAGTTGTCTAACCTATCAGGTTACTATCCCACAAGTAGAATCTGGAGCTGGCAAATGTCGGGTTTTGGGCTGGCACATGCCAAGTATGTCCAGCTAGGAGACCCACTTCCTTGTCACTTAAACAAGTTTTTAACTCGTTTATTTTATGGTCGTCACTTTGAAGAGTCTGGAGACAAGTTTACTTTTTGAGTGTACTTAGAACAGACTGACTAATATACTCCAACCCCACCCCACCACCCCTGGGACTGGTATATTATAGCCCAACACGAGACGAACAGGCCCATCCCCAACCTACCAGTGCACTATACTTGCTAACAGGCCTCTTGCTATAGACAAATCCCATTAAATTCAAAACGCCACGTTTACCCCAACAACGTGCTAGTCAGTAGTATAGGACAATTATTGATAACTAGACTCTTGGCAGGATAGACTGAAGCTTTAAAGCGGCATTCTCACCGAGCATGTCCCATTCACATTTTCTAGTACTATTCTTGTCTACTATGTGATTGTTGCGAGTGGTGATGTTGCACCTTCAATGAAAATCTAACGTTTAGTATATTCATGCAGTTGATATCATTATATTCTCTTCAATGAGGATACACAATTTCTGCTACCACTAGGCTGTTCGACGACCGGCCTGTTTGGCTACTCCCTATCTGTCACAGTGCTAAAGAAGGGCATACTGTATTGCATTATTTCACCTGTTATGCTATGTTCTTAATCATTTGCCTTACCTTGTTGGAAACATCGATTCTTCTTCTTTCCACAGTGTTAAGATATATGTCTAATAAACATTTCTTTAGTTAAATTCAGGCATTTTAATTATTGGTACTGCTGAGAATATTGGCATTGTGGGCTAGGCCATGTAACATACAGGGCAGACATGGTCCCTGCCTTCAGGGGAAAAGAGGGTCTAATTTCAATATAAATGCACCATTTCTTGGGAGAATATAGTAGACACAATATACCTTCTATATATGTAACTTTTATAGCGTACTTGTAAGCCATTAAGTCACAAATATAGCGTGAATTTACCCAACTTCTAACAACCACTGTTCCTTAAATAATTGCTAGAAGAGTCTGGAAGAATGGCAACTGAGGGGGGCACCAACCAACTTTAAACATTGTGTGCGGCCCAAGCAACTCTGCCCCTTCTGTTTCCTATGTGTGCGAGGTATTACTTGGGAAATGTGCGTATCATATTATAGGTTCTTGGCAAGTTAGTCGAGGGGCAAACATAATCAGGCATCCCCCTCCTGTGTGATTGCCTCCCACCCCTTTTCTTTTCTGACTAAGAGCGTATGCTGCAGGGTGTGCACTCAAAAAATAAACTTGTCTCCAGACTCTTCAAAGTGACAGTCATAAAATAAACCAGGCAAAAACTTGTCTAATTGACAAGGAAGCAGGTCTTCTAGCTGGAGATAGAAGACCCACTTGGTATGTGCCAGCCCAAAACCCGACATTCGCCAGCCCCAGATTCTATTTGTGGGATGGTAACCTGACAGGTTAGACAACTTTTGACTCGTTTATTTTATGACAGTCACTTTGACGAGTCTGGTGACAAGTTGACTTTTTCAGTGTGTACATGTTGATTACTGACACTCTCCGTAACAAAAGATAATTTGGCAGCACGCCAAGACTGCTCTCAGAGGAAATTACCTCTGTCAAGTCACATCCTGTTGTAGCAAGACCAGGCCTGTCACTCCCCCTCCACCTATCATACCCCCCCCCCCTCCAAACCCACACACATACACCACACACAAACACTACTGCTGTTGTTTCATCCTAGGCCAAATAACAAAAAAAAGGTTGGTTTCCGGTAACATGGTCAGACAACACAGACCCGGCCGGTCGGATTTTTTTTTTTTTTTTTTTTTTTTTAAATTTTCCTATTTTAGGGCTATTTTTAGCGTTTTTCCTCTAAAATCTTTAAAAATTATCCTATTTACAAACCGTAAAAACTGGCATGTAGGGAAAAATTTGAAAAAGAGAAAAAAAGAAGGGGACTCGGCCCTGTTTTGCTAGACCCGGTCGGGTTACCGGAAACAAACTTTTTTTTTTGGCCCTACTTAATCCTGCACTTCATTATGTTGTCACTTCCCCCATACTCCCCCTCCCCCCTTGTGCCACATCTTCACCTCTGCGCCCTCTCCTCCCCTTATTGCACTTCTCCCCTCTCCCGCCTCATCTCTCCCCCTCCCCCTCCTCCTCCCCCTTCTCCTCTCCCCCTCCTCCTCCCCCCTTTTCCTCTCCTCTCCCCTTCCCCGACATTCCCCGGCCTCTCCCCCCCCCTCATCCTCCCCCCGTCTCTTCTCCTCTCCCCCTTCTCCTCTCCCCTACTCCTCTCCCGCTTAATCTCTCCGGCCTCCTCTTACTTTCCCTATACGACTTCTCTCCTCCCCTTCCCTCCTATCTCCCTATCCCCTCCCGTCTTCCTCCTCCTCCCTTCCTCTCTCCTCCCCTTCCTCTCCACTCCACGGCCTCTCCACTCCCCCTGTCCTCTCAATCTCCGGCCTCCTTTTAATCTCCACATACTACTTCCATATACTACTACTTCACATCCTCCACTCCTCCCCTGCCTCCCATTCCCCTGCCCTTTTCTCACTCTCCTCCCTCTCCCCCATCTCTTCCCTCTGCCTTCCTTCTCTGCCTAATCGCTGTTCCCTACCATCTGATACTTCCCTTTCCCTTCCCCTACCCCCCCCCCCCTATTGCCCAGCGCTGTGTCGGAGCATGAGGAGGACGGAAAATGCACATCCTTGAGTCATTTAAGTGTCAAAAATACCGTAAAAAGATATTATCTGTCAAAAATGTATTTGGTCGACCACCAACAGCTAGCTGGGGGCGAGGCATTGGACATTTTAGAGCCGTTAATAAGCCCGATTAGAGACATGAGGCGTTGTTTTTGACCTGCCACAGGCCTGCCTGTCAGCTGGGGAGACCCGGCTCTACGCTAACCCATTAACCCTTCAAGGGCGACATGATGCCTTAATATATAATGCCATTGGTCGTCATGATGCATGGATGCAACCCTGGCGAGAGCTGCATTCAAGCATCATGCCGACCTTATGAGGTTAAGACTGCCCAGGACAGTCAGCATAATACACCAATGCACTGGCGAGACACTCGCCGGGGCTTCATTGGTGCATCATGATGACAAATGTCATCTTTTATCAACATGCGTCCTTAAAGAGTTAAGGGCCGCATAGTGCTTTAATGCACCATGACCTGTGTCCTCATGATGCATAAATGCAGGTCTGGCGAGTTACTCACCAGAGTAGCATTCAAGCCACCTCTAATCTTCGGGAGTGTATCAACCCAATAAGGTCGGCATGATGCATGAATGCAGCACTGGCGAGTTACTCGCCAGGGCTGCATTCATGCATCATGCCGACCAAGGGCATGATGCATTAAAGCACCCTGCGGCCCTTGCAGGGTTGTCTGCTGGCTGCACCACCAGACTCTGACACTGACAGAGGAGGAGGTTGACGTCCTATTTTTACAGTTTTACGTTGTTGACGTAAGGTCGGCTGAGGACGGATCAGTCCCACAGCGGGTCCCTACATGAGGAGGTCAGGGTCCTGAAGGTAGCACGGCCCAGGGAGGTGTCTTAGATGTGTCGGCATGGGGCTTAAATCTGACCCATATAGGTGTGTTTCCATTGCTAGAATTATTACCTATTCCTGTGTAAATTCTGCAAAGAGCATACCCATATTGGTGCAAGGCCCCTATGCATAGGTTCTGAAACCACATCCTAATGGGACTGTAAAGGGCTAAGTATACATTTTGATATTTCTGATTAAAGAATTATACCATATACTGTAGTTCAAAGGGGAAAAGGGAAGAGTTAAGCAGTTTAGCTTGTGAGTAAGTCTTAGATTTCACACCCATAAATGAATAATGGAGGTTAGGCCTATCCCTAAAAAAAAACAAGATAGTGACCCCTATCGGTACTGCCGTGTAGTACGCTTGCTGCGTATAGGACCCGGCCCTTCAGTCAGGATGTAAAAAAACATACCCATACAGGTGTACACCACTCCACTCCCTTGGGACTGAAAAAGAACCCATATGATCATATCACTCCAAATTATAACCACTCCTCCCGGTATGGTTGGAGCTGAGACACCTCCCCGGGTAGCAGGGGCACCTACATGACTGCTGCTAGTAGCAATTCTGTGCATTGTTGTTGTAGCCTGGAGGGGGGGGGGCACTCCCCCAGCACACTGAAAAAATAAACTTGTCTCCAGACTCGTCGAAGTGACTATCATAAAATAAAATGAGTCAAAAGTTATCTAACCTATCAGGTAACCATCCCACAAATAAAATCTGGAGCTGGCAAATGTCGGTTTTTGGGCTGGCACATGTCAAGTGGGTCTTCTATCTCTAGCTAGATGACCCACTTCCTTGTCACTTAGACGAGTTTTTGACTCATTTATTTTATGACCGTCACTTGGAAGAGTCTGGAGACAAGTTTATTTTTTTAGTGCATTGGGTACAATGTGTAAACATGAATCCAGGGATATAGTATGTTTTTGGTCCCTAGGCAAGGCCCCACGGGGGCCCTTGAAAAGGGGTACTTTTTAGCCAATTTTGAATGAAAAAGGGTACATTTTTGGGCTCAATCACTGGAGAAACTCTCGTTTGCTACTTTATCTAGCTTTTCTGGACAGATTTCTGAAAGGGCTGAAGACACTTCCATGGGGAACGTCCAACAAACTGGCCATGTTACAGCCTAGACCCTATACACCAGGGATGGCACCTTGTCTATAATGAGTCCTGACGCCCCCGGACAGACCCGTGATGCCAATTAGCGCCTGTAGGTGGCGCGTGGTGCTGGTGGCGCCGCCTGGTGGAGGTGGCAGTAATTAGCACCACCTGGCGAGACGCGGCGCATTTAGCAGGTTGACATTTGGTCGTCGTGAGCGGATCACGGAGGGATCAGGAGCTGCTCAGGCAGCACAAGGCAACGTCTTAACACTTTAAGGATGGGATGTCGCTAAAAGATGACATTTGTTGTCATGATGCACCAATGCAGCCCTGGCAATTAACTCGCTGGTGCTACATTGGTGCAGCATGCCAACCCTTCGCCAGTGTCTCAAACCCATAGGATCAGCATGATGCTTGAATGCAGCCCTGGCCAGTTACACGCCAGGGCTGCATTCATGCATCATGACGACCAGGGGCATGAGTCTGCATTAAGGCCAATGCCGTCCTGAAAGGGATAACCATTTAAAATCCGCAAAGTGCTTTAATGTGCTATGCCCTTTGTCATAATGATGCATGCAGGGAATGCTGCCCTGGCGAGTAACTCACCAGGGCTCTATTCATACATCATGCGAATCCTTTGGGAGTGTATCAGCCCCATATAGAATTGCATGAATTCATCCATTATGATGGCAAATGGCACAGCACATTATAGCGCTATGCCGTCACCAAAGGGTAATTCCTTGAAGGACGGCATGATGCTTTGAGGTCCATGACCATTGTCATGTTGATGCACCAATGTGCCTCTACATGGGTAAAAATCGACACGGGCGACACAGCGACACGGCCCTTTTCGGCCCTTTTAAAAATCGACGGACACAGGAAAATCGGGGATAAAAATCGACCCACAGGGGTTTTACTCTAAGTTCTTATATACCTAAAAATCGACACAAGGCCACTGCCCCCCTGCTAAAATTCGACACGGCGACACGGTCAAAATTGTGGGTACCCATGTAGAGGCACACCAATGCATGTGGCTAACTTGCCAGCACTGCACTAGTGCATCATGCTGAGTCCTTCAGGAGTGCACCAATCCCATAACGTTGACATGATGCAAGAATGCAGTATTGGCGAGGATTCAAATAGCAGCATTCTTGCATCATGTAGACAGAGGATGGTAAGTTACTTGTTGTGGGCCTAAAAGGGTTAAGTAAGAGCTTCTTGGCCACAGATTAGAGCGCGGTAAGAAAGTCTGGCAGCTGTCTGTCTCCGATATAGATCATGGAGTTAGGGACGGATTTAACTAGCCGACATGCTGGGAGGTTATAGGAATCCATTATAGGCGTCAGCTACCGTAGTTAACTTCAGATAGCATCATGCCAACCGTACAGGCATGGTACACTCCTGAAGTAGGCGTCATGATGCAGCAATGCATCACTGTAAGCATAGTGCTGGTGGGTATTGCGGGCCGTATTAATAAGATTGGTTCAGCTTCTTGAATCTATGTACTATATATTTAAGCATCTAGATTTCTATATTTGTCAATAATGGTTTAGATTCATTTCTTTCAACAAAGAACCACTGGGAGTCTTATTTTACTGTGAATTTCAGTGTCCGCCTCATGGTATGTGTCCGACTCATGGTGAATATAGCCTCTGAAAGTCTGTCATTTGTTTTGGAGACGTTGAGGACTAAATGTTAAAGTGCAAGGTAGACTCAAAAAGGTTACTGGAATGCATTTCTCCCTTTTCAGTCTCAGTTTTCAGAATCTCTCAATGTAACGTTCCTACCGCCCTACACTCTAAGAACAGTGTGTTGCGGGAACATGCATAAGGAGTTACACACATAATTTTTTGCAACACACCTTTGAGATCAACACACTTTTGGCAAGGAGTGTGCAGTGGGTAGTGTGTGTTAAGGTGGCTACAGAAAAGCGTGTTCATAAGTGTGTAAATGTAACACACTGTCCTTAGAATGTATAGTGGAAGGTGATGGACTGCTCTAGACCAATTAAGCCAGAAAGGGTGACTTTTTCTTGCTGCATTGGTCTTGGGGATGGCGCTGCAGCTCTGTTGGGGATCCCCTTTATTTCACCAACCCCTCCGAAATAAATGTGGTCTTGATGTCTTTTAATCACTAGACAGGAGAATGCACTCGATCCCTTTCATGGTGGATGGGACCCATGAGGTATTTCACATAAAGAAATTTGCCTTTTTGTTTCACTGGGATTCCACCCCTGTGACAATACCACCTCACATCTCATCAACATGCCTACCACACCGCCTACACAACTACTCTAAAAGGTCCGGCCCTTAGTCTGTAGTGGCTACCCCGGGTTGGTCATAGGGACATTGGTCAGGCATAACCAAGTGCTATTAAAAAACATTTAATGTCTTTGCCAAAACGTGCCGGACAGTGGCAATGTCCGCCTAATATGGCTCTGGTCCGGCAGAATGACTGGTGTTGCAGGACCAGATGTCCACCACATTCTCGGCTTTCCAAATATTCCAACTAGAACCGAAGTTACAAATTGTAGAGTGCACATTAATATTCTAAGCAGATTAAAGCATCTTTATTGTTTTTTGTTTTTTTATAGATGTTATTCTATTCTAAATAGGATGCAAAACTTTGATTTTGGTATCCGGTCCTGTAGAAATCTATCCGGTCCTGCAAAATTGGCTAGCTGCAGGACCGACTGTCCTGCATGCTGAAAATGGTGCTTTAATGTATGATGAATTCCTCAGTGGACCTCTGCCGCAGAATATTTGCGGATGTCAGTGCATGATGTGTGTGATGTTATGTGCTAAGCCATTTGTCGTCATGTTTCACTGGGATCAGTTGTCGTAATGCATGAATGCAGCACTGGCGAGTTATTCAAATCCATGCAGTATGCTGACCATAGGGACTGCATCAGGTTTGACATGATGCACTGGTGAGTTACACACCAGGGCTGCATTCATGCATCATGAACACTAAAGGACATGATGCATTAAAGCACAATGCGGTCCTTAAAGGGTTAATGGGGCAAACAGGGCCAGGGTCAGGAGGCATTGACTAATGATAATACTAGTAATCTCAATATTAACCTCATAAAACATGACTTGAAAAACTATTTCATTAAAAAAAACTTATTTAAAGTTACAAAAAACTAATTTGGTTGATAATGTTTGTCTGACGCATCAACTCTGTGAAATAACATCCAAGAAAGGCTCATTTGGTTAATCCTTTAAGGACGGAATGATGCCTTCATGAATCATGCCCTTGGTCGTCATGTTGCATGAATGCAGCCCTGGTGAGTAACTCACCAGTGCTGCATTCAAGCATCATGCCGACCTTATGAGGTTGAAATACTCACAAAGGGTCAGCATGATGCACCAATGCAGCACCGGCGAGTTACTCGCCAGGGCTGCATTGGTGCATCATGCCGACGAATGTCATCTTTTAGCGACAGGCGTCCTTAAGGGGTTAATCTCTCAGGGAAGAAGTTGTGCCTGGCCACAAATCTCGTCCCCATCGTGTGAATAACAAAACCACTCAGGTTTCCAAATACATCCTAATAATCCCTTTTAGCCGTGATAATAGGGACACGTGTTAAATTGAGCCCCAATTCAACTTGAGGATCTGACATGAGACAAAGGAACCATTTATTGTTTTTTTTCTCTAATCAGAAAGTTTCTTGAACAAAAAGGAAACCCCAGACACTAACGAAAGATTAAATGATGAGAATAGAAAAGGGAAATGGCACGTGCCATTGTGAATCTGACCCTGATCTTAATAACATTGTACACTCAAAAAGTAAACTTGTCTCCAGACTCTTCCATGTGATGGTCATAAAATAAACAAGTCAAAAACTCGTCTAAGTGACAAGGAAGCAGGTCTTCTAGCTGGAGACCCACTTGGTATGTGCCAGCCCAAAACCCGACATTTGCCAGCTCCAGATTCTGTTTGTGGGATGGTTGCCTGATAGGTTAGACAACTTTTGACTCGTTTATTTTATGATAGTCACTTCGACGAGTCTGGAGACAAGTTTACTTTTTCAGTGTAGCACTTATTAATGCACTATGTCCTGTACTACTTGTACATTTGTCGTCATGATGCATGAATGGAGGTGTATCAAACATGTAGGGTCGACATGATGCATGAAAGCAGCACTGATGAGTTACTCGCCAGCACTGCATTCATGCATCAGGACAACAAAAGGCATCATGCATTAAAGCATTATGTGGCTCTTAACCCTTTAAGGACGGCATGTCACTAAGGAATGACATGTATCGTCATGATACACTAATGCAGCCCCAGCGAGTAACTCATCGGTGCTGTATTGGTGCATCAAGGTGACCCTTCATGAATGTTTCAGGGTAGGGTGGTGCACTGGCGAGTAACTTGCCAGGGCTGCATTCATGCATCATGCCGACCATGGGCATGATGCATTAAGGCGTGATGTCATCCTTACAGGGTTAAAGGGTTCCCCTTGGCGTCCCCAGGGGGCAGATCGAGGCGGGAAGAGATTCATGTAAACCATTTGTCTACGTGTGCATGCTGGGAGGGCGTCATTCTAGGACAGAGGCAGACTCAGGAATCCCTCTCTGAGGGGTACAAATCCACAGCAGAGGTGTCACTCTTCTACCACATTCTCTGCGTTGCATACATAGACAAATGCCAACGCCCATTGATACCGTCTCTGCTGTATTTCACGAGTAGGGGCTGGGGCAGTATCCCATGAAGCCGCAGGCTGAGTGGGATGCGCCCTAGCCCCCACAAGTGAAATACATCAGAGTGGTATCAATGTAGTTGCCATTTGTGTTTATTTTTTATTCTAAGCCATTTAATGAAGGAAAAACAGATTTACCTTAGGCCATTGAATACGGCTACATTGTATTCAATGGGGGACATTGAATACGGCCTTCCAGAGCTTAAGCATAGGAGATCTTGTATTTCAAAAAATTACTATTACATGTTAGCTTACGGTGTCTAAAGATGGCTGTATACATACAGAGAGGTAGTCGGCTCAGGTGGCGTCATGTCTCACACAGGATGGCATTTGTATGTGGGGAAGGGAGGGAAGGGGGGCAGGGGAAGGGCCAAATTAAACATCGATACCAATAAACCCCAGTCAGCACCCCCTGGCGGTGGATGGTGATCTAATAAATAATACACCTACACCTACTGAGGGCCTTGATTGGGACCCTACGGCTGGAAGGGCACGGGGAGGGGGGGGGGGCACATGGGGTACTGGGGGGGGGGGGGGTGAGGGGCATGTTGATTTGTCAAATAGTGGGACTAGGTGAGGTATAGGTGTTGTCGTTGGAAGTGGGTATGTAATAGATAGACTATGGTTATGAGAGGCTAACTCAAAATAACCACTGTAAACTGGCAGGCACCCTATGCCTACAGTACCGGTAGTCATATTTTGAGTTAGCCTCACATAACCATTGTCTATCTGTTTTGAACCACAGTTGTGAGGTTATGTGAGTCTAAGTGGAAATTACCAAGGTGTGAATTCCTTTGTCTTTGCCCTCCGCTGTGGTTTAAGTACACTGTAAATAGTGAACACAAAAATACGTCTTTTTATACTGTAAACCAACAGTAGATTCCACTGCCCATATACACTAAAGAGATGCCACTCAGCCGTCGACAAAATGTAGGAAATCTTACAATTTTGGTAAATTTTCTGTAGGAGAAACAAAAACTGGACTAGGAATTCTTGCAAAGTAGGAAAAGTAGCATCTCTGACACTCTAACTGCAGCAGAGTTTACTGCTCAGCTACATAAACTACTAACAGTGTAGGTAGGTAGGGTGGAGAAAGGAGACAGTAAGGCAGCCTATCTCCTCCACACAGACGCTGCTAAGTCATACTACAAACGTAGCTGTATTGTCAACAGGCTTTATCCCCCGATCACCATGTGTAGGTCTTGGGGTACTGTTGTCCCATGCGCTATTCCCCAGAATCGCCCAGGATGGCCTACTCTCGTTCCCAAATCCTTCCAAAGGAAGGCTCTGGCAACTGCCAAATGCTGGGATTTTGCTGGGTCTGGGCAACCCCTCCTGATGGTAAATCTACCTAAAACTACCATCATACATTCTGGTTCCATTTCCTGTTCCTGTTCGCTGGTTCCAGCCTACCAGCAGGGGTTGCCCAGACCCAGCAAAATCCAAAGTTCAAGGTCATTTGGCTGTCCCCAGAGCCTTCCTTCGGAAGGATTTGGGAACGAGAGTAAGGAAGGCCCAGCATTGGTAGTAGGGAGGGGTAGTAGGGAGGGGTAGTAGGGAGGGGTAGTAGGGAGGGGTAGTAGGGAGGGGTAGTAGGGAGGGGTAGTAGGGAGGGGTAGTAGGGAGGGGTAGTAGGGAGGGGTAGTAGGGAGGGCCGGGGGTTGGGGCAGGTGAACCAAGGTGGGGAGAGGGGATGCCAATAAGGCATAAGAACAACGTAGCTGTTTTGTTAGAGTAAGTCTGGGAGACGAAGCCAATCTCATGCAACATACACTAACACTAGTAACAGTACTCCGCCCTCCAAGAGGTGTCACAGTACAAATTCGCCCCCAGAATGTTGTAGTCGTAAATAGTGTCAATGAAAAACGGTACTACTGTGCATATAATCAGTGGTAGGAGGCCTTAAATTTGTCACAAAATCATAATCTGCGGCCCAAATTGTTCCCAACGGCCTTGGTAAAAAAAATATAAGAAGTTGGTTGTTGCCATGGTAACCCTGGGCGGTGCTTGGAGGGGTCAAAGGTCAAGGTCAAAGGTCCCTGGGCACTTGTAAAATTTCTCCAGTTTGGGTAAGTCTGTTTCCATGGCACCTAGCACAAAATCGGAACACACTTTTTTATGCAGGATGCAAATTTAAAAAATAAGATATGTGTTAAGCTTTAATTAAAGGGGTCATTTATTACTGCACACTTAAAAGAACCCAACATTTTGCCCGTCTGAAGGAGAAAAATAGGGTCAGAACCAGAAATGTTGGCGCCTATTTGTACCGTGACACCAAGGGACATATGATGCATGGATGCATCATTTTCTTCTTTTTTTGTGCCCCAGCATCGTGCTGGCAAGTAAGTCAGCGAGC
The DNA here is from genome assembly GCA_947462335.1 of Harmothoe impar. Taxonomy (NCBI): domain Eukaryota; kingdom Metazoa; phylum Annelida; class Polychaeta; order Phyllodocida; family Polynoidae; genus Harmothoe; species Harmothoe impar. Next base: position 60,724,182 of record OX381714.1, read on the forward strand.
ATCATGCCGACTATTCAGGAGTGTATCAACCATGGAGAGCTGCACTCACGCATCACGCACTGCTGCATCATGACAACAATAGGGCATGCCAAAATATAAATAAAGGTGTGTTTCAGGTTACATAGTCTGAAAATCTAAGTAGGGTAGGTTGGACCTTTTTTTTTATTGTTGATTTTTCCCACTTTGGCCTGAAAAGTACCCAAAAATTAACTGGTAAACTTCAGCGCCGACTTGCCGGCAACGGCGTCGACTCGTGGACTATCAAATTGACTCAGAAATAGCCCCAAAATTAGTTTAAATATAAATATTCTCTCAAAATTGGATAAAACTTTCGGCCCTGTTTTGCTAGGTAGTAGTCCATCAATGCACTACATTGTATCTGTGGATGCTAGGTTAGTCTACGTCCTTGGTCCTCCTTGAAAGGGTGTGTTTTGACTCACACCTCCATGCTCCTTTACCCACCTCGCCGCAGACCTTCACCATCCTTGAGGCTATAAACGTCCACACCCTGAAGGTTGTCAACACCTCTTAATGTGTGTAACCACTCTGGGTAGACTGATGAATACTGTCAGGCGGAGGGGGGGGGGTCTGAGACTCTGACTTAACATCTACCATAGGATACACACTTGTCTCTGTTAACCTTTTATGAACAGCATAGTGTTGTAGTATGATATGCCATAATGTAGTAATAGTGGAGAACCGGTGAGTAACTCGCCAGTGCTGCATTCATGCACTATGCCTACCCTTTCGGAGTGTATCAACCCTCTAGGGTCGGCATAATGCATGAATGCAGCCAGGGTAAGTTACTCATCAGGGTTACATTCATGCATCATGACGACATAGGCCAGAGAACATTAAAGCAATATGCGGCCCTTACCCAGCAAACTGAGGTCAGTCTGGGTGATACTGTGTCAGCCCCTGGCGCAATGTGCTAGTTAAAAATAAAATGGGTCATGATGTGTCATTCATGACCCGGCCTGACCCAGGTTGACCTCGCCGGTCATGACCCAGCCTGACCCATGTTGACACAACTGGTCATGACCCAGCCTGACCCATGTTGACACAACTGGTCATGACCCAGCCTGACCCATGTTGACACAACTGGTCATGACCCAGCCTGACACATGGGTAATGTATTAGCTAATTTTTTTATTTAATAATTTTTATTTTTATTGGAACAGGGTGGGTTGGGTGGTATCTTTATTCATTTATAACATCAATTTTTGACTTTGAGGGAGGGGTTTTATTATTATCCATCACATTGATTGTCCATGGGGTCTTCCATGGTCTCATTGTCATGATTGTGTCCTATAGAGCTCCTCTAGCACCTCCTCAGTCCACTCCCTCTAGGCCTCATGTCGCATGTCGAATTTAAGAAATGCCCATGTCGCCGTGTTGAATGTAGGGGTCTAGGGCCATCTTCCTCCCATAATACCATTGTCCAGCCCCTCCTCAGTCACCTCCCCGGCCTCTGGGCGTCCTCCTCCCGTGGTAGCATCATCCAGCCCCTCCTCAGTCACCTCCCCGGCCTCTGGGCGTCCTCCTCCCGTGGTAGCATCATCCAGCCCCTCCTCAGTCACCTCCCCGGCCTCTGGGCGTCCTCCTCCCATGGTAGCATCATCTAGCATCTTCCTCAGTCACCTCCCCGGCCTCTGGGCATCCTCCTCCCGTGGTAGCATCATCCAGCCCCTCCTCAGTCACCTCCCCGGCCTCTGGGCGTCCTCCTCCCGTGGTAGCATCATCTAGCATCTTCCTCAGTCACCTCCCCGGCCTCTGGGTGTCCTCCTCCCGTGGTAGCATCATCTAGCATCTTCCTCAGTCACCTCCCCGGCCTCTGGGTGTCCTCCTCCCGTGGTAGCATCATCTAGCATCTTCCTCAGTCACCTCCCCGGCCTCTGGACATCCTCCTCCCATGGTAGCATCGTTCACCAGCTCCCCAGTCGTCCTCCTCCATCCTCCTTTGTGGGGAAAGGCAAAGATGGCGTCACCCACGCTTGGATGGCGTCCCCACGTGACCTGGATGGCGGGAAGCACAAGCCTTGGTGTGTGGGGGAGGGGGGGAAGGGGGTGGGGGGGGGGTGACAGATTATCATGACCACTATAAGGAGATGGGTCAGAATGCGCCATACTGGGTTAGGGCTGACTGGGGGTGACTCATACTGACCCGATGCATCATCACCACTATTGTCAGATGGGTCAGAATGTGTTATGCTGGGTCAGGATGACAGGAGATGACCCAGGCTAACCCACTGCGCTATGACCCAACGCATGGATGACCCAAGCAGACAATGCATGACCCCAGTTTGCTGGGTACATATTGCTTACAGGGCTCCAGACGCACAATGCATGAATCTAGCACCGGTAAGACTAGTTACTCACCAGGGCTGCACTCATGCATCATAACTCCAAAGGTATACAAAGGGCATGATACATTAAAGCAGTATGCGGCCCTTACAGCGTTCCATTCTCCCTCATATCAGCCCGAGCCGGCAGCGTCTCACAGACTTCACACATACATCACACACCAGCCGCCATCTTGTCTCTCACATCAACCCTGTCTCCGCTAAGGTCAACCTCAAGGTCAACCTCAAGGTCAACCCTCAGGCTGATGCCAAGGTCAAAGCGAAGGTCAACATCAATGGTTGTGGCAGTAGGATGTCTGTCTGTGATGCCGGGGAATGAAAGCCAAAGGCAGTTCTAAGAGGGAGAGTGTTGACGAATCAAAGTGTCAAGGTCAATCATGAATCAAGGTCAAGGTCAAAGGTGGAATAAATGTAAAATGCACAGCGCCCATATTAGAAGATAATGTAGGCCATTGGGGGTTCATTTTGAGAGTAATTATGAGTTGTGTCCCACAAACATAACGTCACAAAATATACTGTCAGGTCAAAGCAGATATCTGCTCCAATATCTTTCAATAACAAACACTGTTGGCTGCTCACCGTATTAGAGACATGATTAATTTTTTTTTTTAATCGGAAAAAACTAAATCGGAATAAATCTAATTAGATTTATATTTTTATGTGGGCAGTGGAACACCCTCCCCCCCTTGCCAATTGCTGCTCACACGTGGACCATTCTACCTATTGGTTATGACCTTAGTGATGGTCACAGTGGCGGATCCAGGATTGTTTAGAGGGGGGGGGGCAAACCTGGTGATACCCCCAAGACATGCAATCTTGATGGTTTGGACATGAAATAATGCATTTTCATGCATTTTACGACACACTATTTTAAGACTAAGCCCCCTCCCCCCTCCAGATCATTCATACTCCAATGAAATAGACCATGATGTGTTATATGATATTGTCTCCATCTCTCTCCCTTTACCCTCTTTTCTTCACTTTTCTTTTCACATTTTTCTCTCTTTTTTTGGAGGGGGGGGGGCAAGGCCCGTCGCCCCCTGGATCCGCCAATGATTTAATGTCAGAGGTGAAGGGGTCAGCCACAAAGTGTTGGACCTATCCTTATAGAAGGATGGTATTGAAACCCCAACCTGCACTCCCCACCTCCTACATCACGGTATAGTGCCGCGCAGACAGCCAATATTCCCGCCTGGACTCCCCCCCCCCCCCAGTCCCCGCCTCAAGTCTGATATATTAGATCCTACCCCCCCCCCCTGCCTCCTCCTGCCTCCTCCCACATTCTCAATCAATACCCTGCCTCCTAGTACCCTATACCCTAAACACCTACTGCCCTTACCCTGTAAGGGCCGCATGTCCCTAAAAAAACATAGGAGGGCCCACTTCAAAGACATAAAGGAGATAACTGCCTGTATATACAATGTATTAAGGACTGGACTATGGTATTGATCTATTGATATTTCTTAAAACCCAATACTGTATTGCTAGACAATGGGTATTGATATCTCCTTGGCCTTAGCTTTCCAACAGTGAAAGAATTTAAAATATTCCTATTAGAACCTGAGTTAGGTCTATGCAACTATCATAACCATGGACATAAAATGTCATTTTTACCCTATCCTTTTTACATATACTTGTTCATATTCAGATCCCATATGTTAAGTTTCATCATAATAATCAACAAACTGCAAACTGTAGCAGAAACAATGATAGCAAACTGTAGCAGAAACAATGATAACAATTGAGCTACTCCATACATTACCTATATGTAGATGTCCGAGGTGATGTCCGGCCCTACCCCTCCACCTCCCCATCTCTCTATTCTCAGAACCAGGGTGATTTGCTGCTCATTTATTAGATTTGAATGCACAAATTAAAGCTGATATCCCTTCCTGCACAGTGCACTATTAATGACTATTCCCACAGGCTCCATTCAGTGTCCTATCCGCTCATTTCAACAGTTTAATGATTAGACTCATCCTCCCGATCATTAATACTACAATTGTGGGAATTAATAAAGCAATAAACTCATTTAACTCTGTTCACGGCCTGTAGGTTCTCATTACGATGTTGCCATTTCAGTTGAGGTGGGCAATCAACAAAACTGTGAACCCTTTAACCCTTTAAGGACGGATGTCACTAAAGTGTGATATTTGTCTTCATGATGCACCAATGCAGCCCCAGAAAGTAACTCGCCAGTGCTGCATTGGTGCATCATGCCAACCCTTCAGGAGTGTCTCAACCCCTTAGGCTCAGCATGATGCTTGTGTGCAGCACTGGTGAGTTACTCGCCAGGGCTGCATTCATGCATCATTACGACAAGGGTATGGCGCATTAAGGCATCATGCCATACTTTAAGGGTTATGCGATGCATAGTGAATCAACGCATTATGCCCTTAGTTGTCATGATGCATTAATGCCCCCCTGGTGAGTGACTCAGGGACTTGCTGTTATTGGTTTATTCAACATGATGCAAAAATTATTTTGAGTGAAAAGATCGGCCTCAAATATTCATTTTGATAAGCATTCCCAATGGCGGTCATATAGAGACTACTGACCCACCTCAGTGATTTCTACAAGGCTTCTACACATGTGCACCCTCTGCCTTCACACTTGGCTTGGCCTTAACACCTGCACAGGAGTGTAATGCCCCATGGGACATATAGGTGTGAAAACAGTAGCAAAATCGGAGAAACATGTAAAAACATTTGGAACAAATCTGAAAGGGGGGGGCTTATTAGGGGGAGGTGCTTTCTTTGTTGAATACGGTATAACTATGTACATAGATCCACTTACTGACCTGGTTAGGGAGTAGCTCGGCGGTAGGCCTCCTCAGGTTGGTAAATCCGTTATATAGGTATCACAGGCAGTCTACACTGGGTTCTACATGAGCTGCTCCTGTCTAGTTATAGACCTGCACTGTATGTCTATTTATAGAACAGCCAATTGCTCAAGGAGTCTCTATAGGGTATAGACGACTTCAATCAGCCTGATAAGTTGAGTCAGAGCAGAAGAAATCTGACCTGCTCCACTTGATATCGCTCTGGTGAAATCACTGGTTATTTTTGGATATTGCAAACACACGTATTCCTTAATCCAGGTAATAGATAGAGTGTAAATCAGTAGTATGATAGTGCTATAACTCCTTCAACAGGAGCTATATTCACCTTTTACTTATTTGATGAAGTCTATTTTCTGATTTCCCCTCTTTTTTGAGAGAGATTAATCATCTCCAATATTCCTCTGTTTTGATCGTGATCCTTCTCTGTATCTGTCTACTTCTTAGGTTATTTCTTCCCATTCACTTTCCATAGAATACCTCAGTGACTGTTTCTTAAAGATAGATCCTCCTAGTTGCCTCTGGGGTGGCAAGGCTTTATTTCTCTCTGTATAGATGTTGGTGCCAGCCAGGATATCTCCTTTATAACACTATACTGTATGTTGAACCCTCAGGGCCAGACTTAGATACTTTCTCTGAGCTGCTCCCTAACTCTTTATACATATAGGAGCAATTCTCTTTGGGACAAATTTCCTCTTGTATTTTTCTTCTATATGAATTGGTAATGGGACCTTGCAGATAGATGCCTGTGCCAAATACAACAGGCTAGAGGTGCAATGGTAACTGCGCCTTTAGAAGTGCTCCCACAGTATAGACACAGACTCAGTTATTCACCATGAGCTGCTCGAAACCTATACAGGAGCAATTCCCTTGAGGGCAAACTTTCCTCTTTTATTTTCCTTGTCCATTGACAATGGACAACTGCAGAAGTCTGTGCCAAATACAACAAGCGGGATGTATAGTACAATGGTTGGTGGCCACAGTATAGACTCAGTTACCCTTCTCCATGAGCTGCTCTGTGAGCTGCTCTGTGTGGTGCTCTGTGAGCTGCTCTGTTAGCTGGTCTGTGAGTTGCTCTGTGATCTGGTCTGTTAGTTGCTTTGTGAGCTTCTCTGTGAGCTGCTCTATTTGCAGCTGTGTGAGCTGCTCTGTTAGTTGCTCTTTTAGTTGCTCTGTGAGCTGCTCTGTGAGTTGCTCTGTGAGCTACCCTGTGAGTTGCTCTGTGATCTGGTCTGTTAGTTGCTCTGTGAGCTGCTCTATAAGCTGCTCTCTCTCCCTACATAAGAGCAATTGCCGTCAGCACTCTCCGACACTATAGGTGTGCCAGACCAAATAGCCAGCGTACATATATACTGGGGCTATACGATCAGTCTGCTCTAGTTTATAGACAGAATATATATGACGCCAAGCCAGGTTTTAGATTAGATAGGGAACTGCCTGTATATGTATGACTGGCTAGTGCCAACACTTAAAGTGCCAGATATAACAACCCCTGTGTATATACAAGGGGTAGGGGTGCAGGTAGTTACATTAGGGGCTCTAGTATAGAGAGAGTATATGATATATATGACTCCAAGTCAAGTTTGAAACTACTCTCCTTCAGGGAACTGCCTGTATATTGATATGTATAACTAGTGCCAATGCTAGAAGTGCCAGATATAGCAAGCTATGTACATATACCTTGGCCAGGGCTACTGGTAGCCCTATACTCAGTTATAATGTATAACATATATAGTTCTAATCCAAGTTTGGCATTACATAAAGGTTCGCCCTCTGAGTAGCAGAACCCAACTGGATTTGGTGTAAGAATTGATATCGTATCCACTTCCAAAATCTGAACCACAAATAGGCTCTCCTTCTGTCGGTCCTTATATCAAATTAAGACAATTTGTCAATATTTTGGGCAAAAAAGCTCCAAGTCAAGTTGGAGTCAGGAAATGATTTAGCTTTATATTGCTGTGTATATGTACAGGCAATATCTCGTAGAAAACTCCAAGCCAAGGTAATGGCTAAAGTAGAATTATACCCTCTTATTGATTAAGTAATACACCCTTAGCATATGAGCAGTATCGTGACTATATATACTAATAGCACCAACAATACGACATGTGCTCTATGTGAGCTGCTCTGGACTAGCTCCAACCGAGGATGTAGTACAAACTACCAATAACTGGTCAGCGTGAGTCACGTCCAGGGTAGATTATACCTAGTATAGTGGTACTATATAGAAGCTGAAAACTTCACTATCTAATACAGCGAAGTAGCCAACAGTATGGGGTGAGCAGATGCCGAACTGCTCCGGTTGTATTAGTACCTTAGTGTATTGGACATGAGTTGCTCACGCTTTCTCCTGCTTCCACAATAGGAGCTGTATCTGGGAGTTGTCCGTTCACTGTACATATGGTGTGGTCGGACGCTGTCTACTCAGGCTGTATAGTAGTATCTAGTGTATTGGACATATGAGTTGCTCACGCTATCCCCTAGTCTAGTATTATATGAAATAGGCAATGTTCACTATATTGCAGGTACGTAGCCTGAAAACATATAGGGTTAGATTATGCATCTAACCTAGTATTATATGATATATATAGGCAATGTCTACCTTCACTATTATATTGCAGGAAGGTAGCCTGAAAACACAGATACTGGGGTGAGAGGTTTCTGAGCTGCTCCAATCGAGTCGCTCACGCTCTCCTCTGTCCCCACGTTCTATCCTGGGTTAGACTATACTTATATAGAAGTGCTGTAGTATATACTCCCACTATATCTAATATAGCTAGTCTCTACACAGTGGCTTCTGAGTTGCTCCAATAGAGGCCTATATGATTGTGAGCTGCTCTCCTCTGCCCCACGTGCTCTATACTACTGGAGGTTGGGGACTAGACCTGGTGGGGGTAGTAGTATAGGGTGCGTGTGGTGTGGTGCAGGAGGGGAGGAGGCCAGCAAGGCACAGCAGGCCATGCTAGTCTAGGTAGGCAAGGTGTACAACCAAGTATGGGGAGGTCCAAGGTTGGCATCCACACACTCTATATTATCTCCTGTTTGTCTAGACGACTTGTCTTTTTATATTCCAGATGGTGGGTGGTCCAGGTAGGAATATATGGTAGTTGGGTGAACCTCTGAGTACGATCCCTTCTCAGATGTTTCACTTTAGAATACAGTGGATCAGCTGACAGCTAGGAGGGTATACCCGTTACCACTGCTACAGAACCGGAATAAGGGGGGGAATCACGTTGTATTGTAGTATTCAGTGCTCCTGTGACTGCCTCTCCTACTGCTAGATCTGCTCACGAGAGTTGAGGTTGACAAACGCTGATTCAAACAGTCTCATCAGAGCAGAGTAATAGAACTGCTCGCGATCTGCTCACGTGTTGTTCATAACCACAGAAAGACTCCCCTGCTGTTGTCCTTCTCAGTGGCAGTTCTGCCAGATAGGTTCAATCCCTCAGGTAGACCCTCATATTGTTGTCCTATCCTCACCTATGGCAAGCAGTGGCTCGTTGGTTGTCCTAGTTGTTTATCAGGTAGGAGCCGTTCTCCCAGTGTATGCTGGCTCTGCTCACCACGAGTTGCTCACGAGTGGCTCATAACCATAGAATGACTCCCATTGTGTTGTCCTTTTCATGTAGGGGTAGCAATGGCTATTACAAGGTAGGATCCCACCTGGTCGGTAGTGGCTCGGTGGTTGTTCTTGTTTATCAGATAGGAGTAGTTCTCCCAGTGTTGGCTGGCTCTGGTCACCACGAGTTGCTGGTAACCACAGACACACGTAGTTTTCCTTCACATACAGTGGTTGTTACAAGATAGGTTCAATCCCTCAGGTAGACCCTCATAGTGTTTTCCTATCCCCACCTATGGTCAGCAGTGGCTCGGTGGCGGTCCTAGTTGTTTATCAGGTAGGAGCCGTTCTCCCAGTGTATGCTGGCTCTGCTCACCACGAGTTGCTCACGAGTGGCTCATAACCACAGAATGACTCCCATTGTGTTGTCCTCTTCACGTAGGGGTAGCAATGGTGTTACAAGGTAGGATCCCACCTGGCCAGCAGTGGCTGGGTGGTTGTCCTAGTTGTTTATCAGTAAGGAGCAGTTCTCCCAGTGTAGGCTGGAACTGCTCACCAGTTGCTCACGAGTGGCTCATAACCACATAAAGACTCCCACGTTGTCGTTCTCCTCATACAATGGTAGTTCTGGCTGTCACAAGATAAGATCGATGCCTCAGGTAGATCCTCATATAGGTCACATCCCCACCGGGTCTGTATAGTAGCTCGGTGGTCCTTGCTTATCAGTAAGGAGCAGTTCTCCCAGTGTATGCTGGCTCTGCTCACCACGAGTTGCTGGCTGCTGGCTGTGGCTGCCTCAGACTGAGCTGCTCCGTGAGCTGCTCCCCACAGACACACAGACAGACACACAGACAGACGGGCAGGTGGCCAGTGTTGTAGTCCGTATAGCCTCAGTACACGCCGCTCTTATCGATTTTAGACCCCTCCTCCTCCCTCTCCTCCTCCCCACAGCCTCCTCCCTCCTCCTACTGGCTACACAGAAACTCTAGATGCCCCGGTCCTTAGTCTGAAGTGCACAGCCAAAAAAAAATTCTTATTTCAAGATACTAAGAAAAATAAACTCGTGGACAAATGAATAGTTTTAAGATTTTATTTTTGTCAGATTTGTCCGCTCGATTTTAGACCCCTTGTAGAACCGTGATGTGTATCAAGGACCGTGATGTGTATTACTACACATCACAGCTGACTATGCAAACATAATCTGTATCAACAGAACGTGATCTGTGGCAAAACAATGTGATCTGTATCAAAATAACGTGATCTGTATCAACGTGATCTGCATCAAGGAATTGTATGATTCCCTTGCCCTAATATCTATATATCTATATCCCATGTGACCACCTAGTGAGCACCAGAGTACTCTCCCAGGTCACCATCACCATGAACACCCAACGGACAAATGTTCTACATTGTATTTATAAACATCCTCAGTCAATAATCTTAAAGATCCATGATCTTGACAATACCCTAACCCAAACCCCAAGATTTTACATTAAAATTATACTAAGGTTGCTTATACTGACTGACCTTCTTCCCTGCTCTCCCCTTCAAGGTTCCCACAAAAAAAAAGAATTGAATTTCATGACATTTCCATGACATTCCATGACAAAACCTCAATTTTCCATGACATTTATAGCACTCTTGTGGAGATCGGAGGCTTGGCCCCTGGGGAAATTTCTAAAATCTAAAAAGGAAATGGTACATTCTAGGAGATTTGTATATTCCATGAGATTCCATGACACAAGGCAATTTTTTTAAACAAAATTCCATGACATTCCATGACTTTCCAGACGACTTTCAAATTCCTTGATATCCCATGACATGTGCCCTTCCCTATCCTGCCCTGCCTCTCTATTGCGAGGTGAGGCAGAGTTGATACACATCACGTCTGTTGATACAGATAACGGTTGAAGGGGTTTTAATTCAAGTTACTACACATCACGTTAGCTACTACACATCACGGTTGGATGCTTACTTCACATCACGTTCATTTGATACACATCATGTTTGCATGGTCAACCTGGATGTGTAGTAACTGTGTAGTTACTACACATCACGTTTTTGATACACATCACGGTTCTACACCCCTCCTCCCCCTCCTCCCTCCTACAGCTTACACCCTCCTACATGCTACACAGACGATCTAAATGACACAGCCTTTAGTCTGAAGTGGCTATCCCAGGTTGGTTATAACTGATATAAGGCCTAAAAAAGTTGTGTTCCGGTATCCCGACCGACCCTCCGATTTTGGGGCCGACCCTAATTCTTTTAGACATATTTTTAATTTTTAGAAAGATTTATGACATTTTTAGCGTTTTTACCAGCTCATTGAAATGGAAAGACTATGGTGAGTTGGTCAGTACTGACCAACCTGACAATTTTAACTAACCTAGGTTGGTCGTATAGGGAGCCAAAATAGGACTAACTTGGTTAGGCACTATAGACTGCACTATAGACTGGGAGATTGGTCGTAGAGGGAGCCAAAGAATATCAGTGTGGAGCCGCCAACACAGACTCTGTAGTAGCTTCTTTGGCCGCCACCCAGCTCCAGCCTAGCCCTTTAAGGGCCGCATAGTGCTTTTCTGTACTATGCCCTTTGTCGGCATGATGCATGGATGCAGCCATGGCGAGTCTGCTCGCCAGGGCTGCATTCATGCATCATGCCGACCGTTTGGAAGTATATCAATAATGTAGGGTTGGTTGGCATGGTGCTTGGGTGCAGCCCTGGCGAGTTATTCGCCAGGGCTGCACCATGACAACAAAGGACATAGAAGAGCACTATGCGGTCAGTCTACAGCTGCCTCAGTCTAGAAACATGTCCACCATGTACCAGGCTCACTGAGTTAGCCAAATAAGGTCTAGAGGGTAGAAGCACCATTTTGGATTTGGTACCAATCTTAAAAGAGTTAGCTTTATGGGATGTTACTCCCTGGGTAACAAGAGGTAGGAATGGTGCCTAGATTGGTTAATGTTCTATGGGGAATTGATATGATTTAACATTGAAAACTTAGGGGTAAAAGTATGCTAAAAAGGTAGGTGACTCTCACAATTATTAGATCAACAATGGGATATTAGCGCATCAATTGAGGATTTACTAAACTGATGAATGATTGCTAATACAAATGTAATTGGTATTTAACCCTTACTGTTGGATTTCTCCACAGGCTTAAGTTTTCATGGATTTTTCAAGTAACCCGCCAGTGCTGCATTAAAGCATCATGCCGACCCTACGGGGTTGAGACACTCACGCAGGGTCAGCATGATGCACCAATGCAGCCCCAGAGACTTACTTACCGGCGCTGCATTGGTGCATCATGACGACAAATGTCATTTTTAGCGACATGCCGCCCTTAAAGGGTTAAGACCTCAGGAGCCTGGCCTCGTTCTGGGTGTACAGCTCCCAGCACGACGTTAGGCCCGCAGACACCAGCCGGGCCGCAGTGAATGTCTGCTGTGTGCTGATTGGTCAGTATCTAACGGGATCAAGCGGCGGGAAACTGGGGGAGGGACCAGCCGTGACGTCATGGCCGTCAATAGAAACGCTACGTCACTTAGTACGTCGTGTTGCACCAGGTTTGAATGAGTCTGTTTGGGTGCTGGTAGGGCCGAGTCATTAATTACTAGCTGGTGGGAGGGGGGGGGGGCTTGGTGGATTTTCCCGAAACAGCAATTCTTTTTCCACCCCCCCCCCCGCCCCCACCAATTAGGCGAAAGTTATCTCGACCCTCCCCTCACTAAGTTTGTATTTTGAGAAATGACCCCCCCCCCCTTATCCCATGCAAACGGAGCATATTTTATTATGACCCCCCCCCCCCCATCATGGAGGCTTTTTCTGTTATGACCCCCTCCCCAATCGAGGGCCTGTTTTAATAATAAGACCCCTCGTCCCTATATCCACCAAGCCCCCCCCCCCCCCAGCCGGCAATAAATGACTCGGCCCTCAGGTCTGAATGCTGTCTGGGAGGCTGCGTGTTGCTGCTGGGGTTGGGCTTTTACCCTTTAAGGGCAGCAGAGTGATTTAATCCTTAAAGAGTGTCCTGGCTTGAGAGGGTGGGGTGTTGGGTGGGACAGGGGGTCCCATATTGACCTGACGATTTTAAGAAATGCCTGTCACCCTGTAGAATTTAGGGCACTCAAAAATAAAAAGTTGTTTCTCATCACCGCGCACATCATAAAAACCATATATTGCGAAAACTTTTTTCTTTTACATTTTTGATGAAAAAATATGTTAAAATTGGAAGAATATTGGCAAATTTGGTATCAAATTAAAGCTTATAAATGCTCTCAGTAATGCAGTCAGCTAAAAATAACTTGCATTCTAACAACTTTTGCTGATCAATTAACCCTGAATTACTAAAATGTAAAAATTGCTTGCGAAAAGTCCAAATTTCCCAATGTATTTATACGCCAAGTAAAAAAAATTACATAGAGATCGCCCTCTTCATATTTTTCACTGCTTGGTGATGAGAAACAACTTTTTTTTAAAGTGGCCTTAGGGGTCTATTTTTAATATTTCATATCAAGGGTTTAGTCACTTTGAAGAGTCTTATTATTTTTGAGTGAACTATAACTATTTGTCATGTGCCAGTGAAACTTTGGCCAAAGAAAAATGTTTTGAGAACTCAAACTGAACTCTCTAGACCAATGCAAAAACGACCAGTACTGAGAAAGCCCTGATCCTCTTGTCTTTCTGTTTCCTCTCCCCTAAAGTCACCTCTCTATAGTCAATAACACCCTCCTTTAAGGACCGCAAAACACGTTAAGGATTGTGTTCATTTGTCATCAAGATGCACAAACACATTGATGGCGCTACGTCGTGCATCATACCGACACTTCGGGAGTGTATCAACCCCACAGGGTCGTCATGATGCATGAATGCAGCCCTGTCGAGTTACTCGCCAGGGCTGCTGTTATGCATCATGACGACCAAGGACATATTGCACTAAAGCATTATGCAGCCCTTAAAGGGTCCCCCCTTGGAGGGTGACTTTGTCTGTTAGTGGTCAATACGTGGTGGTTTATGCTGGTGTTATCAGGGTGTCTGCTTCAGTAACCTCCTAACCTGCAGACCCCCTGTACAACACCCTCTGGGGTGGGGCAAGGAGGGGTACATCACCCAGTGTTTGCGAAAACATGCAGGACAGTGGCAATGTCCACCTAAAATGCCACCTGTCCAGCAGATTGCCAAGTGTAGCAGGACTGAATGTTCAGTCGCATGTTGGGCTTTTTTGAACTAAAAGAATTCAGTTGGTTTTCTCAAGCTAAAATATATTTGTCAATATACTGTATGAAACTATGTATCTATCCTGATTTGGCCATAAATGATATATAACATATTTTTGTGTACAATACTAATTTACATTTAAAATGCATAAATCAACAGGTATGTGGCTATCCGGTCCTTTAAAAATGTAGCCGGTCCTGCAACATTGAAAATTTGCAGGACTGAATGTCCTGTGGCACGAAAAAGTTTTCGCAAAGACTGATATTCACCGTGTTAACGCGTTAAAGACAGCGTAAAGCTTCAGTAGGCCTACCCTGCTAACCTGCTCCTATCGATACTCCTGCATACCCCTACACACTGGAATGGGTGTGTGGGGGGTCGTTGGGGGGGGGGGGAGTTAAATCCTTTAAGGGCAGCATGGTGATTCAATACTCTGCTAGCCCTCTCCTACACAGAGAAAATAAGTGAGTTAAGAGGGAGGGCTTATGCTTCCCTATTAAAAGAGGGGAGACATTTTGGAGGCGACCTGAACTCCCCTTTGACTGTATTCAGTCTTTGCGAAAACTTTTTAATGCCAAGGGACATTCGGTCCTGCAAATTTTCAATGTTCAAGGACCGGCTACATTTTTGGAGGACCGGATAGCCACACAGCTGATAATTTCTGCATCTTAGATATAAAAGAGTGTTGTCCATTAAAAATACATTTATTTATAATCATTTATGTCCAAATCGGGATAGATATATAGTTTTACACAGTATATTGACATACATATTTCAGCTTTGGAAGCCCAATTGAATTCTTCTAGTTCAGAAAAGCCTTATGTGTGACTGGACATCCGGTCCTGTTACACTTGTCAATCACCGTGTTAACCACTTAAACCTTTAAGGACAGCATAGTGCTTTAATACCCTCCTAACCTGCCCATAGCACTTGGTGCCTTTAGTGGTTATTGCTGCAATCTCTAACAGCTTGTTCTAAACTGGTTAAACCTATATCCCTTTAAGAGCAGTGTAGGGGCTAGGGTTAATGCACTACACTTTTATAAAATATATGCATATTGCACAGCGGATGGAAGTAAAACGATAAAACCTCTTCCAGACTGTATCAACTTATTTAGTATTCGCTATGGTTCTTACAGAATGAGCAGGCGACGAATCAATGAATGTACCTAGTATTGCTTTAAAGTTGTTCAGGTAAAGTTTTAAACTTTGTTAAATAAATACCCATCAGTAAACAGACAGCACACCAGCCTCGGTCCAACTACTTACTCCTCCCAATTCCCAATCCTGAAGGACTACAGTAGGTCTGTGAGCTGTTGGTGAGGCTGACACAGGCTGCCTACAGTAGGTCTGTGAGCTGTTGGTGAGGCAGACACAGGCTGCCTGTAGTAGGTCTGTGAGCTGTTGGTGAGGCTGACAGAGGCTGTCTGTAGTAGGTCTGTGAGCTGTTGGTGAGGCTGACACAGGCTGCCTGTAGTAGGTCTGTGAGCTGTTGGTGAGGCTGACACAGGCTGCCTGTAGTAGGTCTGTGAGCTGTTGGTGAGGCTGACACAGGCTGCCTACAGTAGGTATGTGAGCTGTCGGTGAGGCTGACACAGGCTGCCTGTAGTAGGTCTGTGAGCTGTTGGTGAGGCTGACACAGGCTGCCTGTAGTAGGTCTGTGAGCTGTTGGTGAGGCTGACACAGGCTGCCTACAGTAGGGCTGTGAGCTGTTGGTGAGGCCGACACAGGCTGCCTGTAGTAGGTCTGTGAGCTGTTGGTGAGGCCGACACAGGCTGCCTGTAGTAGGTCTGTGAGCTGTTGGTGAGGCCGACACAGGCTGCCTGTAGTAGGTCTGTGAGCTGTTGGTGAGGCTGACACAGGCTGCCTACAATAGGTCTGTGAGCTGTTGGTGAGGCTGACACAGGCTGCCTGTAGTAGGTCTGTGAGCTGTTGGTGAGGCTGGCACAGGCTGCCTGTAGTAGGTCTGTGAGCTGTTGGTGAGGCTGACACAGGCTGCCTGTAGTAGGTCTGTGAGCTGTTGGTGAGGCTGACACAGGCTGCCTGTAGTAGGTCTGTGAGCTGTTGGTGAGGCTGACACAGGCTGCCTGTAGTAGGTCTGTGAGCTGTTGGTGAGGCTGACACAGGCTGCCTGTAGTAGGTCTGTGAGCTGTTTGTGAGGCTGACATAGGCTACCTGTAGTAGGTCTGTGAGCTGTTGGTGAGGCTGACAGAGGCTGCCTACAGTAGGTCTGTGACCTGTTGGTGAGGCTGACACAGGCTGCCTGAAGTAGTTCTCTGATTTGTCGGAGAAGCTGACAAAGGCTGCTATATTCCAATGCCTTAAACTAACCCATTGGCAAAGAAAATATGTCTCAGTATGGAAGCGCAGAGGTGAGCCAAATCATTGGAGATACACTCTCTCCCCCATCCTTCTCCCTCCCACCCAGCAAAGTTTGTTTAAAAGCTAGACTCTTTAATCAAAAAACACATCTATTTCCATAAATCCCTCTAAGCCTGGTGTGGGTTGAATGCTCAATGACTGCTAACTGCGTCTACCTGGGAGGGGGAGAAGGGAGGGAGGAGGGAATGTTCTGCATAGTCGGCATTTATTGGTAGCTTTAGACCTATAGTTAATTAGCCCTTTAAGGGTCGCCTGGTGCTCTCTAATGCCCCTGGAATGCAGCACTGGTGAGTTACTGGCCAGGGCTGCACTCATGCATCATGCTGACCCTATGGGAGAGTATCGATTCCATAGAATTGGCATGATGCATTTATGCAGCCGTGGCTAGTTACTCGCGAGGGCTGTATTCAGGCATTAGACTCTTTGTTGTCATGATGCATGAATGCAGCCCCCGCGAGTAACTCGCACTATACAATCCTAAGTTATGAGTATAGACAGGGCTGGTGATTTAATTCATGAGAGGATATATGTCCCTTTATGGAAGCAAAGATTTGATTTCATGGCTGCATATTTCATTTACTTGCTCCTTTTCTTTAGCAGACGACAGAACGACACCTTAGGTCCTTTTGATGCCATGATGCATCAATGCAGAGCCGGTGAGTACTCCAGTGGTGCAACTCTCAGTGCATCATGCCGAAACAGCACTGAGGTAGTGTATCAACCATGTAGAGTCAGCATGATGCATCTGTGCAGAATTACTTGCCATGGCTGCATTCAGGCATCAAAGGGAAAGAATTCGCCAGTCACCTAGCAAACTGCACCCTGCTGAGCACCCCCTATGATGCTCTAATTTCTGTTGTTTATGTTAATTAGCGTCAGGGCCATATCATATGCAGTGAAGTGTGATTAGAGATTGAAATGGTGAAATTTCACCAAGAAAGTATACCCAGTAAAATGGTGGAGGTGGCAGATACATACAAGATTGAATCTGAGTCTGCAAGGATATGTAAACGTAAAATACATAGGATTAGAAGAGCCACACGAGACCAACAAATGTTCGGATTACTCGCCCCTTGGTGATAAACCCCCAAGGGGACATCACTTGGCTAATCCTTCTCCTCTCAGTACCATTATGCATACTGATCTACAGTGACATGAGAGACAGTCTATCTGATATGTGACCGGGGATGTAGCTCAATGGTAGAGCACCCGCTTTGGAGTGGGAGGGCCCGGGTTTGAATCCCAGTGTCTCCGAGAAACATTATTTTTAGAGAAACCATGTCCCTCACAGCACTATGCATTATGCTGCCTTTAACCCACGGTGGAGGGCTAAGACAAAGGATTCACACCTTGGTTATATTGCATACCCGAGGGTTAAGTCAGATAGACTACACCTGGCCAGGGTCCTTACACATACGCACTGCCCACTGGTCATCGACTCGGTGTATAACACCTCGTCTTGACCCTGTGGGGCAGTGGGTATATGGAAGAACCGTGTCCAGGTGTAGTCTATCTAACACTTAAAGCTCCCTATTGCCTTTTTCACTGTTGCCTACCCTCTTCCCCATCCCTAGGCTTCTCTCCTGTCTATTTTCATTGATACTTCCAATACCCTGTACATATACCTCTCTATCCCTACTTTTACTGCTCTACCTTTCTGCACCATCTTAATTCACATTTAACCCTTCAAGGGTTGCACAGTGCTTTAAGGTGCTATGCCCTTTGTTGTCATGATGCATGAATGCAGCCCTGGTGTGCAACTCACCATGGCTGTATTCATGCATCATGCCAAGCCTGCGGGGGTTCCTCCCAAGGGCTGCATTCATGCATCATGACAATACAGGGCATAATGCATTAAAGTGGCATAATCACCGAGCATATGCCATTCACAATTCTAGTACTGTTCTAGTCTTCTATGTGGTAAGTGCGAGTGGTGAGAATGCCCCTTTAAAGCACTAGGCGGCATTTAAAGACTTAATCTATGGCTCGGTCTGGCTCCCCGGTCACTCCCCACATCTATACTACCGGGGTCGTATTCAGGTCGGGCCGGCTTCTCCGAGCGAGCCCGGTCCTAACGACCACAGTCCAATCCATCAGTTCCTACCCATGATGCATCACACCGAACCAGCCCAGACTCCAGCCCCCTGTCCAGGGTAGTCTATAGTACATGATTTACTCACTAGGTGGACATACTAGCTCTGTTAGTATAGAGTCTATGAGCGCCATCTTGGAGTAGAAGTTCTCCTACCTGGAGGTGACATCATACTTTGATTGATTGATTGGGTTGTTTTACGTTTAAGTGTACTGTGACGCCTGGCACATATCTCAAGTTGGCAAGGAGTCAGCCACAAATAGTGGTAGTCTGCCTCACAGTAGTAGGACAGATATGTATTGCCACTTGCCCATTATAGCAGAAAACCGCTACCGGGGCAGATCTCTTACTCTTTTCGAAGAATAGCAAGTGTTCTTTTATTTGCCTGGTCCTATATACCTGGTCTAGTACCATAGTAGGCAGGGTCAGACAAACCACGGCCTTTGATATCTCAGACGTGGTTCAGCAAGAAGGCCCGGGCCCGTGCATATGGGCAGCGGCTGCCAAAACAGCTTACCTGACTTGCAGTGACCTTGCAGAGTGCAAGGTTTTCCAACATAGATACCTGCACCAATCAGACAGCCTGTTTCCCCAGAGGCTCGAGTGGATCAAGACTGCTCATACAACAGTACCCTGGCGTCATTTTGAATCTTGCCTAGTTCAGAGATGCCACTCCCTCATTGATAGAAAGTAGGGGATCTTCACAATTTGGTCAATAAGAATCTAAATGAACACAATACAAAAATCCCTGCCAAAAAGTAGGAATTACTACAATAGCATGATAAGTGGCATCTCTGCTAGTATTAGCAGGAGCCTGGGCAAGATTGAAGACTAGGTACCATCAGGACCCTCATCTAGTTGTGACATGAGTCTGGGCAGGACTAGGTACCATCACGACCCTTGCCTAGTTGTGGCAGGAGTCTGTACAGGACTAGGTACCACCAGGACCCTTACTTAAATGTGGCAGGAGTCTGTGCAGGACTAGGTACCACCAGGACCCTTACTTAGTTGTGGCAGGAGTCTGTACAGGACTAGGTACCACCAGGACCCTTACCTAGTTGTGACAGGAGACTGGTTAGGACTAGGTACCACTAGTACCCTTACCTAGTTGTGACAGGAGTCTGGGCAGGACTAGGTACCACCAGGACCCTTACCTAGTTGTGACAGGAGTCTGTACAGAACTAGGTACCACCAGGACCCTTACCTAGTTGTGGTAAGAGTCTGTACAGGACTGGGTACCACCAGGACCCTTACCTAGTGGTGACAGGAGTCTAGGTACCACCAGGACCCTTACCTAGTGGTGACAGGAGTCTGGGTTCCACCAGGACCCTTACCTACTTGCCGCAGGAGGCTGTACAGGACCAAGTACCACCAGGACCCTTACATAGTGGTAGCAGGAGTCTGTACAGGACTCTGCCCCAATCCCTCTTCTTCGCCTCCCTACCAAACACCTTTGTGGTCTGATATCATATATATTCCATCTTACTTGATTGGAAAAATATATGTCTATGTTATTTTCTCCTGTTGCTCCCTCATTCACATTCATGCGGCATATCTATTCCCTAGAGACTTCCAAGGACTGACATGTATATTCCAAATCAGAACTGACTGTGAGAGTGTGTCTTTCAGTTGTTATCATATATTGTGTTGTATTAGCTCACCCAGACTCACTCATCTTACAGGCCTCTCTTCTACAATGTGGTATCTGCTCGGGCATTTTCCTGCCGGTGTTAGCTTAGGTCTCCAATTAAGAGGTGTTTCTTTGGCAATTTTCAATATTCACAATGTCTTTGATGTGTTGATGACCTAGCTATTGCCGTGTCAACTGGCTGCATGAAACCCTGTCATTTGACCCTTTATAAAGAAAAGTGTATCAGAGTGAATATACATAAAGATTAACCTTTAAGCACCTGAGTGTATGTCAAATGTCATGACAGGCCGGCTGGTGCCCTCGTTGGCTAAGGATTCTTAGAGGGAAATTCACTAACATTTGCGACATGGGTGTCTTGACAAGGGTCTGAAAACTAGTGGCATCATTTGTAAATGTTCCCTTAATACTCTTCTTAACCCTTTAATGGTCACATAGTGGTTTAATGTGCTACGTCCTTGAGGGCTGCAATCGTGTAGACTCTTCGGGAGTGTATTCCACCCTGTAGGGTCGGCATGATGCATGAATGTATCCGTGGCGAGTTACTCGCCAGGGCTGCATTCATACACCATTGCAACAAGGGAATACTGCATCAAAGCACTATGCGGACCTAAATGGGTTAAAGTGACACGGTCCGATTTTTTCCATATTTTGAATCCTCCTTAAATGTGTTCGGAATGTTGCTACAGTATCATATTTCGAGGATGGGGCACAATGAAATATCGTTCATGGGCAATAAGAGCCAATTTAGAGGGTCCCATCTGAGCACAGGTATACACTTTTGCAGTATACATGTATTCTCAAGGGTGGACTAATAGTGTGCACTCCAAAAGTCTCAAGTTAAATAAATCTTATAATTGGCCAAATTCTAGGCTGAATTCTCGGTAATAATATTTAACAAAGTAAGTGGAGCATGACGTATGGCCATATTGAATATTCTGATTTATTCCTGAAAGAAATTAATTTTTGAGCCCTGATCATCGGATGTCACTTTAATATGTTGTGATGAGAATGCTTACCTTGGGCAGGACGTGGGCCGTTAGCAGGGGGTCTACCGCCTACAACACAGAATGGGAAAACAGTCGTAAATTCAAACATGTAGTGGTATGATTATACGGAAATCCCTGGGAAAAAAAGTAAAAACTCCCCTGCAAGGGTTGTCATTGGATTCATAGGTATAGATATATATCGAGGTCAGCATTGCTTTTATTGAAACATTGTTTTACGCGAGGTGAAATTAACTGGTTTTTTTTTCAGATTTATCATGGAAATAAACACATATATTTCTCTTGTTTCTATATGTATATTGAATAACTGATATATTGCTATATTGACATCAAAATGGTGAATAACTAATATTATAAATAACCTATAAAATTCTATATTAATGAGACCCCTGCTGTAGTCTATAGTAATAGGAAAATGATTAACTCTAGGCTTGGGAAATTAGAGTATAACAATATCGCACAGAATTGAATGTGGCAGAGATGCCACTCCCTGGATGCCAAAATGTAGTAAGTTTCAAGATCTTGGTGAATTTTCAAGGATATCAATATAATCCAGTGCAGAAATCCCAGCAATAAAGTAGGAATTCCTGCAAAAGTAGGGAAATTGAAACTCTGAATTGTAGAGGATATACGGAAATACCTACCGGTACATAGAATGTAGGAACTCAAATAAAAGTAGGAAATTTATAAAAGCTCAAAATTAGTTGCGAAACTATAGTCAGACATTATCAATATCACATACACAGGTTTAATTGAATGTAAATTATGGGATTAGTCTTTCCAATTATCAATCCAGCATTTTTCTACATGCAGGCCGTCGCATATACTTTGGTAGTAACGGCAGTCAGCGAAAGGGGTGAACTTATTTTCAATTGCCCCACTCCCCCAAACCCAACTAAAGGGATCCAAACCATTTTGCCCCCCTCCCCCAATCCACTAATTATGCTCTTCTATGTTGTTACGAATCGAAATGACCTCAGTCGTGTATGGCTGACGCTGAATTTGGATCCCATTAGAACTGATGACGACAGACAGTGCTGCCGCCTGGGAGCTGCTGAGGGAACTACTCAGTCCAGGATCACAGTGGGACTGGTAGCAACAGGATCTGGGTTTATTTACTTTAAAGCCGTATTATTCTGAGAATAATCTGACAATTTGAGTTATTCTGAGAATAATCTGACAATTTTAGTTATATGAATTATTGCGATCTTTTTTTTAGCACCCAATGAATATCTCATTAAAATAGCCCCTCTCCCCGTTCAATATTGAAACCGATATTTCCAAGTAACCAGAACTCAGAAGATGGGTGGGGTAGGGGAGTAGGTGCGTTTTAAAAACACCTATAGATTCTGGCCTGAAATTGTTACACTGAGAAAAAAAGGTTTCTTAAATATCACCGGGCACTGAAAAAGTTGACGAGAGCGGTTTTTACTTTTTTAATGCATCCATAAAAGTACATAAAACCAATAGCATATAAGTCTAACTCGCATATAACCTGCATCCCTTACTTTAAGAAATCATATAAGCCGCACAGAGGTACTGATTATGGCGACTTTGGTAATGTAGTATACATCTAAAAACGCGTGTATAACCTGGACCCTGACTTTGTCCGTATCCTATAAGCCACACTAGTGATCTGACTTGTGTACTAGCGGTTTAGGTAAGTTTTACTTTGGTACCAAATTTGTCGATATTTCCCCATAAACTTTAGACAAAATTTCACTAAAACTTGTAAATAAAAGGTTGCCTAAGTAGCATTAAGATGTAGATACACAGAGTGGAGAGGCACTACATGACGCTAATCTGTAGCTGAGTGTTTCCTGTTTGTCATGTCCTGATATTACGGACGGGCCGTTTCCGCAGCTTCACAGATAGGCCCCACTCCTAACCCTTTAAGGATCGCATACCGCTTTAATCCATTATACCCATTTGTCGTCATGGTGTATGAATACAGCCCTGGCGAGAAGTTCGTTAGGGCTGTATTCATACATCATGACGCGCATACAATAAACTCTCACAACCTTGGTATGATACATGAATGCAGCCCTGGCGAATGAACTTCAAAGCTGCATTCATGCATCATGACGACAAAGCTTAGACACTAAGAGCACTATGCGGCCCTTAACCAGCTAAGATGATAGTGTATGATAGTTATACACATAAGTGTTGTTCGACCTTGTCATAACTTTTGATACCATTATCTATAAACTAACTCGGACGTTTGCCACTTGGATAAGATTCCCCCATTGACTTGGATACGAGGCAATATAGCCAATAAGAATTTGATGGCAAAGTGATCCAATAAGTATGCGGATTTGATTACTAATTAACTAAGAGTGACACATTAAGATGAGCTGTTTGTAGCACGTGATACAACAGATCAGCACGTGACGTGTGTAACCATGGTAACCACCACCCCTGCTATACGCTGTACGTCAAGGGGGTGACCTGGTACCTTCTGTATGATAACTCGAATCATCCCCTTTAAGGACAGCATGATGCCTTAATGCATCATAGCCTTGGTCGTCATGAATGCATGAATGCAGCCCTGGTGAGTTACTCGCCAGTGCTGCATTCAAGCATCATGCCTACCCTACAGCGTTGAGACACTTCCGAAGGGTTGGCATGATGCACCAATGCAGCACCGGCGAGTTACTCGCCGGTACTGCATTGGTGCATCATGATGGCAAATGTCATCTTTTAGCGACATGCGTCCTGAAAGGGTTTAGTTAACATGATGGGCGTGATTTGTGTGAAATGATTTCATGGCGGAAAATGTACATGGATATATTACTGGGTTCCCGACTAATTTGTTATGATGAGTGTAAAATTACATTCCGATAATGACTTCACGGTTCATCATCATTAAATAGCGAGTTGGCATTTTTTCTTGTAGCGCTCTATACGAATGCTTTATAGGGTCAGTATCAAACCTATTGAAATGCTTATCAGGGATGGATTTTTTTTTAAATCGTTTTCAGCAAGCAATAATAAGTATCTCAGAATATTTGTACTAAAAATGCCCCTTGACAGGTTTAGAACAATATTTCTATATATTTATTCCAGTGTGTATACTTATGCCTACCATGCTACTGGGTATGGTAGCTGTTGTTTTATCTTTTTTTCATGTTTTGATTGTTTGCGTCGTGTTATCTATCTGTATCCTCCCTAACTCCGTCGTAAACATGTGTCATCTAGAGGAAAACAAATTCTCCTTTTCCCATTATTGAAATGTTCACATGTTGCCAGCATCCTGTGCCTGTCGTGCTTCCTAATTGTGAGAAATCCTGTTTGTCAACAGTCAATGTGCACACACGGGCATGACGTCATCACTACATGTTGTATGTGTCCGGTGTCTGTGCATGACATGGCATGACTTGCAAGAAAAAAAAACAAGTTGCAAAAAAATAAGCTACATTGTCGGCATGGTGCACCAATACAGCACTGATGAGTAGCTCGCTCCAAGGGGTCTGCGTAGGGTAAAGGCACCCATTTCGGACGCTCCTGGACAAGGAAAACGTGACCACTTTTAAGTGTTGAAATTGGCACCCTTAAAAGATAGCAATTATTACATGGTTTGCACCATAGGATAATGTGGTCTAGCAGTTTCTATTTCAAGGGGAATCAGAATAAATTTCATAACCTAACTATGACCATGTATCCATCGAATATGTGGATTTCAATACATCAAATTGCACCTAAAGTCGGACACCTCATGCTAGAAATGATCCTAGAGTCGGACACTATGTGCTTCCACTAATTACATAGGTCTACTTGGCTGTCTATACATATATTTTTGCAATATGCTTGTAAGGGCTATGTAGGAAAGATGGGTTTTATTTTTCTGCTTTGATCATGCATTACATGCAATTTAATTCATGATTGAAATTTTGAAGGAGGAAATTCCCCGTTATCCTCTGCAATTGTGTTGCCTGACACCCAGTGGGCACAAAAATTCAGTGTAACATTGAATTAAAATTGAATCAACATTGACAACAAGTTGTCAATGTTGAATAAATGTTCTGGCCCCACTGGGCAAGCCCATAACATACACAAGCATAGTGTCCAAGGCTGGGTTTAAATAGTGTCCGACTTTAGGTGCAGTTTGATGCTACTGTAAGGTCTCCTGCCACAAAGCATTGTGGGTAATATATCTATATATTCTTGATATGAAATATTGCAAAAGAGATATACATTGCTATTATTATGCTGAGGAATAGTGTAACTATAATGGGGAAGCCAGAACAGACACAATAAGGAAACCAATTTTCCCATTTCCTTGTTAATTTTATGTTGGGAATATTGCAAAAACACCCCATATTCAAGCTGATATAAAGCCATGTAGGGAGTGAGTTATATGTGATCTGCTATACTAGTTAGAACGACAGATACATGCATTTTCATCTTTGCTTCACATGACATGTGAATTGTTCTCATTAACTGTGTAACTCAAAGCCAATGGTGTCCGACTCAAGGTGTCTGTCCGACTCAGGGTGCATCTACCCTAATGCATGAATGCAGCTCTGGCTAGTCACTTGTCAAGCCCAAGGCTGCATAAATGCATCATGACGACTAAGGGCATGATGCAACAATCCGCAATGCGGCCCTTAAAGTCTAAGGCAGGGAGCTACATCATGGTTGACGGAGTGGTAACCATTAAACAAAGGAGACCTTCAGGGGGGGGGGGGGCGGGGGGGGGGGAGGCAACATATTTTCTGCCCCGCCCCCCCCCCTTTGTGAAAACTGAGAGCACACCAATATGATTTCGAATGGTTTTGGCTGGGAGAGGGGGGGCGGTTGAAAAATGTGTCTCCCCATCCCCATATGAAAATGGACTAAGAGGGTCAAAACAGCATTTCCTCTCAGAAATCCTACATCAGTATATTTACGCATCAGTTATATCAATAAGTTATGTTCCTACACCCTTGTATCATCTGCAGTATAACTTGGCTTTACGAGTTAGGTGATTGTTGATAATGAAAGTGTGAGATTTACGATGCTAACATCCTGTATAAAGTGGTTGGTGAGGAGAATCCACGGTCCTGGGGCGATATATGCTACACTGCCTGGTATAATGGTAACACCCGACAATCACTGAGGTATAGAACATCATGCCAACCCATCGGGAGAGTATCAACCTATAGGATCGGCATGATGCTTGAATGCAGCCTCACTAGGGTTGCATTCATGCATCATGATGATAACGGGCCCATGCCGTCCTTCACTGGTCTTGAAGTATTATAAGTAAATTTGGGGGGTGAACGCCAAAAGTTAGATCAGAAAAGCACGCCGATACAGCAATGAGGTTTATCTCAAGGGGAAAAAAAGGGTGAAGAAAGGCACTAGTACAAATGTACTCCGCATTGCATGTCGGGAATGCTGTCTGGCTGAAGGTGCGGCTACTGGTGTTAACCCTTCAAGGACGAATGTCGCTAAAAGATGAATTTGTCGTCATGATGCACCAATGCAGCCCCGGCGAGTTACTCGCTGGTGCTGCATTGGTGCATCATGACGACACTCAGGAATGTCTCCACCGTGTAGGGTCTGCATGATGCTTGAATGCAGCACTGGTGAGTTACTCGCCAGGGCTGCATTCATGCATCATGACAACTTGGGCATCATGCATTAAGGCATCATGCCACCCTTAAAGGGTTTAAGATGTATCCATCCCCATAAATATACACTTTTAATCCTTTAAGGGCCACATAGTGCATTAAGGCATTATGTCCTTAAAATAATCGTCATGATACGCAACCCTGGCGAATAACTCACCAAGGTTGCATTCATGCACCAAGGTTGCATTCATGCACCATGCCGAGCCTATGGGCTGATACACTCCCGGAGGGTCAGTATGATGCATGAATGTACCTTGGGGGGGGGGCCTTGATGGGGGGGGGGGGGGGGTCCCCATGTCGCATGTCGATTTTAATAAATACCCATGTCGCCATATCGAATTTAGGGGTCTAGAGTCATCTGGGTGAGTAGACCTGCGAGGGATGCATTTATGCATCATGCCGACTTTGCTGCCTAAATATATGTCTATGTTCTCTGCCGGTTGTCATCTAACTGCCTTGTAATGGTCAATGGATCTATACTATATTTTCAATATTGGCTTTGCCCAAAAGACTAGATGCAATGTCATGTAACTTACGCCAATACAAATATTATTCAACTCGAGTCAACTCAAGGACATAGCATACTAAAGCACTATGTGTCCCTTAAAGGGTTAGGGGGTAACATAACAGTTATATATCCATCCCCTTAACTTTACATCTCTGACATATATTAGACTGGTTACTCAACTATTCCTGTTGCTAAAGGATAGGTGAAGGGATCAGGAAACATGCCACAAATCATGTCAAAGGTGTCAGGTGTTACATAAATCACAAAACATCAACATAAGGCCAGACCATAAAAAAAAGTAGTTGATCTACGGATTTCGCGCACCTTATCTTCAGAATGCACCATGCCGAGGATACGTGGCTGATACACTCCCGCAGGGTCAGTATGATGCATGAATGCACCTTAGCGGGGCCCTTGATGGGGGGTCCCCATGTCACATGTCGATTTTAAGAAGTGACCATGTCCCCTGTCGCTATCTTTTTAAGCCTGATGTCGCAAGTCGATTTTAAGAAATGTCCATCTCGAATTTAGGGGTCTAGAGCCATCTGGGTGGGTAGACACGCCAGGGATGCATTTATGCATCATGCCGACCTTGCTGCCTAAATATATGTCTGTGTTCTCTGCCGGTTGTCATCTAACTGACTTGTAATGGTCAATGGATCTGTACTATATTTTCAATATTGGCTTTGCCCAAAAGACTAAATGCAATGTCATGTAACTTACGCCAATACAAATATTATTCAACTCAAGTCAACTCAAGGACATAGCATACTAAAGCACTATGTGGCCCTTAAAGGGCTAGGGGTAACATATATAGATACCGTATATATCCATCCCCATAACTTTACATCTCTGACATATATTACACTAGTTACTCAACTATTCCTGTTGCTAAAGGATGGGTGGAGGGATCAGGAAACATGCTACTAATCATGTCAAAGGTGTCAGGGGACGAGTGCCGTTATATAGATCACAATACATCAACATAAGCCCAGACCAAAAAAAAGTACCGGGTAGTTGATCTAAGGATTTTGCGCACCTTATTTTCAGAATTGCAATTTTCTTCTTTTTTTTTTTTGAAAAAAAGTGTCTACGGACTCCGCTCGCCTTATTTTTTCAAAAGTCGAAATTCTTTAAATTTTCATTTACTCTTCTTAATTCTCCTGATCCCCAAGCATCATTTAACGTTCATATTGCTGTTATGGACCTAGCAGAAAGAACACAAGGTAAAAATGAATTATCGCTCACCCCAAATTTCTTGTACAAGATCCAGACAACAAATAATTCTTTTCAAAAGTGAAATATGTAGACCAATTTATTATTTTGTGTGTGGCCTAGATGTGATCTCCTGTCTCCACATCCTCCCAAATGTATAAAAGTAGAGCAAACGTTCAGGAAACGTGGGACAGGAGGGGTTTCCCCGGCGTGTCATGTTGGATCTGAAAATGGCCTCCCTTATTAGTTCCCTTTGTAGTTGTAAATACAAAAGAAAAAGCAAACAAAAATCTATTGTGTGATCCTAATCACAAAAGACTCAGGTATTTGTTTTTTCATTGGATACATTGTCTGGGCATGTAGCTGGATGCATTAAGAACCAATCAGATAACACCTTGCACTGACTGCAGAATTTTTAGTGTGCTGTCTGTGGTGTGCTGCCTGTAGTGTGCTGCCTGTAGTGTGCTGTCTGTAGTGTGCTGTCTGTAGTGTGCTGGCTGTGGTGTGCTGCCTGTGGTGTGCTGCCTGTGGTGTGCTTTCTGTTGTGTGCTGTCTGTAGTGTGCTGCCTGTAGTGTGCTGTCTGTGGTATGCTGTCTGTGGTGTGCTGCCTGTGGTGTGCTGTCTGTAGTGTGCTGCCTGTAGTGTGCTGTCTGTGGTGTGCTGTCTGAGGTGTGCTGTCTGTTGTGTGCTGTCTGTAGTGTGCTGTCTGTAGTGTGCTTTCTGTAGTGTGCTGTCTGTAGTGTGCTGTCTGTAGTGTGCTGTCTGTAGTGTGCTTTCTGTAGTGTGCTGTCTGTAGTGTGCTGTCTGTAGTGTGCTGTCTGTAGTGTGCTGCCTGTGGTGTGCTGCCTGCAGTGTGCTGCCTGCAGTGTGCTGCCTGTGGTGTGCTGTCTGTAGTGTGCTGCCTGTGGTGTGCTGCCTGTGGTGTGCTGCCTGTGGTGTGCTGCCTGTAGTGTGCTGCATGTAGTGTGTATGTTTGTAGTGTTGTGCTGCCTGTAGTGTGCTGCCTGTGGTGTGCTGCCTGTGGTGTGCTGCCTGTGGTGTGCTGTCTGTAGTATGCTGCCTGTGGTGTGCTGTCTGTTGTGTGCTGCCTGTAGTGTGGTGGCTGTGGTGTGCTGCCTGTGGTGTGCTGTCTGTAGTGTGCTGCCTGTAGTGTGCTGCCTGTAGTGTGCTGTCTGTACTGTGCTGTCTGTAGTGTGCTGCCTGTGGTGTGCTGCCTGTAGTGTGCTGTCTGTGGTGTGCTGTCTGCGGTGTGCTGCCTGCAGTGTGCTGCCTGTAGTGTGCTGTCTGTAGTGTGCTGTCTGCAGTGTGCTGTCGGTAGTGTGCTGTCTGTGGTGTGCTGTCCGTAGTGGTGTGCTGTCTGTGGTGTGCTGCCTGTAGTGTGCTGCCTGTAGTGTGCTGCCTGTGGTGTGCTGCCTGTGGTGTGCTGCCTGTGGTGTGCTGCCTGTGGTGTGCTGTCTGTGGTGTGCTGCCTGTGGTGTGCTGTCTGTGGTGTGCTGCCTGTGGTGTGCTGTCTGTGGTGTGCTGTCTGTAGTGTGCTGTCTGTGGTGTGCTGTCTGGTGTGCTGTCTGGTGTGCTGCCTGTGGTGTGCTGCCTGTTGTGTGCTGTCTGTGGTGTGCTGCCTGTTGTGTGCTGCCTGTAGTGTGCTGCCTGTGGTGTGCTGCCTGTGGTGTGCTGCCTGTGGTGTGCTGCCTGTGGTGTGCTGCCTGTGGTGTGCTGTCTATGGTGTGCTGCCTGTTGTGTGCTGTCTGTGGTGTGCTGCCTGTTGTGTGCTGCCTGTAGTGTGCTGCCTGTGGTGTGCTGCCTGTGGTGTGCTGTCTGTGGTGTGCTGCCTGTGGTGTGCTGTCTGTGGTGTGCTGCCTGTGGTGTGCTGTCTGTGGTGTGCTGTCTGTAGTGTGCTGTCTGTGGTGTGCTGTCTGGTGTGCTGTCTGGTGTGCTGCCTGTGGTGTGCTGCCTGTTGTGTGCTGTCTGTGGTGTGCTGCCTGTTGTGTGCTGCCTGTAGTGTGCTGCCTGTGGTGTGCTGCCTGTGGTGTGCTGTCTATGGTGTGCTGTCTATATTATGCTGTCTGTAGTGTGGTGGCTGTGGTGTGCTGTCTGTAGTGTGCTGTCCGTAGTGTGCTGTCCGTAGTGTGCTGTCTGGTGTGCTGCCTGTAGTGTGCTACCTGTAGTGTGCTGTCTGTAGTGTGCTGCCTGCAGTGTGCTGTCTGTAGTGTGCTGTCTGTAGTGTGCTGTCTGTGGTGTGCTGCCTGTGGTGTGCTGTCTGTAGTGTGCTGTCTGTGGTGTGCTACCTGTAGTGTGCTGCCTGTAGTGTGCTGCCTGTAGTGTGCTGCCTGTAGTGTGCTGTCTGTACTGTGCTGCCTGTAGTGTGCTGTCTGTAGTGTGCTGTCTGTAGTGTGCTGTCTGTGGTGTGCTGCCTGTAGTGTGCTGTCTGTGGTGTGCTGCCTGTGGTGTGCTGCCTGTAGTGTGCTGTCTGTGGTGTGCTGCCTGTGGTGTGCTGTCTGTGGTGTGCTGCCTGTGGTGTGCTGCCTGTGGTGTGCTGTCTGTGGTGTGCTGCCTGTGGTGTGCTGTCTGTGGTGTGCTGCCTGTGGTGTGCTGCCTGTGGTGTGCTGTCTGTAGTGTGCTGTCTGTGGTGTGCTGCCTGTAGTGTGCTGCCTGTGGTGTGCTGCCTGTGGTGTGCTGTCTATGGTGTGCTGTCTATATTATGCTGTCTGTAGTGTGGTGGCTGTGGTGTGCTGTCTGTAGTGTGCTTTCTGTAGTGTGCTGTCTGTAGTGTGCTGTCTGTAGTGTGCTGTCTGTAGTGTGCTGCCTGTGGTGTGCTGCCTGCAGTGTGCTGCCTGCAGTGTGCTGCCTGTGGTGTGCTGTCTGTAGTGTGCTGTCTGTAGTATGCTGCCTGTGGTGTGCTGTCTGTTGTGTGCTGTCTGTTGTGTGCTGCCTGTAGTGTGGTGGCTGTGGTGTGCTGCCTGTGGTGTGCTGTCTGTAGTGTGCTGCCTGTAGTGTGCTGCCTGTAGTGTGCTGTCTGTACTGTGCTGTCTGTAGTGTGCTGCCTGTGGTGTGCTGCCTGTAGTGTGCTGTCTGTGGTGTGCTGTCTGCGGTGTGCTGCCTGCAGTGTGCTGCCTGTAGTGTGCTGTCTGTAGTGTGCTGTCTGCAGTGTGCTGTCGGTAGTGTGCTGTCTGTGGTGTGCTGTCCGTAGTGGTGTGCTGTCTGTGGTGTGCTGCCTATGGTGTGCTGCCTGTGGTGTGCTGCCTGTGGTGTGCTGCCTGTGGTGTGCTGTCTGTGGTGTGCTGCCTGTGGTGTGCTGTCTGTGGTGTGCTGCCTGTGGTGTGCTGTCTGTGGTGTGCTGCCTGTGGTGTGCTGCCTGTGGTGTGCTGTCTGTGGTGTGCTGCCTGTAGTGTGCTGCCTGTGGTGTGCTGCCTGTGGTGTGCTGTCTATGGTGTGCTGTCTATATTATGCTGTCTGTAGTGTGGTGGCTGTGGTGTGCTGTCTGTAGTGTGCTGTCCGTAGTGTGCTGTCCGTAGTGTGCTGTCTGGTGTGCTGCCTGTAGTGTGCTACCTGTAGTGTGCTGTCTGTAGTGTGCTGCCTGCAGTGTGCTGTCTGTAGTGTGCTGTCTGTAGTGTGCTGTCTGTGGTGTGCTGCCTGTGGTGTGCTGTCTGTAGTGTGCTGTCTGTGGTGTGCTACCTGTAGTGTGCTGCCTGTAGTGTGCTGCCTGTAGTGTGCTGCCTGTAGTGTGCTGTCTGAACTGTGCTGCCTGTAGTGTGCTGTCTGTAGTGTGCTGTCTGCAGTGTGCTGTCTGTGGTGTGCTGCCTGTAGTGTGCTGTCTGTGGTGTGCTGCCTGTGGTGTGCTGCCTGTAGTGTGCTGTCTGTGGTGTGCTGCCTGTGGTGTGCTGTCTGTGGTGTGCTGCCTGTGGTGTGCTGCCTGTGGTGTGCTGTCTGTGGTGTGCTGCCTGTGGTGTGCTGTCTGTAGTGTGCTGTCTGTGGTGTGCTGCCTGTAGTGTGCTGTCTGTGGTGTGCTGCCTGTGGTGTGCTGCCTGTAGTGTGCTGCCTGCGGTGTGCTGCCTGTGGTGTGCTGCCTGTGGTGTGCTGTCTGTGGTGTGCTGTCTGTAGTGTGCTGTCTGTAGTGTGCTGTCTGTGGGGTGCTGCCTGTAGTGTGCTGCCTGTGGTGTGCTGCCTGTGGTGTGCTGTCTATGGTGTGCTGTCTATATTATGCTGTCTGTAGTGTGGTGGCTGTGGTGTGCTGTCTGTAGTGTGCTGTCCGTAGTGTGCTGTCCGTAGTGTGCTGTCTGATGTGCTGCCTGTAGTGTGCTACCTGTAGTGTGCTGTCTGTAGTGTGCTGCCTGCAGTGTGCTGTCTGTAGTGTGCTGTCTGTAGTGTGCTGTCTGTAGTGTGCTGTCTGTGGTGTGCTGCCTGTAGTGTGCTGTCTGTGGTGTGCTGCCTGTGGTGTGCTGCCTGTAGTGTGCTGTCTGTGGTGTGCTGCCTGTGGTGTGCTGTCTGTGGTGTGCTGCCTGTGGTGTGCTGCCTGTGGTGTGCTGTCTGTGGTGTGCTGCCTGTAGTGTGCTGTCTGTAGTGTGCTGTCTGTGGTGTGCTGCCTGTAGTGTGCTGTCTGTGGTGTGCTGCCTGTGGTGTGCTGCCTGTAGTGTGCTGCCTGTGGTGTGCTGCCTGTGGTGTGCTGCCTGTGGTGTGCTGTCTGTGGTGTGCTGTCTGTAGTGTGCTGTCTGTAGTGTGCTGTCTGTGGTGTGCTGCCTGTAGTGTGCTGCCTGTGGTGTGCTGCCTGTGGTGTGCTGTCTATGGTGTGCTGTCTATATTATGCTGTCTGTAGTGTGGTGGCTGTGGTGTGCTGTCTGTAGTGTGCTGCCTGCAGTGTGCTGTCTGTAGTGTGCTGTCTGTAGTGTGCTGTCTGTGGTGTGCTGTCTGTAGTGTGCTGCCTGTTGTGTGCTGTCTGTACTTTGCTGTCTGTAGTGTGCTGCCTGTGGTGTGCTGTCTGTTGTGTGCTGCCTGTAGTGTGGTGGCTGTGGTGTGCTGCCTGTGGTGTGCTGTCTGTAGTGTGCTGTCTGTGGTGTGCTGTCTGTGGTGTGCTGCCTGTAGTGTGCTGCCTGTAGTGTGCTGCCTGTAGTGTGCTGCCTGTGGTGTGCTGCCTGTGGTGTGCTGTCTGGTGTGCTGCCTGTGGTGTGCTGCCTGTGGTGTGCTGTCTGTAGTGTGCTGCCTGTGGTGTGCTGTCTGTAGTGTGCTGTCTGTAGTGTGCTGTCTGTAGTGTGCTGTCTGTGATGTGCTGTATTGTTGTGCTGTATTGTTGTGCTGCCTGTAGTGTTGTGCTGCCTGTAGTGTTGTGCTGCCTGTAGTGTGCTGCCTGTTGTGTGCTGCCTGTGGTGTGCTGCCTGTGGTGTGCTGTCTGTAGTGTGCTGCCTGTGGTGTGCTGTCTGTAGTGTGCTGTCTGTGGTGTGCTGCCTGTGGTGTGCTGTCTGTAGTGTGCTGTCTGTGAGGTGCTGCCTGTAGTGTGCTGCCTGTAGTGTGCTGCCTGTGGTGTGCTGTCTGTAGTGTGCTGTCTGTGAGGTGCTGCCTGTAGTGTGCTGTCTGTGGTGTGCTGCCTGTGGTGTGCTGTCTGTAGTGTGCTGTCTGTGGTGTGCTACCTGTAGTGTGCTGCCTGTAGTGTGCTGCCTGTAGTGTGCTGCCTGTAGTGTGCTGTCTGTACTGTGCTGCCTGTAGTGTGCTGTCTGTAGTGTGCTGTCTGTAGTGTGCTGTCTGTGGTGTGCTGCCTGTAGTGTGCTGTCTGTGGTGTGCTGCCTGTGGTGTGCTGCCTGTAGTGTGCTGCCTGTAGTGTGGTGGCTGTGGTGTGCTGCCTGTAGTGTGCTGCCTGTAGTGTGCTGTCTGTACTGTGCTGTCTGAGTGCACCCCTTACCCCGACCCCAACCCCGACATCAAACCCTATCCCGTCCTCAGTGCAGTAAATTGTCGACTGCGCGTCCTCTTTTGTCTACAGATTGTTTACTGCCCTGTTTCATTGACTTTTTGGTCTTAAAAAAAGCGTCTTACTCCACCAGAAATGCACATGTACATTGAATTAACTACTACTGCAAAAAAGGACATAAAGTCTACATCAGTACATTCATGTTTGTCTACAGTGAAGAAATGGACACTGGTTTTTGGTCAAGTTTTTTTTATTCAATATTTTCTGGCATTTCAACTAGCATTACATGGATATTTTTAACATCACAGTATAGGGAAAATGTTCAAGTTTATGATACATTCAATTATTTTGACTTTATTGGATTTATTCACCTATTTATGAATCAAAGAATTATTTTTTTCTTGCCTCAAAAAAACGTCTCACAGAGGAGTCGTATAAGACTCTGGTAGCAGAGCTACCTGAGTCAACAATCTCTAGGCCTAGATACAGCAGGTCCATGATGCAATGACATGGCTGTTTTATACAGTGTATGAGAACTTAATGTTTTAGAAATTCTAGCATAAAGTGTCAGTGTCCATGCTGGTCTGGAGTTCCATGCGTTTCTGACGACTCCAGAGGTGAATGCAGGAGGGGCAGACAATCCCCCCCCCCCCCTCCTTTGAAAACTTTTTAAAAGATTTTCATAATCATATGTTGACCTGCCATTTGGTGTTGTATACTCGACCCTCTTTTCAAATTTTGGGTTAGATCCGTCTTTTACAGAAATATTATATATTGCATCATTTTGGATAGGCTTTAAAATTACGCCCACATTTTAGATATTCTGAGGTCCACTTCTCTGATACAAAATCCAAGGAAATCCAAGGAAAAGGATTACTAGTTACTGAAATACCTCAGAACATAGCAAAGCGAAACTGTTTACAAGTGTGAAAGCTGTTGGACTGAGGAACTACCCCCGTACCCCGGTATATGCTATTTTTTTCTACTTATTTACTAGTCTGAAGACGACTCCTACTTTTGTAAAATAAAACTTGTGCAAAAGAATTATCAACAACAACAAAAGTTTTGAAAACTAGCTTTGGTAGAAGCAGTGTTCAGGAGTCTAGTCCATTTGGTAAGATATATTTTACCTCAGGGAGGTAGTTTTTACTTTGGAGCTAATGAGACCGAAAACCTAAATCTGACATCTCTGAAGTACACACTATAATTCAGGTTCCGGCCCACATAGGTAACATACAGCGGGCCCTGAATGTGGATAATGAAGAGGAGTGATGTCAATTTTCTGGGCAGCATCTCGTGAGATTAACTAGGATCTCGCGAGACCTCCATGAGAAGTGGGCTCGACGAGACTTGGATGTATAGGAATGGGTGCAGTAAACCTCTATCTACATATATACCGGTACATGCAGTGCATTTTAAGGACGGATGTCGCTAAAAGAGGACATTTGTCATCATGATGCACCATTGCAGCCCCGGTGAGTAACTCGCTGGTGCTGCATTGGTGCATCATGCTGACCCTACGGGAGTCTCTCAATCCCATAGGGTCGGTATGATGCTTGAATGCAGCACTTGCTAGTCACTTGCCAGGGCTGCATTCATGCATGATGACAACCAAGCGCATGATGCATTATGACACCATGCTCTTGCATGAATGCAGCCCTGGTGAGTAACTCACCAGGGCTGCATTCATGCACCATGTCGACCCTCCGGGGTTGATACACTCCTGAAGTTACTGCCTGCGGCTGCATTCATGCATCATGATGACCAGGGATATTAAGGCAGTGTGCTGCTCTTATAGGATTAACTCTTTTAGGACGGCATGATGCCTTAATGCATCATATCCTTGGTCGTCATGATGCATGAATGCGCCAGTGCTATATTCAAGCATCATTTCGACCCTATGGGGTTGAGACGCTCCCGAAGGGTTGGTATGATGCACCAATGCAGCACCTGTGAGTTACTCGCAGGGGCTGCATTAGTGCATCATGACATCATCTTTTAGCAACATGCTGTCCTTAAAGGGTTACAGGGTTACAGATGGCGGCAGTAAAGTTCCATCTCCCCTACATTAGGCCTATGACCAGTACATACAGCCGCCCACCACCCCCGCTGTCCGTCCTCATTACCTTACCACAGACGCATCACTTTTGTATAACCTTGGTTTCAAGGTCGTTCCCGAGATATTTATATGAAAAACGCTATCGGGTATATATTTGTCCTTTCTGTACAAATTTGTGAGCTGTTTGACCAAAGCTGACACGTTCATATATCATTTATATTGTATCTTAATATTCCTTGTGAGTGGTACAATAAACAAATTTTTTCTTTAAATATGTCCAAGTTAGCTTTATACGCGAGTTAGCCTTTTTGCGAATTATGCTTACACCAAAGTTAGACTAATACACGAGGTAGCCCTTTTACAAGTTAGGCTTATACATAAATTAAGCGTATACGCGAGATAGTTTAATAGGCTTATACCCAAGCGCGGGGGCGCACTCAATTTCTTTTTTGACACGGGTGTGGGGGCTGACCCTTTGACACCCCTTACCCTTGGTGAAGGGGATTTTGGTCAAAAGTGACCCTTGCTGAGGGGGATTTTGGATAAAAGTGACCCTTGCTGAGGGGGATTTTGGATAAAAGTGCCTAGGTTTTAGTAATTTTTCCCGAGGAGTCGACCTGTCTGAGTGGGATTACAGTCAAAAGTGACCCATGTTGCGAGAAATTTTGGAGAAAACTCCAATTTGCGTCCCTTTTTGGGGGGATTTTGTTGAAATTTCCGAAAAGTGACCCTTGGTGAGGGTGATATTGGTGAAAATTGACCCTTGGTGAGGGGGATTTTCCTCAAAAAGTGCCCTTCCCAGCCGCACACCTGATTATACAAAATATACCAAGTGCCCCCCCCCCCCATACCCAAGTTGGGCTCATATGCGAGTTAGGCTTTAATACACAAGTTAGCGTTTTTGAAAGTTAGGTTTATAAATACATAAGCTAGGCTTACACACGAGTTAGGCTTACACACGAGTTAAGCTTACACACGAGTTAGGCTTACACACGAGTTAGGCTTACACACGAGTAAGGCTTACACACGAGTTAGGCTTACACACGAGTTAGGCTTACACACGAGTTAGGCTTACACACGAGTTAGGCTTACACACGAGTTAGGCTTACACACGAGTTAGGCTTACACACGAGTTAGGCCTATACACGAGTTAGGCTTACACACGAGTTAGGCTTACACCCAGGTTAGGCTTATAAAGGAGTACCGTATTCGACGTAATAAGCGCCCTCCCCCTAATAAGCGCCCCCCCCTCCTTTGGGGCATTTTTAGACTAGAACAAAGGCTCTAAGTTCACGATTTTGGAGACAATTAAACTCTTAAGTACTAAAACGCCATAAAAATAATATTTTAAGCGCCCAGGGCGCTTATTACGTTGAATACGGTATATGCGTTCCGTACCTGCATGGTGGCCCGGGTGCGGTCCTGCCGCTCCTGCCGCATCTGCTCCAGGTTAGGCTCGTCTAAGGTAATCCCCGGGGACGTGTCCAGCAACAGGTGGTTGCCACGGACACCCGCGTTAGAATTCACATCATTGTTGGCCATTTTGAAAACACAGTTTTTCTTATGATTTAGCAGGTTTATTCTCAGACTTGTCACTAGTTGGCTTAGAACTAGTGTCTGTATAGGTGGATGCTCGTGAGCATTTGCTTAATCCGGTATCCTTTGGTGAGTTTATGCGCTCTTTCTACGTTTGTGTAGTCGCATGTGTCTTTTCACAAATATCTGATCAACTATTTCCTAAAACATTTAAATATCCAATCAGAGCTCTCCTCTTAAAGACAGTTAGGGAATGTTGTCCTACTGTAACCAACTCATTTATTGGATCAAAAAGGAAACAACTAATGAGACGCGTCCTTTTAAAGATAATTAGGGATTTGCGTCGTCTGGTCCTTAATTGGTAACCAATACCCTTTGATGGTCAATGGATGACCAGTGCCTATAACACTAAGGCGTTCCCTTGTAAGCGCCTAAATCTTGGCAAGTGCCAGTATTGGCTTTAGACGACCGGTCGCCAACATTCTTCTTTGTCGAGTTTGTCCTCGATTGGTGCGTAAAATCTGTTTATCAACAGCTCCTGGAATTAACAAATAGAAATAATCAACGTCATAATAAACATGAGATCTAAGAAAGTTTCCAGTAACATTGAGATACCGGTAATTATAATAAATAAACCTTTTAATTTCCCAAGTCAATGTTCAAAGGTGCACTTTGATCCATAACAGTCATTTGCACATACATACTTTCCTTTTCATAATTGTAAATGTGTTTAATCTTTGAGCTTATTAACTATTATCTACCGGTACATCAACTTTCTAGAATCGTAAAATGTGATTAATGTGATATCATTTTGAGGGTAGGGATTTTTATTGGGGCAATACACCTCATTGTATGATGCAAATACAGTGAATCCCATTTATAAAGTTCTGAAAACTCTAGAACAACCCTAAATACATGTGTACATCTCAATATCGGAAATACCCATCCCATAGTTATAAAGGATTTACCGTCTCTATTGATTCAGAAAGAGTATTCCTAAATCTACATACACATATGGACTTATACACATGAGCTATGACGTCACGGAGACCAGGTAACTATGGTTTCCTATATTTATCTCTTTTTCTATCATCATCTATTTTCTCTAATGACTGTTAATCTTTCCTTGGTGTGGATCATCTTTATGAGATGTGAAATCTTTCCATTGTGGTTAGTCACCCTGGGAATGTGTAGCCATAACACCAACAGGGAAGTAAGTTTCCACCTGAGCGCCCCCGGCACAAGTGTACTTACTGTATGGACTGGTGTCTGTATACAGGTTAACCCTTAAACGACAGCATAGTCATTTAATGTACTACATTATTTCCCTTATCCAGTACCATAAATTCTTTCATATGAGCCTAACTCGCGTATAAGCCACCCCCTAATTCACAGAGGTTTTGATTATGGCTATTTTAGTACTGTAGCATACATCTAAATACTCGCGTATATGCCGCACCCTGATTATGGGCAGATCATATAAGCCACATCGGTGATCTGACTAGTACGCAAAGAATTTATGGTAATCGCCATGATGCATGAAAGCGACCATGCTCACCCTACTGGGTTGATACACT
Organism: Harmothoe impar; assembly: GCA_947462335.1. Classification (NCBI taxonomy): domain Eukaryota; kingdom Metazoa; phylum Annelida; class Polychaeta; order Phyllodocida; family Polynoidae; genus Harmothoe; species Harmothoe impar. Next base: position 60,763,702 of record OX381714.1, read on the forward strand.
CCTGAAGGCGCGTTATGGTGTACCATACTAAATGACAAAATGAACTTCTTAAGGCATGACGCCGTCCTTACAGGGTTACTGGTGTGTGTTTACCATGGTAACCACGGCCCGTGACTCAGACACCACGTGGTACACACCACGTGGTGTTGTTGTTGTTGTGACGTCCTGGGTGTTAAGACTCACACCTGGGGTTTACAAGCAGCTCAAGTGGATCTTAAAATTTTCTTTCTGTTTCGTCTTTTTTTATTCAGCGTTATATAGAGGACTATAGACATAGAGAGGTCTCTCTCTAGGTCTGTGGTTATACATGCTGTTGTGTATCTTAGACTTTTATTGTTGTTTTATTTTTTTTGCATTACATGCTGTTGTGACACTATCCTGGGTTGTGACCCTAGTGACGTCGGATAAAAGTCCAATAAATTATCCCCCCCCCCCCCCCCACCCTCCAAACATACACACCACACCTCACCCCTTCTCCTCTCCCTGATAAAACACCCTTTATGAATCATGATTAATGCTACAATATTGTTTGTTTTCTTAGATTTTCTCACGTAGGATACAACTCAAATAAATTATTGTTACCCCCCCCCCCAAAAAAAAACACCAAAAAAACATACACACCTCACCCCTTCTCCCCAATAAAACACCCTTTATATGAGCCATGATAAATGCTATGATTTTATTTTTTTTTGTACAGAGTTTTCCTTTGTATCTTACTTGCTGACATTGTCCAATATTTACATTAAAGCCCCCCACCCAATCCACCGTGGTGTAAACTAGAGGTCTATATGTGTGTGTGTCAACACACCACATATAGAGCTGACACACCCCGACATCATCACAAAACACACTGGACATCACGGATATAGAGCGGTAGTTAGGTATTAGTTGGTTGCCTTGGTAAACTCAGATCTCTATCATGTGTTTAACTGTTGGTAACCACCATGCAGAGACATACTGACGTCAGCCTGATTCACGTCTAATGTTACACAATAACTCATCTATGGCTATATGTGAGGTGCTGACAGGGGAGAAACCATGTGCAACCCCCCCCCCCCCCCCCCCAAAAAAAAAAAAGGAAAAAAAAGAAAGGTGTTTCAATTTTCAGGCAACATAGTATGTCACCATTCCCGGACACTTTTCTTTTTATCACAATCCCATTAAAGATGTTTTAATTTCGGAAAATGTCTGAGAAAGGAATTAGGGTTGGCCCTGTTTTGCTAGGTACGGTCGGCCTTTTCCCGTCTATTTAGACTTTGGATCTATTTTCAAAAAGTGCTTTAGCCCTTTAAGGTCCGCATAGTCATTTAATGCTCTTTTCCATCTTGTCGTAACGCCTTGTGAGTAACTCGCCACGGCCTCATTCTTACATTATGCCGACCCTATAGGGTTGATACACTCCCGAAGGATCGGCATGATGCTTAAATGCAGGCCTGGTGATTAGACTCTCCAGGGCTGCATTCATGCATCATTATAAGGGCTGTATAGCGTGTGTCAAGGAAAATGAAGCCCAATTAAGCTTCTGCATAAATGATCGACTATGTGTTCTCACTTGTACTAATATGTTTACTGCTTCATACTCATACTGCTGGCGCCCTGAGTGTGCCCATGATGTTTATCTAGCATACATGTAATACTATCTCATATAATAGGGCCGTAGACCCGCATACATTGTGACATATCTGGATATACAATGCCATGTAGTTCATGTGTATTTTTGATTGTTGTATTTTGAAAAATCATTCCATGAATAAATACACACTGCAAAATCAAGTACTGAACGGTATTATTATATGAGTTGCCAAGTCCAGTTTTGGACTGCCCTTGACTTGACTCTCGTCCTGGCCTCCTCCGTTTGTATGACAGTTTATTATATTAGGCCTGCCATCTGGTACCATGCAGGGGATTGAACCATCGACCTACTGCATCTGAGGCGAGCATCCTGCACCCTATAGCACTAAACCAGTAAAACCTCGGCTAAAAGCCGACTTTTATTGGGCTTTTTTATTTTCTATAAGCTGAATTTTAAGCCCCAAACTCCCATTCGGCTTATAGGCGAGGTTTTAATAATGTAGGAGAACAAAGTGAAAACAAAGTTCAAGCACTTTTGTTACAAGCAGAATTTTTACTCCCAAATTCACATTCGGCTTATAACAAAGGTCGGCTTATAACCAAGGTTTTACGATAGTGCCATTATTTCTTAACATATTTGGCGTAGCCTTAGGGACGTAATATTTGCTTTTATTAAGTGAGTTTAGGCTCCATGATCTCAATGACTGAGACTGCAATAGCTGGGTTCTCAATTAAATTGAGATAAACTATACGAGGTCTGGAAATACATATGAGTGACCACAACAGCGTACCAGGTCTTACTAAGTAAGTCAGCCAACAGACAGCCAACACCCGGTACTATACATGATAGAAAAGTCAACCTGAACGGGACTTCATAAAGAAAATAATTTAGGCCTACATGTCAATGAAGTTTGGCAGAATATTAACATATATATTAACTGCCACTTCGTCAATAGACTCCCAGTGTTACCTAGACCTGACAGCCCCTGTTGGTGCTATCTCATCTCTACAGTGAGTACAGTACCACTACTACCGTACTAACCCTTTAAGGACAGCATGATGCCTTAGGGTCAAGTTCTGTTGTTTTCATGATGCATCAATGCAGTGCTGGTGAGTAACTCGCCAGATCTGCATTGGTGCATCATGCCGACCCTTTAGCAGTGTATCACTCAGGCATGCCACTCACTGGTTGACACAACGTAGGAAATCGTACTATTTTGGGCATTTTTCTTTAGGAAATTGACATTATATAATATACACCCACCACTAAAAAGGTAGGAGTTTCTGCAAAAGTAGGATAAGTGGCATCTCTGAATTTAATCAACCCCATAGGGTCGGCATAATGCATGAATGCAGCCCTGGCGAGTTACTCGCCAGGGCTGCATTCATGCATCTTGACGACCAATGGCATAGCAGAATAAATTAGAATAAATCACTATGCGGCCCTTAATACCGGGCCCAGTACAGTGTTATTTGAGTAGCCCCGGTGCGGGCTGCGTGTGTGTGTGTGGGGGGGGGGGGGGGGGGGGGGGGGGTAAACACTACCGTGTACACTGTAGCCTCCACCAGCCGTGACCAGGGGAGAGCGACATAATATTACAGGCCTACTTTAGCCCTTTAAGGACGGCATCATCCCTTAAAGTGGCATAATCACCAAGCGTATCCCACCTACAATTCTAGTACTGTTCTAGTCCACTATGTGGTTAAGTGGGAGTGGTGAGAATGCCCCTTTAAGGTTCATGGTCATTTACTTTATGCACTCAGTCATCGACAAAAAGTAGGAACTCAATTACAATTTTGGTCAATTTTCTGTAGGATATTAACATAATTTAATACAGAACTTCCAGCCAAAAAGTAGGAATTCCTACAAAAGTTGGAAAAGTGGCATCTCTGTCCTGCATAATAAATCTACTATACACTGTGACGTGAAGACACCATTATTTGTTATTAACCCTTTAAGGTCGGTATCATGCTCCAAGCTTCATTTACTCTATTTTATGCACTTCCTTGATAAATATACTTTGAACTTAATTAGATTGGACGTCTGGATGCACCAACACAGGACTGGTGAGTAACTCGCCAGCGCTATGTTGATGCACCATGCCCAAATTTTGAATTATGTCTGGTTAGCATGAATGAAAGCTGGTGTAGAGGTCGCGGAAAACTTAGTCATTGGATCGGCCGGGAATCGAACCACAGACCTCTCGCACCGGTGACAAGCGTGCTAACCGTTACACTACCAACCCGTGTCTGACTGTTCTCCGCTCCCTACTTTACTGGATCGGTATGGTACAGAGGGGGAGGATTACCCAGATGTTTCACCCCTTCAGGCTCTCCACCAGGGTACGGGGAATCTGACCCCTACACTGGTAAACTACCCGCGGTTACTTACTGGTGCTGCATAAAAGGGCCTACCGGTACTGTATTAAAGCACTTTGCTGATATTAAAGGTTTAACATGCATTAAATTAGTATACCGTGCATTTAGAGTTTGTAATATAACATTATTGGATTCCATTATTACTTCATGATATAAAAGGTAAATGCATACTCTGATGTGAAAGTACCATCTTATGTGAATATCGAAATGAATCTACCGGTAATCAATATCATTTAATGCGTTATTAGAGAGTAAATCGTGCATGTGAAGAAAATTGGCAATTTTACAGACTTTAAATGCTAGGTTAAAAACAGACCATATCCTCCTGCTATTGTGATGCATAAATAAGTACCGGTATATAAAGTGCCACATGACTAGTCTGTACAAATTTGTCAAACTAACTTTAAATTTGTTTGTGAGTTGGTTGTGAAATGTCGGAGACATATATACCATGGTGAAATTACTACAATAAATATACATGTAGTACAAAATACTGTTTGCTTCAAATAGATTAAAAGCCGTCCACAATTTGGCCAAACAAACACCCATCTCTCTCTACTCAGTAGGGATGTCCCTAACCTCCCTGGTTCATCACAAGTCAAGATATTTCCTGTTTAAGATGTCAACGTACCCACTAGTGATAGCGGTCCCTCTACTTCAGACTGGCTTCCTGTAAGATCTGTACGTAACTATGGATTGTGCGATAACAGATATGGTTTATCTTAAACGGTTTAATCTATGAACTGTTACTGTTTATAGTACTACAGTTTAGTTGGTGTTATTTTTGTCCTGTGTTTAATACTTTTGATACCTGGGGCCAGAGACATAGACATGTCTCTGCTAGACCTAGGGCCTAGACTTTTAAAAATATCGCCTAGACTAAATACAGGGGGGGGGGGTGTTAAGATTTTGTGCGATGGCGCGAACATTTTTAACACCCCCCCCCCCTCGAGAGCGCGTGGCATGTTTTGCGTCCCCACTCGCCAAAGGTGGCAGAAAATTTTCGCCACCCCCCCTTGAAGTTGAACTATAGTAACGCGCTGGCTTTTTGGCTTAAAAGGGGCAGCTGGTTACACGTGAATACTTTTTTTTTTAACACAGACCATGCAGGATGCTTTATGGAGTTAGCATTTAGCAATTACCACCAGCCAGAGTAATGGGATTAGAACATAGAGCACATCTCATGTTCAAAGCCGATTTTGAATATGCTTCAGATTTTGAATTTCTCCACTTACTCCATCCATTGCCTACATTGAGGGACCCTTCTCAGATCCCTTGTGACTTGTCATAATGTAGATAAGGGCTATACTGGTCTGTGTCACTGGGTGATGTCACTGTTGCTCCCAAGAATAGGCCAAACGTGAGTCCTGATCAGTGCATGAGCACCTACACTAGCTCTTGAGTCACTCAGCCAATGTCACAGATTACGCTCAACTTGCCCTGAACCGATGCTTTATTTGGGAGGCATGGTCTAAATGGCCAGTGCCCACCATCCAAGCTGCACTAGTGTGGCTAGGTCTAAAGGGCGAGGGGTTTGATGTTTATGTTATAGTTTAGAATAACATTAACAAGGTTAACTAGGGCGAGTTAGACTCATCGATATTTAAAGCAGTGTGCCCTTTTGAGTCACTCATAGTCATACTCACACAAGTCCAGTGGCTGTGTCAGTGAGAGTGACAGTTCTAGGTTTCAAGATGTGTATTTCGTCATCAAAGAACACCCAACACACCACTTAGACCCATTCTCCACCGGCCCCAACACACACAGAACATCATCACACATCTCACACATTCTATGATGATTACTAGAGGGAAATTCCACAACAGAATTCAGAGTGGAATACACAACAACGACCTTTTCTTTCTCCCATGTGACTGGGCAGAGAAAGGGGGATGGGCATCACGGGATCACACTAACGTTGTTTCTACGGCTATTTAGGTTTCTACCACATTCTACGACCCCCTACAGTAGGGCGCACTAGTCGGGGAACTCACCAGTTGGGCAATTAATTTTTTTCTTGGTGTGAATCGTCCAAGAAACGACGTTTTGTGGTCGCCGTGTGGATTTACCGACCGAGCTGTCAGTCTACTACAACAAACCGACTTCCGGTGACGTCATGCGCCTGCGTCTCAGTCTCCCAGCAGGTGCGCGTTTGCTCACTGGGGATGTGGTCGGAGAGTGGAGGCCCGCGTTCCCGCGCTGAAACTCAGACGTTCAAAATGTGTTGCATAGCTTTCTATCCACTCGTGGCTGTGTTTCATGAGATCGGGCCAATTGAAACGTCTTTGACCAGCTTTGACCGGGTGACGTCTTTATCCAGGTGCCAGCTTTGACTGGCTGACATAAAACGGTTTATTTAGGGTAGGCAAAGCCATACCGTACCGTCATGTCTAAGCGCTTATTAAAGATCCAGTTTTAGTGCAATAATAGTAATTTCAAGACCCTCATACCCCCTGAGCTTATACAAAACCGGTGCTTATTCAATACCTGGCGCTTAAACGGGACGGTACGGTATATGAAGATACAACCACAGCAATATTCTTTATTTCATCCCTCACATATCAAAGAAGAAATTTAATTTTCTTAAACATTTTTTTAATGGTGGCCGGTCAAAGCTGGCACCCGGCCAAAGCCGGCACCCGGTCAAGGACGTTTCAATGGGCCCGATCTCATGAGACACAGCCTCGTACTATAGAGTCGTACATCTACTCTATCCAGATCAGTTCTTTGTCATTTGTCTATACTAGTATTTAATATTAAACGTTTATATTTTCTACCATCGCCATCGCTATTGCATTGTGTAGGCCCACTATCATTGAAAGCCCAGAAATGTACGGGCCTTGCCCCCCCACCCCCACCCCCACCCCCCACCCCCCAAAAAGAGGAGGAGGAGAAGAAGAGAGGAGAAAAGAGGGGGAAAGAGAGAAGGGAATAATACTATGTAGACACGGACCTGAGTCTTAAAATATTGTGTCCCAAAATGGGTGAGAAGGCATCATTTGAAGTCTAGACCATTAGTATTTTCCTGGAGGGGGGGGGGGGGGGGGGCATGCCTCCAACCCCCCCTAGTGTGGCCACTGCGCTGCGCTTCACTTGCACTGCGCGTGGGAACAGACAGTCACTCCATGGTTGGCCAGGTTTGCCCCCCCCCCCCCCCCCGCTCTGGAAAATCCTGGATCCGCCACTGAATTAAATCAATATACAACAATAATCTTCTTTCCCGTGTTTACCCCAACATTAACAGTCATACACCAACAGTGCATGTTGTTTAATATAGCAGTCGTTCACCGTCATCCCCATCTAAATGTGAATCAATTAGACATAAGTCTTATTGTATCTGGTTCAGTGGATGTATTTAAAGCAACCTGTGGGGTGTTTGACAAGGGGAATATAGATACAATGAAATCTACATGTTTTCAAAAACCAACTTACTATCACTCAACATAAGATTAACATTTGGTAAAAGTGAGTTGATCTTAATAACCATGTAGCATTAATCTTAAATACTCTTCCCTTGTATGATGATCACATAGGATCAACATAAGTGTTGTTTAAATATGTATAACCAGTTTATTGGTGAAACACCCCACTGGGTAGATTAAGTCCGCACTTGAAAGGTAGACAGTCTTCCCATAGGCACAGCCCCCGGGGCACAGGCACAGTACATTGTCAATAAACAGATAAAGCTCCAACTCCCCATACAAACTAAATGATGTGAGTCAAAATGGTATCCAATCTATTTCCAAAATAACTAGATATGGAACGAATAAGACCAGGCCCTTGTTGGCTTGATACTTTCCATATACTTTTGCATAAAGTTGAGCTTTATTGCCCACAATTTGATCCTTGTTTTTTTTACAATGAATAACACTTTAATCAACTTTAATACTTTAATCATTTTATGTACCATAACAACATACTTGAATTTGGATTCAGGAGAGGGGAACATATTACTTTGGCAAACACTACATGTACCAAGATAAATATCCCTCTTAGGGACCTGGTGCTATTTTTAGGTAACGTGCACGTGGCTGTCGTTTTAACCTTTTAAGGATGGATGTCACTAAAAAATGACATTTGTCATCACGATGCACCAATGCAGCCCCGGCGAGTAACTCGCCGGTGCTACATTAGTGCATCATGCCGACCCTTCAGGAGTGTCTCAACCCCCAGAGGGCCATTGTTGTTGATCTTTTTTATTGACACTTAAATCTTTGAGGGTTTTTTCAAATGGATGCCATATTCACGATGAATACCTGATAGAAAGAGTCATAGACTAGAAACATAGTCGGCATGATTCTTGAGTGCAGCTCTGGCGAGTTACTCTTCAGGGCTGCATTCAAGCATCATGAAGACCAAGGGCATGATGCATTAAGGTATCATGCCGTCCTTAAAGGTTTTATCGACGAGGAGACAGGATTAGGACGATTGACTGGACAATGAGAAAGGCAGGGCCAGACTCCCAGACCACCTTTGTAGTAAACTGACAGTAGACCGGGTACATGAATCTACCACCCACGAATGCATCAAAGCAATAAGCGACCCGAGAAGAAATGCGTTTAGTGCTGATACTATTTGGGTCCATTTAGAGATCAAGATCTACACCTTATAAAGGATTTGAACCAGATGGCCATAATCTTTTTTTCCCACAAATCGTTTGAAATTTTTAATGGAGAGAGCTGAGGTCAAGAGAAACTGGTGTTTGGGAGTCAATTATGTGGTACTTTTCAAGGTAAAGTAAGTTACGAAGATGAGAAAAACATGAGGTTGCAGTCACTTCTTAACAACAGGGGGATAAATATTGGGGATGGGCGGACAGTTCACATTATATATGTTCTTTCATCGATAAAGCCTGTGGTATGCCCTTGGGGTTGTGGTGGTGGTGGGGGGGGGGGGGGGGTAGGTATTCGGTCCCACAAAGGGGGGGGGGGGTCAAAATCCAAACCCAACGATTGGGGGCGGGGGGGGGAGGAAGAAAATGTTTAAGCAAAAGATGACTCCCTCAGCTGTTTACATTGTATACAAAGCTATCTCTGTGTGTGGTTTTAAAAGAGGAAACATATTATTATCAAATATAAAGTCAATGTACAAACATAGCTATATTTCAACAGTTTATTCACTTAAATTACTCGGATAAATACAACTTAATCACATTTAGTTTCAACAATTGGTACTCCTTCGTCCACTAGTCCTCCTGGACTAGTCCAACTTAGTTTCAACATTTGACATGTTTTCTCTTCGTGCACCTTCCTGCATAACACCCTATCACACGCGCTTCGACTTTTTAAAAAAAACAATCCATCATTTTCTTGACGAACCTTAATAGAAACTAATTACCTTTAACCCTTTAATGTGTTTTCTTTCATCACTTTACTTTCTTTGGTTTGTGAAATACATCACCGGTGCCGAGTGTATCTGCATATCACCTTAACACCAATAAATGACTAGACTAGGAGTGGTGCAGATGTGCATGTTAACCCTTTAAGGACAGCCTCAAAATCACAATTAACATTCTATGCTGTCCTTAACCCTTTAAGGACAGCATGTCACTAAAATATGACATTTGTCATCATGATACACCAATGCAGCCCCGGCCTGTAACTTGCCTGTGCCTCATTGGTGCATCATGCGGACCCTTCTGGGGTGTCTCAACCTCATAAGGTTGGCATGATGCTTGAATGCAGCATGGGCGAGTTACTCACCAGGGCTGCATTCATGCATCATGACGACCAAGGGCATGATGCATTAAGGCATGATGCTGTCCTTAAAGGGTTAACGATATTTAACGTGATGTGAACATATATAAATATAATATATGTGCGAAAACGAAAGTGCAGTGAAAAGAGAGAAAAATAAAATTGTTATTTAAGAAAAAATAAAATAAACATTACTCTGTGTTCTATACTGCGTACCATAGCCAGTAAACTAATAATACAGGAAAATGACGATAAAGATCGTCATTGTGATATTTACATCTATCTTCAAGCCCACGCTATTATTCTTATGTGCACGGTATTTAATTTCTTTTACATGATTTTAGTCAATATGTTGAAATACATGGCAACACAAAACAGAAATAAGATTGACTTAGACACATTTACACTATACACATTTCACCTCTACATGCTTTCACTATAAGTAATCACAACACTTTCCCTTTTCCGTGAGAGGCATCTAGGGTAGATTCACCATGAGTCGGACACATACCCTGAGACGGACAGTGAAATTTCAGGTCATTCATCTACACTACAACTTCAAGGGTTAGCTTGTTTGAAAAAATAATACTTAAACTTTACCATTATTCACAAATTAAGGGCTTGGAATGCTTGAATACCCACAGAATCAAGTGTCTGACTCAAGGTGAATCTACCCTACCCCCCTTAATTACACCTTCCATCCGTGATTTCCCGTGTGAAGATATGACGCATCACACAGACATATTTATATACACATTGTATGTCTTTTTTTCTGATTATCTTTTCATTGCGAGGCAAGTTTTTGGCAGTTTGTCCCCGTGTATTGTGTCTTTGGTTTGCCACTGTCTGAGATACAAGTGTGTGTCAGGGTATGTAACCCTTTCAACACAGCACAATGTTTGTATGTACTTTAATGCATCATATTGTATTTCCTTTTGTCATCATGACAAATAAGTGCGGCGAGTAACTCACCAGTGCTGCATTCAAGCATCATGTTGACTCGATGGGGTTGATACGCTCCCGAAGGATGGGCACGAAGTACCGGCGAGTTACTCACCAGCACTGCGGCGGAACACCATGATAACCATGAATCTTGATGTCGCCCTTAACCCTTGAAGGACGGCATGATACCTTAATTAATGCATCATGCCCTTGATCATCATGATGCATTAATGCAGCCCTGGTGAGCATCATGCCGACCTATGGGGTTCAGACACTCCCGAAGGGCCGGCATGATGCACCAATACAGCACGGGCAACAATTGCCATATTTTAGCGACATGCATCCTTAAAGGGTCAAAGGGTTATACCTGTATAATGTAGCCTACTGTGAGAGTACTTATTTTCATGGGTCTAAATTTCCACGGATGAGTGAAAATCGGCGAATTCGCGGGTATTTATTCCATACTTAAGCATATAAAAATTTCACGGATTTTCCATTTCCGCGAAAATCGCAAAAATATATACCCAGCGAAATAAAGTACTTTCACAGTATATAGTTATAGTGTAGCATCATGCCATCATTAAATGGTTAAATAGTGTACAGTGTAGCCTATAGAGGGGTGTATCACTGTATGGGACTGAGTCAGGGTGGTGTGGTGGTGGCCAAGTGGTCGTGATGTGTACCATAAGGATGTAACCGCACGGTGCCAACCCCGCACACACCCCTCACCTTCTGTAGACCTTTAAGGACGGATGTCGCTAAAACAGGACATTTGTCGTCATGATGCACCGATGCGGCCCCGGCGAGTAACTCACTGGTGCTGCATTGGTGCATGATACCGACGCTTTGAGAGTGTCGCAACCCCATAGGGTCAGCATGATGCATGAATGCAGCACTGGCGAGTTATTCACCAGGCTGCATTCATGCATCATGATGACTAAGGGCATGATGCATTAAGGGATAATACCGTCCTTAAAGGGATATACAATACACTTGTACACCACCATATGCACCATATGCACAGTGTGGCAGCAGAACGTGTGGAAGAATATTACCACACGAGCCACACATAAAACATATGACACATAACACGTCTTTGTACATGTATGTCATAAATACCGTTCCCTGATTTCAAAGTGTAGTTATTATTTTTTGCACCTGTGTATTTTCTTACAAATAAGAAAGCTTTGTACATCTATGTCACATAAAATAGTCTATACTAATCCATTCCCTGATTTCAAAGTGTAGTCATGGTTCATGTAAATACATATTTATAGATATCTTATTATTTTTTTACATGTGCATTTTCTCTTCTTTCTCGCTGTCAGTGACGGAGAAGAAATTTCCCAACATGGGCACTATACTACTCTTTTTGGTTCCGCCATTTTAATCTAAATCACGTATAATAGTTTTCGGTCCATCTGAGACAATTTAGTTCTGGGGTAAAGCTGTCCTTGTCCCTCATATATACCATACACTATCTACAACAATATAACAATGTCCAAGTCACATTCTCTCTGCCCTCATGTCACGTGTGTTGGTCCATATCAGGACCGTGTGGCAGAGAAGAAAAGTCCCATGTATGCCTTATTATATTTTGTATACATGTACATTTTCTTTTCTTTTTCGATATATATATATATACTGTACAATATGTACAACGCTATAACAATGTTTTAATGTCCGTTTTCTCTGCCCTCAGGACCGAGTAGCAGAGAAGAAAAGTCCCATCATGTTCATCATGAAGCCCGGTCTCCCCTGTTTCCGGTTCCGGCTGTTCCGCCGTCCCAGGGAGCTGTAACTATAGCTACTGTCGTCACTGTCCTCGTCACCGGAAGTGGAGAGCGGCCCGAAGCGCGTGCGCGTCTTGAGGGATGGGGACCTGGCCGGAAGTAGGACCGGGTCGCTGCTAGGACGCGGCAGGGCGCGACGTCGGCCTCCGTCCTCGCCGCGTCGCCGCATCTGAACCGCGGGTACTGTGGGACATCCAGTCGTCGTGGGATTAGGTTTGGTTGGTTGACCGGAAGTGCTGATGTCCTCCAGCGCAGGCGCACTAGGGTGGAGGCGAGTGTCTACTTCCGGTGTGACAAGTTGAGGCGCACTGGGTTGAGGCCGCGCGGGGGTTGGGGGGATAGTTTGGGTGGTATTGGTGGTTTGGGTCTTTAGTTCATCAGCGTCCCGTTTCTGAGGGATGGCGCCACGAGCGACGTCCCCACCACTCTGCGTCCTATTGATGACATCACTGATAGCGTCAGCAAGACGGCACGTCAGGAAATTCGACGGCAGACCGGAAATACCGGCGGGCCCCAAACGCGCCTCCTGTCGGCAAATCGGGCACGGCAGCAACACCGCCACACCGGTCGACGAACGCCGACTACTGCGCGCCGGGATGGTCTTCTTCCGGTAGTCGACGAGGCACTTCCGGCAGAAGGTGTGGAGGCAGGGGAGGGCGCGGGGGTCGGCGGCGGCGTCGGGGCGCGTGAGGCAGATGGCACACTCTACCAGGTCCTGGAGGGTCTGCACGGAGACGCAGGGCCCCATGAGGTCGCCGACCGTGGGGGTGGACGTACCGGCCGCCGCCGACGCCGTCAGACGGTCCTGTATGGCGGCCATCTTGGTGTAGGGGGAGCTGGTGGTAGTGAGGGGGTCTGCAAGTAGACAAGGGAGGAGAACAGTTAGAACAAGGTCACATGGTTTTAAATACATGGTATTAGGGACTAAATATAAAAGAACCAACACCCGTAGGCTATATTGACCCCTATGAATGATGGGGCGTATGTAATATGATAAGATAATATAATAACATGAACCTGGTATTAAGGTGGAAGATGGGGTTCAATGGTGGAGGGAAGCCTTTACCGGGCGGACTGGGGAGTCGGGGCAGGAACAGCGAAGGTATATGAGATGGGAGAGCCCACTCTGGGGGGTGGTGGGTTAGGTCCATTATTTGACCAGAGTGTAGGGGTGTTATTTTGATTTTGCCGCCTCGGGGCGGGCTAGTGAAATAGCGGGCACGATGTATTTAGTACTGGATGTATCCCCCCGGGTATCCCCCCTCCCATTTTATCCCTACCGCCTCTTAGGCGCATTTTCCATTAACCGATTTGGAGGTGCCCTCGGCCGCTACATCGTCCAATCGGCAAGTAAACCCACAATAACCACATTACAGTGTAGCTACCAGTGGTGTGCTCTGGTCGATCGGCCAACAGCACCTCCAAATCAGCTAATGGAAAATGGCCCTAACTAGCTGGTAAGACATGACTTGGCCCTACGTCTGCGCTTGTAACTTTCCATGGTACAATTTCCAAGACCTTATTCAGTATACACAAATTGCCTAAAAGTTCATGTCCATACCTTCATTTACCCTGCGCTTATTCGAGACCTGCGCTTATTCAAGGCACTACGGTATGTTGTAGGGCGGCATGCTGCATCCACACAGAGAGAAGAAATGTCAGCGTCTAAAGGGAGTCCAGGCTGTCTCCAGCATGACTCCCTTCTTAAGGGGAGTCCAGGTCGCCTAAGGGAGCCTAGATGCCTCTCTCGCTGACCTAAGGGAGTCATCTGGGGGAGTCACATGACCCAGAGAGCTATATGACTCCCCAAGGTGACTCCCTTAGGTCAGCCAGAGAGTCACCTAGGCTCCCTTATGCGACCTGGGCTCCCCTAGAGAGGGGAGTCATTCTGGAGGCAGCCTGGACTCCCGGGCCTGGACTCCCCTTTGACGCTGTTTCTTTTCTCTATGCAGGTTACATTACAGACGTGACGTCACGCTGTTCTGCAGATGTAGGATGAGATAAGTCTGTAATTCACTTTGTGACTAAACTCGGCAAATTGGTGCAGAACGTGCAGACACGGTACTGATGTATAGCCCAGGAGCTTATCCCTCAGGTGTAAACGATTTAGCCCCGATCGCCCTTTATCTGGACAACAATAATGGGGTGCCGCCTGGTTGGTAGTAAGTTGGTGATTATGCAAGTTTTCTGCACAATTTGAATAGTAGAAACTGGAGGAATAAGCCTCAACCCCAGGGTATCCCAGGGGCATATCCTACTTCATGGGCCGAACAGTCGAGTATACTTTAAAGTGTTGTGCTATTTTGTCTCTATGAGCATGATGCACGAATGCAGTCCTGGCGACAGACTGGGTGGGTTTACTTGTAGGCGATGCATTCATGCATCATGCCGACGAGTTCGGGGTGTATCAAACCCGAAGGGTCGGCATGTGGATCTTTCATTCCTACTCCGTACACAGTCACGTGTGCAACACTGGACGAACCTGCGGAGTCACTAGACGCCGCCCATTCTGTGCGTAATCTTGAATCCCCACTTCTGACATAAACTTAAAGTCTTAGTAGTACCCACCATTATTAAAGAAGGGAAAAAGGAAAAGAAGAACGGGGGTTGGGGGGCAGAGCCCCCCCCCTATCAACATCAGACGCCATCCATGTGCCTCTACATGGGTACCCACAGTTTTGACCATGTCACCCGTGTCGATTTTTAAAAGGGCCGTGTCGCTGTGTCGGACGTGTCGATTTTATCCATGCAGAGGCACATCCATATTTAAGGACTAGCTTGAGTTTCGTTATTAAGATTACGGGAAAAGTGGGCTTTTTAAGATTACGCACAGAATGGGCGGCGTCTAGTCACATGTATGGTGGGAGTGTAGATGGGGGGGGGTGTCCCCATATCGCATGTCGATTTTAAGAAATGGTCATGTCGCCTGTCCCTTAAATCCTCATGTCCCATGTCGCCCTTAAGAACCTCTCATGTCCCATATCGATTTTAAGAAACACCCCATGTCATGTCACTTATTTTTCTCCTCATGTCACTAAGCCCCATGTCGCATGTCGATTTTAAGAAATGGCCATGTCGCTGTGTCGAATTTAGCCATCCACCCCCATTATGGTATTATGGTGGTATAGTATCCCTCTATAGTACATAAATACGTCTATCAAACCCGTAGGGTCGGCATGTAGATCTTTTATTCCTACTCCGGGTACACTGTATACAGTCACAATATAATATGGTGATATTATGTTGGTCCAGTATCCCTCTATAGTGTGTCGTTTTTTAGACCCTTTATCCTATGTTCAATTTTGGGCAAAAGTCGCCAGGTCGCTTATATTATTCCCTTAGGTCGAAAGTCGCCTTCAAAACGGCCCAGGTCGCCAGGTCGCTTTTGACTCATCTGCAGCCCTATCTAGCAAACTGCGTGGCATATGGCATACATTATGTCAATGAACACGTGAGGTAGGCTACAAATTAATGTAGGATGAAGTCATGATAAGGTGTCCTTAACACATGTACATACATATTAATACATATACTACTAGTATATAGTTTATGTCTATCTAACTACATTAACACATGTAGGCTACTATTTGGGATGAAGTGATAACTTGTGATTAATACTAATGGTGCAGCGTCCTATAGTAACACGTGGGGTGACACGTGGGGTGCTGCTTCCGGTGTGTGACGTCATTAAGGTCACGTGGGGCACGTGCGGCACTATCTGCACCTACCACCTGCATGTACCCCCCCCCCACACACACACCTATAGTAACACCTGGGAGTACCCCCCCCCCCCATCCCCCCACCTGGCACCCCCCCCCCCCCCCCCGCCACCCAAGCCAAACTGGCACAGGATCCATACACGCGCACTACATGTTTTTCAGTATAGAATGCGTGGTAGGGAGTAATTGCATTTCATTTTTAAGCAAAATTGTTCCTTTTTGTATAGCATTTTATAGTGGCTGTGGCAATGCATTGCCCAAAGGCTATTGAGAATGAAAAGAAAGTTTTGTGGGGGGGGGGGGGTCTCATCCCCCCTAAAACTAGAAGAGTTATGTGTAGAGCCCTTCTGAAATTCATTCCTGTATCTAAAACCCAGCGACTATATCGAAAGCCCCGGCCACACTATGCCATTTTGAGCAGACTCGACTCGACCAGACCCAACAGTCTTACGAATTTGACTGGCCGTGCATGTCAAACTGTGATTTATCTTATCTAGCAAATAAAAGACCTGAACTCAAAGCCGACTCAAAGTCAAACTGTCTTCCAAATGTCGGGTCGGGTGTAGCCGGGGCTTAATTATGTGTGTGGGTGGGAGACGTTGTTTTACTTTTGTGTGGCCTCCTGATTGTGACAATGGGCCTTTGTGAAGTTCTTGTCCAAAGGATGTCCATAAGTAAGTTTTGCTAGCTTAGGTTGACCCCCCGGGAGCTGTCTCACTTTTGTCTCTTGATAGAATGTCTACAAAAGTTGGCTTTAGGGAGTGATTATTTTTTAACAATGGGGGGAGGGGGGGGGGGGTGGTGGGTTTCCGCGCGGAGCTGGCGAAATTATTTTGCCCCCCCCCCCCGGTCAAGGGGTCAAATTTCTTTCCCCCCCCCCCCACAAACCCACCCCCCCCCCCTGTTGTTAAAAAATGATCACTCCCTATATAACAACAAGGATCCTTTTGCAGATAGTTATGTTTCGATTTATAACATATAATCAGAGATTATGTGCCCCATCCCATCATGGATAAAGTTCGACATGGGCGACACAGCGACACGGCCCTTTTAAAAATCGACATGGGCGACACGGCCCTTTTAAAAATCCACGGACAAAAAAAAATAAAGCGAAAAAATCGACCTGCAGATAACATTTTCTAAATTCTTATATACATAAAGACCCATGTAGAGGCACAATTAGGAGATCTGGCGCGGATTTAGGGGGGGCGGACCCGGCGTACGCCCCCTATTTTTTTGTATATTTTAATGTAAACATTTCCAATATCCCAAGTACATTGCCTATATCACGCACCGACCCACCCTTTCCTAAATTCCTGGATCCACCCCTGGAGACATAATTGACCTAATTGACCACTCCCTATTTAAGTATACACGTATAACGGGGTGCTAAATAAGGTATACAGCTGCACGGTGTCACGGGGGCGCACAGTGTTAATCGTGACAAGAACGCTAATTAGTTCATACTTAATTATCAATGTTAATTGATACTAATTAATGTATACAATAAATCTAGATCCTCTTCTCGGTTTGTCTAGGATGTTGTATACTCCATATCTCTGGTTCAACCATACCCTGATGCCTGGAGTTTGCTTGTTGCCCGGTTTGTCGTTTTAGGTTCATGGTATTTTTTTCTGACACAGAGGCGTAGGGAGCAAGTCTTCATGGGGGGGGGGGGGGGTAGTAATTATCAAAGTTAATTGATAATAATTAATGGATGCAATAAATTTAGATCCTCTTTTCCGTTTATCTAGGATATGTACTGAAGTCTTCAAGTCTTCAAGTTTGTTGCCGGGCTTGCCGTCTCAAAATATAGCTTCATTTTGTCCCATGTCTTGCTACACCAATGCAGCATTGGTGAGTAACTTAGGCCTAAAAAGAAAATTTGTTGTGTTCCAGTATCCCGACCTACCCTATTTTTTTGGCCCGACCCTAAAGTTTTTGGGGAGTTTTTTAGGGGGAAAATGTGTTTTTGGGGCCTAAATTTGGCCAAATATCTGTAAAATGTACGAAATTTACCAAATAACCCTAAAAATATTTAGTAAAAAAAAAGAAAGCGACCTACCTACCCTACTTCTTTTGGGCCATGTTACCAGAGCACAACAATTTTTTTCTTGGCCTTATCGACGCTTCAGGAATGTATCAACCCGTCGCGGTCGGCATGATACATTCCCGATCGGCGAGCATATTTTTCACGCAACATGTATAATTCATTAAATTTAACGGCCATAGCAAAACGTCCCATGCCCAAGTTTCTCAAACTTTGTGGATAAATATCTCAGAAACAAGCCCCCCACCCTCACACACACTATCTTGTTTTCTATTTTCTGCGACTGTATTACTCTTATAGACCATTATGGTAAGAATATGGCAAAATCGTAGTTATATTACCGAGACAGATGTTGCTAAAAGACTACATTTGTCGTCATGATGCACCAATGCAGCCCCGGTAAGTAACACGCCGGTGCTGCATTAGTGCATCATGCCGATCCTTCGGGAGTGTCTCAACCTCATGAGATCAACATGATGCTTGCGAGTTGCATGCAGCCCTAGCGAGTTACTTACCCGGGCTGCATTCAAGCAACATGACGACCAAGGGCATGATGCATGAATGCACTATGCGGTCCTTAAATGATTAACCCGGCCACCTTAAATGGTTAATTATGACAGGACCCGTATGGAGAGTGTAAAGCTATAACAGTAGAAGTAGCTGCTATATATGATACCTTATCACATCCCGGTATATTAAAGTGGCTACAGCTGGTGCTGAAGTGTGTCACCCAGGAGGATATGGGACCCAGATACACAACTCTATATGTAGGGCAGCCTTAAAGACGTCCCTATACCAGCATCATGACAGACATGATGGGGGTGGATGCCTACATTCGACATGGCTATTTCTTAAAATCGACATGCGACATGGCTATTTCTTAAAATCGACATGCGACATGGAACTTAAGGGAGTGGTCATTTTTTAAGAACGGGGGGAGGGGAGGGCGGTGGATTTTCACGCGAGCCGGTCAATTTTTTTTACGTTCCCCCCCTTAGACAGGTTGAAATTGAGCACGGCCGACCCCTGTGAGCTATAGGAATGCGTGGGCTTTTTCACTAAAAAATGTGCAATTTTCTTAGTCCCCCCCCCTCAAGAGGGGTCCAACTTTTTTTGGTCCCCCCCAAATCTACCAACCCTCCCATGTTGTTAACAAATGACCACTTCCCAAGGCAACCTTAAAGACATCATATATACCGGCATCACGATAGAAATGATGCTTAGTGACATGAGGAAAAAAATAAGTGACATGGCATAGGGAGTTTCTTAAAATCGACATGGGACAAGACAGTTTCTTAAAGACGACATGACTTTTTTCTTGAAATCGACATGCGACATGGGGAACCCCCATCTATCACCCCTCCCCCCCCCCCCCCATCGTGTATAGAAACCGACACAACACAACATCATACACATCATCATGTACCAGGGGCATGTATAGAGCTCTGGTTGTTTGATTAATGCGGGGATATTAACCTGATTAATTATACCATCAGTATAACTATAGGGGGTAGGGGTGTGGTATGGTTG
The DNA here is from genome assembly GCA_947462335.1 of Harmothoe impar. Classification (NCBI taxonomy): domain Eukaryota; kingdom Metazoa; phylum Annelida; class Polychaeta; order Phyllodocida; family Polynoidae; genus Harmothoe; species Harmothoe impar. The sequence goes on from OX381714.1 coordinate 60,783,383, forward strand.
AGTAAGCGATATGTCACAGGGTAGACATATATGGTGCATGTGTATACCATTATGACTACTTACAAGTAGTGCCACATAGAACGGGGGGAGGGGGATTTATCCATGTCCAGCACATAGTTATATTCAGAAAGCATTTAATGAGCTATCTTTAACATGGCTAAAATCACATCATGTCCATGTGCCAATGGGTGGGTAGAGTGGATAGAGGAAGGGACAGGGGTCCAGACACCCCCCCCCCCCCCAATACATTGGAATGAAATGGAATCCTAGCCTTTTCCTTCCTTTGGTGGGTACTAGACTGCCCACCACCACCACCACCACCATTTTTAAACTGCTGGGTCGGCCCCTGTCACAGTTCCTCCTGTGCTCCTATTATGGGATAGCTCCTGATGACACCATCAGGACTTACTCAGACATTGAAGGTCAACCCAAGGTCAGCTCAAGGTCATGTCCTTGTCTAACACCAGCAGCCTACTAGGGGACGTTCACAAATGACGTCACTTATTTTTCTACCCTTTCCCAGACCTGCTCCCTCTCCCCCAACCGTCATTAATTTCTTTAGGCAAAATTGATTGGCCTATTAGGATTTACACCACATAAAGCTGGCTGAGAGAACAAAAGGAATGACCTTAATGTATACTTGTATTACATACGTGGCTGTACATGTATGCAGCCTTTCCTACTCTGAGTGTAAGTCAAATATGGATAACATGAGTAGCTGTATAAGCTTAGACAATAGTAAATAATAATCCTCGGCTCGGCCTTGGACAATTTACCCTCTCCTTGGCTTATAACAGTCATACAGCAACTAACCTGTACCATTTCTATAATGTATAGTCCCCATGGTCTTTGACATCATGTGTGAACGTTCCCAATCAGTCAGTATGTGGACCTTTGTTGAATCCTGGATCAGTGTGTACCACCGAATCCTGACATCCTCCTATCTGTACTATGACAATGTTATTACAACCAACCCATGACCACCACACCACCTAGATGTATAAGGTTATGCACCTTATACCGTTAGTATAGCGAGTTTGAATTAGAGTATATCAACTGTATATATTAGTATTGGGGCGTGGGAAAATGGGGAAGGCAGATGTACTTTTCAACACTGTAAATACCAGTATGAACATACCGTGGTTTTACAAACATCTGACGTAGCTTTACAGTAGATTCTTTTGTTTACTTAAACTTTACACATATACCAGATTCTAAACTATACATACACAGTAGGCAACCATACAACTATTTACAGTGAAACCATGCCCCTCTAATTAATGTTAATGATTTTTATATTTCCCCCTTTCCTATTCCTAGCAGGTATAAGCGGGGGGAGGGGGGTAGCATATACGTCAGATTACCCGTCTTTCTGCGGAATAAGTCTTGCACCACGATGTACCTGTTGATAGATTACAGGTATTATACATAGCCGGACCCTGGGAGCCGCTTTAATAAACCGAGATATGTCTTTAAGGTAATAATGATACATGGTCTGCTAATGCCGATTATATATATCGTTATTATGTATGCCAGGAGATATAAATGGACGGGACTGATGCATTACCAGAGGTATTAATAACATGCACGACTAGAAAAGGTTCCCCTCAATAAAGACAGGGATGATTTGTACGTTTACGTTCAGCTTGAGATATCATCTACCATTAGTTAGGCCCCTAGCTGACTAATGCAACGTTAGACCTTTAAGGACGGCATGATGCCTCAATGCATCATCTGTTTTTGGTCGGCATGATGCACTTAGGGATGACGAGTAACTCACCACCACTGCATTGGTGCATCATGCTGAGAAGTCTGGGATATGATACATGAATGCAGCACCATCGATGATCGCGAGTTACTCGCCGGTATCGATATATCAGTATATCGAGGTGATACAATGGCCGACCCATTAGGTGATCCCAGCTAACAAAAAAACCGTTATTTTACGTCAAAATAACGTTTTAAATTTTACATAACATTATGTCATATTGAAGAGCCTTAGAAAAACATTGACATATAACGTTATATAATGTTATAAAATGGTGTTTAACGTTATTTGTGTACTGTGATATTGCCTTTTCTGTACTAAATCACTATGCTACCATTAGGGGGTTAACTGTGATAATAAGGCATTGGGATTTGTACGTAACGGTCAGGTGGGTATGCCGAATTAGATCCTTATAAGAAAAGACCCCTCCCTCTAAATGGCACTAATTGTAAAGATCCTTGATCAAGATGATTAAATAGGGTAAGTACAGATGAACTCATTGACCCGTTATTAAGGCTCATAAATGGCTTTAGGCTGCATTCATGCATCATGCCGACCCTTTGGGAGTGTATCAACCCAAGAGGATCGGCATGATACATGAATGCATATTCATGTGCACCATGACGATGAAGGCTAGAGGGCAATAACATACTTTACAGCCTTTAACCCTTTAAGGACGGATGTCGCTAAAAGGTGACATTTGTCGTCATGATGCACCAATACATCCCCGGCGAGTAACTCGCCGGTGCTGCATTGCTGCATCATGCTGACCATTCGGGAGTGCCTGAACCTTGTAGGGTCGGAATGATGCTTGGGTGCAGCACTGGTGAGTTACTCACCAGGGCTGCATTCATGCATCGTGGTGACCAAGGGCATGATGCATTAATGCATTATGCCATCCTTAAAGGGTCATTCTCACCACTCACACTTACCACATAGCAGACTAGAACAGTACATTTTTGTACTAGAATTGTGAGTGGGAAACGCTAGGTGAGAATGCCACTTTAAAGGCTTAACGGGTTAATCAGTAATTAATGCCATGTTATAACCGACTACTAGTGCCTAGCACCTGACCCCGGGCCCTGACTACTGATCTGCAATGTGTTTAATTACTCAAGGTATTAGTCCCCTTGTACTATTGAAAGCATTGGTCATTCTGATGTAAGTCAGAACATAAGATGTCAAGTCCATGCACCCTCCAACCTGGACAATGCGAACCCCAGTGATGAAATTTATAATACATTGCTAACATAGATGTCTATAGACTTCAGTCTTTGCGAAAACATGCAGGACAGTGGCAATGTCCTCCTAAAATGCCACCGGTCCAGCAGATTGACAGGTGTAGCAGCACCGAATGTCCAGTAATATTTTGTTTTTTTAGAACTAAAATAACTTAGTTTGTCTCTAAAAATGAAATATGTTTGTCAATATACTGTGCAAATCTATATATTTATCCTGATTTAGCCATAGATGATTACAAATAAAATGTATTTTCAATGGACAAAAATATGTTATACTTAAAGTATATAAATTGTCAGATATGTGGCTATCCGGTCCTTCAAAAATGTAGCCGGTCCTGCAACATTAAAACCTTGCAGGACCGAATGTCCTGTGGGATGAAAAAGTTTTCGCAAAGACTGTATAGTGATGTCTTGCACCTACAGGCGTAGGAACCAAATCTTCATTTGGAGGCCCATGCAGGGTTATCATGATTACACATGTTTATATTGGCATTGTATATCAAAGTAGTATTTGAGCCCCCTTTAGTTCTGATAGGGACCCCTGCCCCTCTGTCCCTACTTTTCTCTATGTGCAAGAGGTGAGGATAGTTTTTGATTTTGATTTTCTTTTTTTTGGCGGGGGTGGGACGTATTCAGCCCCCCCCCCCCTTTTCCTATGCCATTGAAGGGTTTTGCACATTTTGTCGCCAGCACCACTGGCATGGGTAATGACAGTTAGATATATGAATAGTATTGATTATAATTCCATACTAGTAACACTACTGCTGGGTATATGTCAATGTTTACATCTTTTGCTAGTCTATACTACATTATACTACAATGTGGCATGTGGCTATGTGTTACACATGCTACCTTAGCGTTATTTATACTGTGTTAGTAAAGCACACAACACTACTGACTACATGTGATATATCAATACACATGTTCAGGGGCCGCTCATGCCAAAGGTCGGGTGTAGAGTAAAGTATAGAGCAGTCACACAGAATGAGGGTTCCCCTGGGTGGGGGGGGGGGTAGTCACTCTTTGATGCTAGGTACCAACTGCGAAACTACAGCCCCCACCCTATTTGGTCATTTGACGGCCCCTTGAAAATGTGTAATATTTTTTCGGCCCCCTATTTTATAAGAAGTCAGATGACAGCCCACTGTTCAGAGACCTCTTCCATTTAACATGATGTCATTTTGTAATTACATGTAAATAGCTTACTCAAGTCATGTATGGCATGTAGGCCTAATGGATTCATTATTTCTATATCAATTGTGAGAGCCCCTGATTTAGTACTTTCCAGTTATTGACAGCCCCAAATTATTACATTTATGTAATTGACAGCCCCCTCTTTTCTTTGCTCTGACACACGCACAGCCACAGCTCTTCTGGGTCGTTACCGCAGTTGGTACCCATTCCTATACTGGTGCGGGGTATACGGATCATCCTTTCTGCTGGGCTAACCGCAATTATTCTCCTAGAATGTGTGCACATACATATACCAATATACTAAGTAGTGGGGCATGGCGTCGTTATTACATGTATATGTACCCTACAAGGTTAACCATTTAAGGGCTATTATTATCGTGTTTTAATGTGCTATGCCCTTTGTCGCTATGATGCATGGATGCAGCGATTCTACTCGGTAGTGATCCATTCATGCATCATGCCGAACCTACAGGAGTGTATCAACTCCACAGGGTCGGCATAATGCATGAATGCAGCCCTGGCGAGTTACTCGCCAGGGCTGCATTCATGCATCATGCCCACAAGGGGTATAATGTATTAAACCACTATAGCGTTCATGTTTCATGTAACCTACATGTTATATGTACTAGTAGCACCATATAGCTCTCAAGTACGCCAATAATGTGGCTCTGCCACCTATTAAAGGGTTAGGTAACCGGCGACATGCTTTTAATACTCTAATGGTATTTTTATAGCGCCTGCCCGCTATCCCTGGTCAATAACCCAGGCCACAGCTCATATTATTGTAACCTAATCTTACCAGTGTACCACCAAAAGCTGCATTCCTACCCCTTAGGGAATTATTGACAAAATATATATTTAAAAGGTGAAAATGTACATGGAAAAAGGATTTTTCGTGTTTTCTTTTAAAATATCGACTGTATGTCCACCTCAACCCATACTTAGTACTGTTTACAGGGGATGATGTTGAATATATTTTCTCAATTACAGATCGATAGGGTGTCAGGTATAATATTATACACTACTTCCAATGCATGCAATTAGTTCAAGTATATGTAACGCGTCAAATAGAAAAAAGTAAGGCGGAGAGTTATATCAACCATATTAAAGCATACAATAACATGGGAAACTTAACCCCGACTGGTGATAAATGACATTAACATCAATCTCCTCTTATCGTCAAATATTTCAGAAACTAGTAACGATGGGGTGTCATAATGATATCCTACGCTACTCCCAATGCATGTATGTATGTTTAAAACGTCCAATAAAAAAAGATAGGGGTGGAGATGGCGATGGGTGGTCACCCATAACATTGGAACATAACCCAGACTAATGATAAATCATATCATCATAACATTAATAAATTCTCAAATATCTCAAAACACAAGTTACTTACCTCTCAATGAACCAGTAATAGCTTGTCTCCTTATCAGTGGCAGTAGGGCGGGTTGTGTTATAAATGTCGATGTGGTATAGGTCCTGTACAGTAGGCCTGTGTGCTGTACTGTAGGCCTACATGTACGGCCTAAGTGTAGGTCCTGCTGTGGTCACGGTGTAGTAGAGTCTGCTACACATGTATGTGGAACACGGTGGTATACTGGTATCAGTAGTAGCTGGAGAGTGTATGTAGGGAGTATGGTCCCTCCCACTCCTATGCTGTATCACTGATGTATGTATGTGTGTGATCTCCTGTGTATGTGTATGAGATCTGCTGTGTGAATGCAGCATGTACCTCAGTGTGTCTATGTGTGTATGGGCGTTATGACGACGTCCCTGGTATCAGTGGCAACTATATAGAGCATGCATATAGCACATATATAGGGAGTATAGTAACTCTTCCCACTCCTACCCTCCTGGGTGTTATCACTCTATGTGCCTCTATGTGTGGGATATGCTGTCTGAATGCAGCTGTATCTCAGTCTGTCTATGTGTGTCTGTATCAGTAGCAACTGTAGACCATGTATGTAGGGAGTATTCATGTAGTAACTCCTCCCACTCCTATCCTCTGTGCAGTATCACTGTATATGGGATCTCCTGTGTCTATGTGAGATATGCTGTCTGAATGCAGCTGTATCTCGGTCTGTGTGTATCAGTGTAGTGCTCAGGGCGTTATGAAGACACCCCGGGGACGCACACACTTATATACACTCCTCCTCCCGTGGGTTTACACCTGAAACCCATCAGCAGGAGGAGGGGAATCCCTCCTGCACCCTGATGTCATTGACTACTAGTGGTGTAATACACAGCGGGGCGACCACCCCCCTCTCCCCTCCCTCCTCCTGGAGTAATATGGGGGACACAGTCTGGTGGTGCTGGTGCTGGTGGTAGGTGGGGGGGGGGGGTTGTATGGGATAGATGGTGGTCGTGTGTGTGTGTGTGTGGGGGGGTGCTGTTGGTTAGTGGGGGGCTGGGGAGGCGAGGGGAGGCGAGGGGAGGGGGCGAGGGGAGGCGAGGGCAGGCGAGGGGAGGGGAGGGGAGGCGAGGGCAGGCGAGGCGAGGACATGCGAGGGCAGGCGAGGGCAGGCGAGGGCAGGGCAGGGCAGGGCAGGGCAGGTGAGGGGAGGGGGGCGAGGGGAGGCGAGGGGAGGGTAGGGCAGAGCAGAGCAGGGCAGGGCAGGGCAGGGCAGCCAGGCAGGGCAGGGCAGGGCAGGGCAGGGCAGGGCAGGGCAGGGCAGGGTAGGGCAGGGCAGGGGTGTTTCTGTTGTGGCATAGATGATGGTAGTGTGTGTGTGTGGGGGGGGGGGGGGCTAGTTAAGGGGGACAAGAAGGGGAGGGGCTGGGTGTTGGGAGGGAGGGGAGGGTCAAAGGTGGTCATAGCTTGGAGGTATATGTCATGGTTTGTTGTTTGTTGTGCTCCGTTTCCATGACGTTCCTATATCCTTATTACTAATGCTGGTATAACACGGTAATATCATAGTATTAGTACGGCCCATTAAAGTGACATGGTATTTTTTCAATATATGAAATCCTACTTAAATATGTCCTAAATGCTAGTACAACATCATATTTGTAGGACGGAATACACAAGATTGTATGGGCAATAGGGGTACCGATATGGTATTTTACAGTGTGATTTCAATGGGTGGATTTAAAGTGTGCACACCAGAAATAGTAAATTGAGCCCAAAGCCGAATTCTGGTGCACTTTTAACCAGATTAATTTTCAAGCCCCAGCCACACGGCATTGGGACCATGTCACTTTAAAGTTAGTACATCCAGAGACATACAGAGATTTCTGGGACAAAAAATAGATTTTCCTAAAAATGAGTCAGAATGCTCACAAACAATATATTGGACTTCCTATCTGTTCCATCCCCCCTAATTCCCTCTGATTTTGCTGTAGTTAGATTTTATTGCCCAATATTTAGTCATTTTGGAATTAAAGCGTGCATGCTTTTATTCCCTCATTGAAAATACACTAGAAAATGACAAGTTCTTGAACGCATTAAAATAAAGTGTTTATGTACCCCCCCCCCTCTGGTGCATACATACTTTATGGAAGCCCCCTTGGAAAAAAGGAAAATAACATGATTCAACAGGGCATACTTCCCAGTCAAATTAATGGCCATGATTACATATACTAGTAATTACATCTAATTGCCTACACAACCTTAGAGATGTCAACGATGTCGTTTCCACTACAATCTTTTACCCCAATAAGATTATCACGAAACTAATATGTGCAATTCAACTATTTACAGTAACACCTCCTATGTCACCCGCTGTACCTGCAGCAGGGGTGTCGGTTGACTTTGGAGGGGGGGGGGGGAGCAAACGAAGTTCAGAAGGATGTGCGATTATGAGCGTTAAAAGTGACATACTGAACATGTTATTGGGGGTCTGGGGGCATGTCCCCCAAGGAGAATTTTGAAAAGTTTGACTTGATTTGGTGCATTCTAAGGTCAATGTATGGGTGTTACTGTATATGACTATGGAGTAATGAATAATTAGCATTTCCAGAATTTTTGGAGGACCAAAATATTCTCTGCCCCCCCCCCCCATGTCTAGGATGGGGGGGGGGAGGGGGGGGGAGGAGGGGGGGGAGACATGGCCCTGCCCCCGCCCCCTGTTCCGACACCCCTGGTTGGGAGGCGGGGGGGGGGGGGGGGTACTGGAGGCACGTGACAAGGGAGACCATCCAGGGGTGGGACCGGGGTCGGGGTTTCACACTTCTGACGAACCTTAAAGACATTTCCATCAACATGGGGAATTTTTACCAACAATAATAGGAACAAGGGGTATGTGTTAGGCAGCGGGACAGGAATGAAAAGGGTCCCAAAATTAATGACCTCGTTCATGAACGTCCCCTCCGGACGTCCCCTCAGCCTGCATATATGATGCCATGATCTATAGACCCATGCATCAAGAAGGGTGATGTTTTCATGATAAAGTTATGTTTAAGTTGGTTTTAGCAGAATCCTCATACCATTGTCTGTAATGGCTATGTTTTGGAACATCTCATATCAGGAGATTCAATGGGACAATTATCTTTCAAATAGTATATATATACATGTATTCGACTATAGGGTTTTGAGGTTACATTCATGTATTTGTCAGTCGCGCTACGTTTAAAAAAACGTGATCAACAACTTTTCTGAAAGGTCACCCTTCCTTGCTGCATTGGTCTATAGGCGCATGGCCCTACTGTCAACCAGCCAACCCCCCTAGGGCACTGTAGGATGCACAGGGGACGAACTTGCCAAGTGACTCGACGCCACCCATTTTACCTTAAAAAAAGACTTTTCTGGTAATCTTAATCAGTTTCCAGGTCTATCCTCTAGATGGCACAATGGTAAGTTGGTAACATTGCTATATATATATATATATATTGGGCCCCTGCACCCCTCTTTTATTCCTCTTTTGTTTTCTTTTTTCTTTTTCGAAACTGTAACAGAACTATTCGGAACTATAACTGCACCAATTTCATAACCTCTAAAGAATGGGATGATTAACACTAAAGGAAAGGACATTAAGTCTTGCAGACTTCCAGTGGCACCTTCTAGAGAAGAGAAGGGAATCATTAAGATTACTGGGAAAATGTTTTTATTTACGATTACAGGTAAAATGGGTGATGTCTAATCAGTTGGCAAGTTCGTCTCTTGTTGCGTAGGATAGGACTTCCAGTAGGGTTTCGGTAAAGGCTCCACCGGTGACCCGCGGGGGGGGGGGGGGTCACTGAGTCTTTGAGGGTAGATAACAATTGCCGCCCTACCGCCCCTCTTATTAGAGGTTGGGAAATATGACTGCCCTCCTTCTCAAGGGTTGGGGGAATTGACCGCCCTACATTCAGAGGAAGGGAGATTGGAACACCCCACTTTTCAGAGGTTGGGAGAGTTGATGCCGGGAGTTGATGATCTATTACAAGTTAAGGTCTCCCTGAATTTTGTACAAATACACTTTTATTTATCCCTGTCAGCAAGAAAACTTGCTCAATTCAATATGATTTTAACCACCCTACTTATCAGGGCCTAAATGACATCTGACCACCCCCATACCCGGATGTACTAGTAATGGAAATTCACCGCCACTGCGCCGCAGTGATTATCCAATACTTTAGTACATGGTAGAGTGCCCCCCCCCCCCCTCCCAACCTCCCCTGGTCCCACTGCCCTACTACTTCCTCCCCTGCCCAACCATTCTACAAAACCATGCATATGGCACTGTCATCAAAACCCCCAAATTCGTCAACCTGTAGACATCATTATATCCATAAAGATGCATCCTTTTACGATCATGCTACACCCTCAGAAAAGTGAGAGTCATTGTCGCTAAAACTACCCTCTGCCTGACTCTGTTTTAGCGACAACGACTCTCACTTTTCTGTGTGTGTATATGGGACCTATATCCCACCAGTCTACCTGTGACATGGTATATAGCTGCCCCCCCTGTCAGCATTACTTCATCACCACGTGCTCTGTTGGTAAACATTGGGATGACTGTACACTGAAAAAGTAAATGTGTCTCCAGGCTCGTCTAAGTGACTGTCATAAAATAAACGAATTAAAGGTTGTCTAACATATCAGGTTACCATCCCACAAATAGAATCTGTAGCTGGCAAATGTCGGGTTTTGGGCTCTAACTAGAAGACCCGCTTCATTGTTACTTAGACGGGTCTAGAGACAGGTTTGTGGGATGGTAACCTGATAAGTTAAACAACTTTTAACTACTTGAAGTAGTATATTCTATGACAGTCACTTTGAAGAGTCTGGAGACAAGTTTGCTTTTTCAGTGTAAACGTGCCGGCAGTTTACCCTTTACGGGCTGCATAGTGCTTTAATGTGGTATGCAGTCTATACGAAAACCTCCCGGCAATAAGGCTGCTGGTCCGACAGAAAGAGGGCTACTGCCGGCCTGAATGGCTGGCTGTATCCTATAGATTCTTGCCCACATGCCAGTTTTTACGGCTTGTAAATCGGATCATTATTGATGTTTCTACAGCTTAAAACAGAAAGCTTGAATTTTTCTGTTATGTTCTTCAGTAATTTACATATTAAGATATTCAATATCATTGTCAGTACAAACACTTGCTTTATATTTTCTTTTTTGAATAACAAGATTTTTCTCTGATATTGGGACCTGCAAAAATTTAGCCGGGCCTGCAAGGAAAAAAATCTGCAGGACAGAATGTCCTGCATGATGAAAAACTTTTCATATAGACTGGGTATGCCCGTTGTCATCATTATACATGAACATAGCCCTGGAAGGTAGACTCGCCATGGCTGCAATCATATACCATGTAGTACAAGCAATATGTGCATGATTTTCAAGGCAGTGTGAATTTTTTCATAAAAGCAAGAGACTTGGCATGTCTCAAGTCCATATCCACACCAAAAAAATCAGAGGTGGGGCCACCCGAAAATATCGTTATTTTGCCTATAGCGGCCATTTTAAGTCGGCCATTACCAAAAAATCTGTTTTCTCCGATCAAGCAGCAACTAAATACAGTACTGCAACAATAAAGGTGTCTAGACCTATGTTTTCAGGGTCACAGAATATGATTATGCAATGAGAAATGATGTAGTATGGCTAGTTTGACTATGGTGGCCATTTTGGTTCTGCCATTACCAAAAATTGTGTGGTCTTTGATAACTTCGCAACCAAATGGAGTATTGAAGCAAGTAAGGTGTCTATACCCACATTTCCAGGGTCAAGGAATAATGTGATGCCATCAGAGAATGTCTATTATGCATAGTTTCACCAGGAAGCTGTTTCACCTCAAATGACAATTATTTGTGGACGCAACAAATGCTATATGGACTATGGCAAAAGATATTTTTCTCAACTACTTCAAAACTAGATGTGGTACTGCCATAAATAAAGTATCTATACCCATGTTTTCAGAGGCAGAGAATATTATTATGTTAGTAGAAAAGGTAATTTATGCCTAGTTTTGACAATGGTGGCCATTTTCTTCGGCCATTACCCAAAAACATAAATTCTTGAATTACATCACAAAGACTCTGAGCATTGCAACAAACAAGGTATCTATACCCATATTTCCATGGTCATAGAACAACATTGTGCCATCATTTTTGCGTGTCCATTAGAGGGGTACTAAGAATCACATTTTCTCAATTGGTTCCTAACTAATGATAGCACTGCAATAAAGAAGGTACGGTAGCAAACCCCATATTACCAAGGTTATTAAAGGAATAATGCATAAACAAGCAAGCACGAGGGTTGGTTATCCAGGGCTAACGCATGAGGTGCAGCCGAGTGCCTTAGCCGTGGATATCCAACCTGAGTGTTCGATTATTCATGTTTTATTCTATTTATACCACAGTTTTAACATTTGAGAAAAAAATCTGATTTATTCTGCCCTGTAAACTCGTGTTTACCATGTAAACTCACTGTGTGTTATAGCAGTGCGGTTATCTACTGAGCACTAATGCATCCTGGTTATCCAGTGTAGGCACTGATTTGAGTGCCTGAAGTGGATAACTATGGTATACAGAATGATATTCTGCTGGTAATGTGTATGTCATAAGGCAGCAATATTTGGTATGCCATTAAAGGGATCCCTCCATTCTCCCTGTAGCTCTACACCATAACTCCTCCTGGATCTCCTCTACCATCTCTGACCCCATCTTCAGGATTGTCAATTCTAGTCCCGGCCATCACACCATTACTTCCTAAGGTCTAATGCCTCCTTCAGGATACCCCCTCCTCAAGGGTCACAATGTTAGAAATGTAAAAGCTATTGGGACAATGGTAATCACTAACAACCATCCTCTCATTATGCAACCCCTCCTGCCAAGATACCCTCTCACTATCAATGTCCCACCCTTCATCTCAAGGTACTTCCTGCCAATATCCCACCCTCCCCCTCAAAGTACCTCTTCCCAGCCAATAACCCTGCTTATCTCTCGGGGGGACCCTCCCTCCCAGAAAGGGGCACACACTGCAAGTAAAGAAGGAGGAGGGCATTGAGGAGCAGAGATGCATCGGTAATCAGGGAGATATTGAACACGAGATAGAACAGGACAGTTTGGATACCTCAGAGGAATGTTGTTAGACCTGCAATGAGATTTCAAAAATCCTGGACTAGTGGTAGATGTTCAAGGATGCTAGAGGATGCCAGAGGTGAGATAGGGGAGGCTGGAAGAGAGCAGGGGATGCTGGAGGAGGATAAGGGTGACCTGATGAGGATAGTGACTACTGCAGGAGACTATGGGCACATCGGAGCAGAAGGGATAAGGGAGGGAAGGTGGTGTGAGAATAAAAGAGAGAGAAGGGTAATTACATGGAGGTAAGGGGATGTGGATATGAAGGGAATATGGTAAATGTAGGTAACATGCAAATTCAGTGGACTTGCGAGGGGATAGGATAGGACACAAGGACAGGGTAGGACAAAGGAGGAGAGAGTGTTTGGCATAGGGACATGGACATTTTTGTGTGAATCTATGTATGCCCTTGGGACTTGAGTGTAAGTGCCTAGGTTGGAAGCAGGTCTTGAGAATATAGACTCTCAAAGAGTATGCATGGGCAATGCTTGGCTACCAGACCAAGGTTATTCATTTCCCGCCACTGGCTGACCACTGTTTCTCTATACAAATCCTTTTTGTGGGGATCTCTGTTATCAAAGGTTCTATACCCTATTACCAGACTGTAACATCAATTAACACCCTATAGGGGGTTGGTTAAGTATATTGTAATTGCCCTCACGTTTCCTTAAGTTATAGCTAGGTCTGTGTATTAGGAAATCCCATAGCAATAGGCAACCAGGCTTATCTCCAAAATTCATTGAACAAGCAATTCGACCAAAGGGACATCAAGGTAAAAATATCTGCCACAGTGTCATATTGGGTGGTATTCTGTGTTAAAATCTGCTAGTAGTATCTAAAAGGCTTATTAGATGGTGCCCTACATAGACCACCTATGCCTTAGCACTGTGGGGATTCTGGGAGGACACACACCTCATTCTGGGTGCTCATTGCATATACATAAGTGGGCAATATTAAGTGTCCCCTATGAGATTGTGGAAGGATAGCAACCTCTCATCATACTTCTCACCTTGCTCTCACCATATATGTAGCTCCTCCAAGAACTATCTTGAACCTGTCCCCATACTTCTCCCCTCACCCATCCCCTGTTCCCACCACATCAATCTGGATTGGGCAGCATGAAACTGTTTAAGACAGAGGGAGGGAGCCAATCACTACCCTTCCAGTCATAATATCATGCATCATAACTCATTATCTAATACTCAAATGTTGATGGGATGGGGCTCTCAGCCCTCCCCCACCAGGAGCACTTAGCCAATAGTCAAAAATCTATCTATACTATACTGAAAAGGGCTACTATATGTTATGATATTGTTCCCCTTTCTCTCTTTCTTTCCCTCTTTTCTTCTCGTTTCTTCCTTTTCCCCCTCATCCTTTCTTTATCTTAGCAGAGGGGGGGGGGACAAGACCTGTTGGCTCCCCCTGGATCAGCCAATGTAGAGATAGTGAACCATCATGGATGACACTGGCTAAGGCAACGAATCATGAGATAAAATGCCATGCTGTGAGTGTATAAAATGCTAAAATGAGCACACTGATGTGGAAAACCTGTGATAGAACCAGCTTTATGACACTGTGGGGGATATCATCAGCATATAATTTCCTGAACTGAGTCTAAACTAGCATATATTTTGCTTGATGTAATGTACTGTATTTAGCATCCTCACATAATGGAGCATAATTATATTATGTGTGTTGATTTACATCAGCTTCATGATCATGACTACCGTAAAACCTCGCGTATAAGCCTAACTCGCGTATAAGCCGCACCCCGAGTTTGGTGCGATCCTATAAGCCGCAGAGGCCATCTGAGAATTGTTTATTTGGTACTGTAGTATACTTATAAAAACTCTCGTATAAGCCGCACCCTATATAGGCATGTTTGGTATCAAAAGAAAGCTGAGTCTGATTCGCGTACAAGCCGCGGCTCATACGCGAGGTTTTACGGTATCTACTTCCACACAAGCATGTCCGGTATTATTATGAAACTATTACATAATATAATTTGTATTCTGACAGATATGAATGGCTAATAGGCCTTATAGTCTGATACCATACAACTGATAGCATGGTATTGTCATATGACCATGATAATATTAATTTTGACACCTTAATATACATATTCACTGCCGAAAACATATTTTTCTTGTCAATGGGTAACCAGAATTCTTTTTTCAGGAGGCTGTTTCACCTCAAATGAAAACAATTTTTTGAGGCCTGCAAATGATATATGAACTCCCTCAAATGCTTTATGGGTGCCGCATATGCTTAATCACAGGGTACCCACCCATCATATAAAGCATCTGCCACACCCATAAGGCATTTGCCATAGTCCATATAGCATTTGTGGGGTCCACAAATAATTGTCATTTGAGGTGAAACAGCTTCCTGGTGAAACTATGCATAATAGACATTCTCTGATGGCATCACATTATTCCTTGACCCTGGAAATGTGGGTATAGACACCTTACTTGCTTCAATACTCCATTTGGTTGCGAAGTTATCAAAGACCACACACTTTTTGGTAATGGCGGAATCAAAATGGCCGCCATAGTCAAACTAGCCATACTATACCATTTCTCATTGCATAATCATGTTCTGTGACCCTGAAAACATAGGTCTAGACACCTTTTTTGCTGCAGTACTGTATTTAGTTGCTGCTTGATCGAAGAAAACAGATTTTTTGGTAATGGCCGACTTAAAATGGCCGCCACAGCCGTAATAACGGGTTTTCTCAGTGGCCCCACCTCTGAAATTCATTGCATGGATATGGAGTACAAGCGTGAGAAGTTTCATGCTTTCATGAAAAAATTCACACCTATTTCACATAATGCCTGGACTAATGTGGCCATTAATCATTTAAGGATGGCATAATGCATTGATGCATCATGCCTCTGTCGTCATGATACATGCATGCCACACTGGTGAGTAACTCGCCAGTGCCTGCATTCAAGCATCATGTCGATTCTACATGGCTCCCGAATGGTTGGCTTGATGCACCAATTCAGCCCTAGCGAGTTACTCGCTGGAGCTGCATTGGTGCATCATGGTGTCATCTTTCAGAGACATACCGTCCTTAGGGAGTGTTCATTTTTTAATCACAGGTGGGGGGGGGGGGTGGTTGGTGAGATTTCGCGGAGGCGCGAATTTTTTTACACCCCCCTCGAGAGCATGTGGATCGTTTTGTGCCCCCCGACATTTTTTCGGTCCCTCCTTTAAACTATAATAAAGCGCGGCCTTTTTTGCTAAAAAGGGGCTTACATTTTTACGCCCCCCCCCTCAAGAGGGGTCAGAATTTTTTTACACCCCCCACCCTTAGGAGGGGTCAGAATTGTTTACGCCCACCCCCAAACCCACCATCCCTCCCTGTAACTAATAAATGAACACTCCCTAAAAGGGTTGACTGGGTGGGGGGGGGGGGTTGTGCAGTCATGCCAACCCTAGTTACTTCCTGATATTTCCCAAAGTCACGTCATGAAGGCCTAGCCAGCTAACAATAAAACGTTATTTTACGTCAAAATAACGTTTTAAACTTAACATAACGTTACCCAGTAAGCAAAACACGTTATGCAACATTTTATAACGTTATATAACGTTTAATAACGTTTCTCTAAGGCTCCTTACTATTGCATAACGTTAAATGAAATTTTATAACGTTATTTTGACGTAAAATAACGTTTTTTTGTTAGCTGGGTATGCCATACTAAAGAGCCTTAAAAAAACGTTGATATATAACGTTATATAACGTTATAAAATGGTGTATAACGTTATTTGTTTACTGGGTAGCCTGGTCCCTGCACTCTAAGACAAAAGCGACACCAGGCTCGTTCCCCCGTCCCGTTCTCACGGATTTTCACACAGAATAAGCGATTCGTTATCATGGAAAAATGCTGACCTTTCAAGGTTAAAAATACAAATCAGGGCATTTATCTTTCTTCTTATCACCGTCTTTTCCTATGACTGAAACGAACGAGAATGAAGTCCCTTTTGTCTGAAGGTGCTGGGAATGGGAGCCCTAGATTTGGCGGATGTCCAGGGCTAATCCATACAATCGAAAAATACGGAGAGCGCGGGGACATCCATACCTGATGTCACCGATACGGGAGTCCTGTACATAGCCCGGAGGCATTAACACAAAACAGCCAAAAATAATTATCTCATTTCAAGAAAATGAGACTATTAAACTCGTCTGGCGGACAAATCACCTGTTTTGAGATTTTTTTTCCTCTTAAAACAAGTGCCTTGTCCGCCAGACGAGTTTAACAATCTTATTTTCTTGAAATAAGATCATTATTTTGGCTGTGAAAAGGTCCTAGCCAACAGAAATACGTTATTTTACGTCAAAGTAACGTTTTAAGGTTATATAATTGACTACTATTTGTTGAAAAACGCAGACCCTTTAAGGTAAAGCAAAAGTTTTTTTTTGAAAAACGAGGACATTTTCCCAACACCGTGACGCATTTTCACCATGCAGGACAGTTGGTCCTGCAGATATTTCATTTTGCAGGCCCGGCTTATTTTTTGCAGGCCCGGATATCGGAGTGCAATCTTATTATTGAAAAATCAAATGAAAGGCAACTCATCACACTAATAATGAATAGTGTTACCCTATATGTTACAAATATGCAAAGTAATCAAATATGTAAATCAGTGAAGAAAATTACAGAAAATATTCATGCTTTCTATTTTATGCTGTACAAACCTGAATACAGGTCGGATTTACAAGCCATGAAAACTGACACGTAGGCAAAAAACTGCAGATGACAGCCAGTAGCCACGTTTCTGCCGGCCCGGCAGGCTTTTTGCCGGCTATATCCAGTGTCCGGCAGGATTTCGTATAGACTGGTGTAACACCATCTTTTTTTCCTATGGTTGAACCGAACGAGCATGATGTCACTTATAAATTCTGTGAAAGTTCAGTGATGGCGGTTAGGCGGTTAGGCCCTATAGGGCTCCTAGGGGTTAGGCCATGGGCGCGGCCATGTCCAACCCCCGGTGCTTCCTTTGGTTCAATTCAATTTGCAAGGTTTTTATTCTGCTGATCTCAAAAAACATAAAAGTATGAATACAATTACATTTGATTCCATTGGATAACAGAAGAGGTTGATACTTATAATGATAACACCATTTAATTAGCATTTTTGGTAACAGCACCTCCATTCCATTGTTTAATGATGATGACTGCCAGATAGCCTATCACTGTGATATTACTGGGGGAGGGGGAGGGGAGGGGGGATGAGTGATGAGGTGATACCTAGTTTGTATTAAAAGCATGTAAGTGTAGGCAGGCTGGTTGGGTGTATGATATACCTGTGATCAATATTCAGATACATGTCATTCGGATGGATACATTGTGTTACAGTGAGTATTTTATGACTGAGGTTACTGGTGTTTTCACAGGTAGAACATTATTGCACAAAATGGGATGACAGATAATTATGCATACAATACAGTGCCAGGATTACTAATACTAAACAAAGACTTTATAAGTATTATTTTAATTGCCCACCAAGTTGAATAAATTCAACGAAAAGTTCATTTGTAGTAGGTTTACCGCTGGCCTTTGTAGTGAAGAGTTGTCCGTAGTGATGCAATTTACAGATTTGTGAATTGAAGATGGTAATTCCAGTTCTCCTTGAAATGCTTTAGGATACTACTCTTCAATTTTCTTTTAAAAATAATGTTGTTTTCAGAAATTCTTATTTCAGGTCTAATATTATTCCAGGTGTTATAAGCATCAACAGGAGGAGACAATTGTACTCGTCGTGTATGTGAGGTGTACATCTTAATTAACGGACCATCTGCTGCTCTTGTCACTCTATTACAGATCAAATCTAATGACTTTAACATTATTAACCTGTAACATAATATACCTTGCAGATACTGCCTTCGCAGGTCAATAGGAAGAATGTTTACCTCTAGATGAATATTCTTGACAGAAATGGACAGTGGGTCCTTTATATTTAGGCTGACCCTTATACCAATATTTTGTAGGATTTGCAGCTTCTTTTGCTCAGAATAGCTTATACCAGATAAGAATACACTACTGTTATCAATGTATGGTAATAACATGGTTTTAAGCAATAGTACAGCAGTATCTTTATCCATGTGACCCCTAAAATGTCTTAGCAACCATATCTTATGATTTACAGAACTAATAGTTTTCGACAGCTGACTTTTGAAACTCATATTGTTGTCCATAATAATTCCAAGGTATTTATAATTCTCTACTTCCTCTAACTCCACACCTTTAACATTTACAGGGGGTAGAGTTACATTTTGTTCATATGTATATAACATAGTTTTAGTCTTCTTTGCATTAATGGTGAGCTGATTTTCGTCACACCAGGAAACAAGGCTATTCAGGTCTTTTTGTAAACAGTCTGCAATATCATGCAAGTCATTACCAGAGATAAATAGTACAGTGTCATCTGCATACTGAAGACACTTACAAGACATTGCCAGGTTTGATAAGTCATTAACATATAATATAAATAATATTGGGCCCAGGATAGATCCTTGGGGGACACCGTATGATACATCCTCCCACTCAGAAGAGACTCCATTTGCATTTGTTTTTTGCACTCTATTTTCCAAGTAGCTCTTATACCAGCTAGTGACACTTTCACTAAAACCATATTTAGGCAACTTCTTTAGTAGTTTATCATGACTTATTGTGTCAAATGCCTTCTTATAGTCAATGTAGACAGCACCTGTGTACTTTCCATCATTTAATGATTTAAAAATATTATTATTCAACTCTGACACTGCATCCTGAGTGCTTCTATTCTTCCTAAAACCACTTTGGTTTGGCGTTAAAAGTGAATGACCTTCCAGAAATGAGTAAGATTGTTTATGAATGAATTTTTCCTAAATCTTTCCTGTTATTGGCAACAAAGAAATGGGTCTTAAGTCACTAACATCACCAGGATTTTTTACTTTTGGAATAGGACAGATCTTAGCCTCTTTCCATTTTTTGGGGAAAATGCCAGTTGCAATAGACAAGTTTAACAGATGCAAGAATTCTTCCTTCCTTCCAATCACGAATTCTTTGAGCACTTTAGCAGAAATGTTTTCTAAACCAGATGATTTGTTTACATCTAACTCCTAACTCCTTTTCTAGGTCCTCTAATATAATGTCATTAAAGGTTAAAGTGTCTTCAGGAGATACTATGACTGGTGGATCATATCCCATCGGGGCATCAATTTTATCAGCTAGTTTTTTACCAACATTTGCAAAAAAGGAATTTATGTGATTAGCAACATCTTCTGATGGGATTTCTGAACCCTGTTCATCCTTCAGATTAAAGCAACCACCTTTCACCGCATTAGGTAACATGTCCTTAATTGCTGCCCAGAATCTTTTAGGATCCTTGGCATTTACCTCTCATTGATTTTTGATATAATCACGTTTAGCTTGTTTTGATTTCACATTAGACCTGTTTTTTAGGGCCTTGGCTACTATAATATCCTCAATCTTGTTCGTCTGAATGGCCTTTTTTTAGAGCTGCATCTCTATCATGAAAAAGCCTTAGTAGCTCAGCAGTTACCCATTGGGATTTCTGCTTTTTGAAAAAGCGCTTTTTAACTGGACATTTCCTATCCAAGTATTCTAATAGCCTTCCAAATAGAATATCCCATGCCTCATCCGGATCATTACAGGAAAACAAGGTGTTCCAGTCCAGCTCATTAAGACAACCTAACATTTCTTCCTTACTATAGTCCTTGTATGACCTGCCCATGAATTCAATACTCTTTTTCTTTGTTTTTGTCTTCTTTCTAACCACATATACTGGTACGTGATCACTTACATTCACACAGAGTAGACCTGTTTGATAAACTTCACCAGAGGGGGGTCTATATGTATTGACTACAGTAGTATAGTATGTATCGGAACGGGACTATAGTTAAGTACTGTTTATTACTCAATCGACATGCAGCCAATCAGAGGCCTCCATTTGGTCACGTGACCGGAAGTGACCTACTTAGGGGATTAGTGGTGACGTCACGTGACCTAGTTAGCCAATCAGAGGCCTCCATTTGGTCACGTGACCGGAAGTGACCTACTTAGGGGATTAGTGGTGCATTCTGGGTAACCCTGCAGCCAATCGGAGGCCTCCATTGGGTGACCGGAAGTGACCTACTTAGGGGATGGTGCATTCTGGGTAACCTACTGACCTACTTAGGGGACCGGAAGTGACGTCATATGACCTAATTTAGGATCACGAGATCGGAAGTGACCTGATGAGTCACGTGACCGGAAGTGACGTCACACGACTTAATGGCCAACCGGAAGCGACCTGATTGATCACGTGACCGGAAGAAGAAGAAGTTTTTTTTTGTTTAGGATCCCGTGACTGGAAGCGACGTCGTCACATGAGTGACGCTTTAAGAGACTGCGCGACTTACTAGTAAAAGAAGCCGTATGATAATAAAAACACAACAATATTTTCTTTTAATTTTTTTTTTATTTATTTTTTTTTCAATCTTGATAAACACTCTATTTTTGAAAAGATGCACACGCTTATTATTATTTTTTTTTTTCATATCTCTAAAGGACTCGTTGTCACACCGTCAGAATGCACGCGACGCTTATAATACAAGTAGCGCACGCCGTCTTTCTCTATGGTGTAGGTGACCATTTTGTTTCGCACCACTTTGAAATTTCTATTTACAGCAATGAGAGTTTTTCGTTGGCGAAGAACATCCAAGAAGGCGTCTGGTTCCTGGGGGTTTTGTTTCTTCTGTACGCCTTTTGCACTCCATTTTTTGGATTTTCTTTCACCGGTGTCGCTGACTCGATCGTAGCAAATGTAAGTCTTAGGGTTGAGACTTAGGATCCCGTCACCTTCCCACTCCGCTTTCATGAGCCCCGAAGTTCTCAGATCGTGAAGGTACCGTCTCTCACAACATCCGCCGGGCGGCGCACACCATTCTCGCACTCTTTCCGTTTTTGTCTTCACGAAAAGCTCTAAGTGCTCGTCGCACACCGCTGTCGGAAGCCACTTTCGTTTCTCTCTGAAGTACGTCTCTCTCAGGCGAGGTTTCACTAGGTCATCCAACGTGGCACCGCTGAGAGCCATGTAAAGACTGTCGGTGTCCATTTGACAAAGGGCATAATCGCGCCGATCGACGAATCTATCCAAGAAGTCGTATGTGAACTCTAACATTTTTCAACTTCGCGTACTGGTATACCATGAACCCTATCTGAATAGGGAGGTTGTTCTTGACCGTTTTCGGTTGTAGTTCGACTTCAAACAGATCGGAAGTCAACTCGGACGCCTTTTTGAAGCGCCACGAATTGGCCAATAGTTCGAACTTCCGACTGTCAGTGTATCTCACCGCCGTGTGTTTTTCTTTGTTGCAGATTGTTTTACCGTACGTAGCGTTTCCCATTAACTTGTAACAGTCTGACAGAATTTTCTCGTTCTCGTTCACGTCGCCACGTCTTCGCGCCGCCGTCACTTCGTCCGCGAAACCGGCAAAGGCGCGTTTAGGTAGGTATTCTACCACCAGCTGCACTTTGGTGACTATCAAACCGTGCTCTAAATACCACTTGAGAAGCGGCGTTCCCAAGAGAATATTTTTTCCGTGGTAACTCCCTATCAGACATCTCTGAGGCGTGTTCAACAGCTTTTCTTCCTGCGCAAAGTCTGACATGTGAGGGCCTATGTCCGATTTTGAAACGGTCGCGTTCTTGAAAACGGGGGTCATTTCTTCGAAGTAGTCTCGTAGGTGAGGCGGCGTAGTGATGTCCACTTGAACTAAACCGAACATTTTCTCCTCTTTCACAGCGGAAAGGATGTCGCTCTCGCTCATCGCGTTTCGAGACACTTTCAAAGCGTCAACCTTCCAGCGTTGTTGGGAGGCCTTGACCCGCTCATCTCGACGCTTCATCTCTCGCCATTCGCACTCCCACACGACGACCAGCTTGTAACCTAACGCTTTCAAGTAAGCGCTTACTCTGGTCGTTCTGTCGCGTCTCTCCTCTCTCAGTGAAGCGCACTGATATCGGTGCGACGGTATGCACTCGTGAGCGTGGAACCAACACCCGTGAAACTGGAAAACCGTATTAGAGGCCGCGTGAAATCCGTCCACGCGAATTCTCCGACAGCCTACCGCCATCTCGCCGCCGTTCAGAGCGTGGCGCAGTTTCACGTCGCGGTCGTGCTCTACGAAGCGTAACCACTCCAAAGCGCTGTGAGAGTTTCTTTGCCTGATTTCGGGCTTGAACTCGGTCTCGGGCCGTCTCACCGCGTAATAGCCCGTGCAGTGCGCTTCGCTCATGCAGCGCAAGTACAGAGAGTTAGCGTCTAGTCCTAGGATGTGTTGGCACGGTCTCGCTTCTTCGCCGTACTTGTGCTCCCTTATCCGCGTGGTGCCCTTCTCGTGAAATCTATGGAAGATGATGGAAGGACCGCCGACTAGATTCTCTTTGATCAGAGCGTGGAGGACGGCGTCGAACTGGGGAAACGTTGTGAACGCGTCTTCTAGGTTTTGGAAGAGGAAGCGTAAAGTCAAACCGGCGAGAGAAACTCCGTCTTTCAACATGTCGATGCCGCGATCTTGGAAAAATTTAGCGTGATTTTTCAGAGCTTCTATGAAAGGTTTCACGTCTTTGTTGTTGTAGTGGATCAAGTAGTCTTCCATAGTTTGCATCTTCTCGTCGGACCAAACTTTCTGACATGCGGCGTAGTCGGATTCGGACATTTTGCCGCCCGTCAGCTCGCTGTCGAAAGCCGATCTCGGCGGCAGCGTTCTGTTTGCCAGTTTCCTGGTAGACGTCATCCATTCGTAAGGAAAGTGACCTTTCTCTTCGTTCCTGGTGAAAGCTCGCAAATAGGTCGCGTAGTTGTAACCGGGTGCCAAATAGTTGACTACGTCCAAGAAAACCGTGTGCTGTGTGTAAACCGCCAAGTATTGATTGCTTCTCTTTATGACGCTGAATTCTTGGTTTCTTCGGTCTCCGGAGGCGAAGAACGAGTGAAGGCGTATTTTGATCAGGTTCAAGTCGTAACGCCCCGAGTTGAAGCCCACCACTGGAGCTTGACGGATGTATCTCAGAAGACGCTTCTTCAGTTGAACTAACGGGTGTCTGGTCTGAGCCGCAGCGAAGCCGCCTGGAGAAGGGGTGGTGAACGTCGCCTCCTCCAGCAGGAGAGCTTCACCTATCGCCGCATCTAACTTCGCTAACGTCGGTCGGTAAAGTTCTAGCACAGCTTCCCCGATCGCTTTGGCGTTCTCGTTTATGTGATTTAAAACTCGGTCCAACAAGGGGTCGGAATCTGCGTCGGACGCTCTGACGAAGCAGACGGGCCCCTCCCACCCCGGAAAGTCGGATGCGACGCTAGCCGACAAAGGGACGTGATCCCACAGCAGGGACACGTGCTCCGTCGACGGTTCTTTGCACGGTCTGAAGAAAGCCTCGAAATCGAAGGCGATCTTGTAAGGGTAGATTCCGGAATGTCCGTCGGGGGGAAAAATGGAGAAGTCTGCTAGCGCTTCGAAAATCGTTCTCGAATTTTGGTAGATGCCACCTACGTAGCGCAACTTGACTTGTCGGCAAGAGGAAAGCTGGTTCCTGTGTCTCTTCAGCAAGAACTCGGTGGTGAACGCCGCCTTACACTTGCAACATTCGTATATGCCCGCGTACGCGTTGAAGTCCGGGACGAGAGAGACGTGCAAACCGCCTTTCGCCGTCAGGTGTAGGTTGACTTTACCTCGGGCGGCCACAGTTCTGGAAGGCGGTCTGATCAGAGTAACGCGTCTTCTCAACTTCCGCCCCGGCACTTGACGCGACGCGGTGTAAACCGCTATTTGTACGTCAAACAAGTTCTCTAACGCGGGTAAGTCGCGGATGTTCAGACCCGGAAAGGATTCAGGTGTGGCAGCGGGACAGAACTGACGTAACAAATCTGAAGCGCGCTTGCTGGTGTTGTATAAGTGAAAGGAAATGCAGCGGAAGATGCAGAGGTTGTCCTTGTTGGGAAAATCTAACACGCCGCTTCTCTTTCCAACTCGACCGGCCTGAGTGATCCTACCGCCTATGGGGAATTCCCCCGGTCCCATGTAAACGCAGATGTTCAAATTGGTAGGAAAAAGAACGTGCCACTTGGTGTCAGCGTCGCAAAGTTTCCGTACCTCCTCGCAAGCGACGGTGTTTTGCATCTTTGAGAGGAGCTCTTCCAAAGTTTCTGAATTAGTTACAGTAGGGAGCGGTTGTATGAGAGTTGCGTTGTTCTGGGAGGCGTGGAAGTAGCGCAGTTTGCTCTTGTCTTCTCTGTGTTGTAACAGTAAGCCTACCGAGAAACCCACTTTGTATCTGAATCTTTGTGTCAAGTGAATGCGACGCATAGTATCTACAGCGTCACTCAACTCGCCGGTTGGTAGCCTGAAGTTTGTTACACTCACGCGAGTCCCGTGCATCCTGACGCCCGTTTGTATCGCAGGCCAATTCGCCGTGAACGTTTCCTCCCCGTTCGGTACAGCACATATGCGCGGAGGGACGGTCACCCCGTCCAGAGATTCGCGTCGACAAGCGCTCTTTCGGCAATCCCCTTCGCCGCATAGAGGGCAAAACTTAGCTACTACTCTACAATTTTCTACGTGTCTCTCGTGGTTGTACACTCTTTTAAACATTTTGAAACACTTTTCGCATACGTACTGTGTCATGTTTTTTTTCACTCGGTTACCAACTACTTAGCCGTCTAACTATCTATCTATCTATCTAGCCATCTATCAATCTGTCGTCTATGTAACTATCTTTCTGTCTGCTGTCTGTGTATCCGTCTGTCTGTCTGTCTGTCTCATACAGCGTACGTCAAACGCTGTGTGTGTGTGCGCGCGTGAGCGTTGAGCGTCTCTCATTCCGAATCTATGCCGAGATATTTCAGAATGATCTCTGTTTTGTCATCCAACTCTTTGAGCGCTCTGGCGGACAGCGTCACCCCCTGCTGTGTGGGTTTTTTGTCAGGACCTTCGTACTTGCGCACGTGGACGAGGTTCTTACCGCTGTAGTAGCTCACAGCTGCGTACACTTCGCCCGCCTCATCCAGCACTGCGAACCAGGGGGTGTGATTAGGTTTTCCTTGCGCGGCCGCTGTGTCGCGTATGCGCACCACTGCGCGGATATCGGCGATGCGTGCTATGAGCTCGCGCAGCGCGTCGGCCGTGAAGTGCACTCGCTTGCTTCTGGTCAGAGACGCCTCTCTCACCTGGCCGTCTTTTGTGTAGCGCGGCCTCCTAGACAGTCTAGCCACGTCCTCCCAGATCTCCAGCGTCAAAGCTCCGTCTAAGCAGAACTCTAACCCGAGTGTTTTCTCTGCTTCTTCTCGTCCATCTCCTTCTTTTTCTTGTATTTTTCTCTTCTTAGTGGGCCTTGTTGTTCTGGAACTCACCTTAGAACGTTTCACACCCGCAGGATGAGTAACACCATCAGCGTGAGCTGAATCAGCAGCAGAACCGATAGCAGGAGCAGCGTCAGCGCTGGTGGTATCGGAGGTCTCGTTGTTGGAACAGCGCAGCCACACGCCGTCCGTGCTGTGTGTAGCGGTAGAAGATGAAGCGCCGCCGCCGCCCTCGTAAGGTGGCGGTGAGGGCAGTCGCCACGGACCGGACGGGGGGGCGCTAGCAGTGGAGGAAGTGAGGTCGAAAGGTCGAAGAGGGAAGCCGAAAAACGTACCGCTCACCCCTTGCCCTTCGGGTTCTTCGTACGCCTCGTCGTCAGCGTCGTTCTCTGTCTCACCCTGTTGCTGCTCCTCCTCCTCCTCTTCTTCTCGGTTCAGGGGCTGAGTGTCCGAATAGCTGTAACTCTCAGCGCGAGCGGCGTCGAGGGCGTCCGTCGATGTAGTGGTGGAGGAGAGGGGCTGTGCAACGTGCGGCAGGTCATCAAAGTCATCAACAGTAGTGGGGAGGTAAAAACCCGGTTGCCAGTACTGCGCTGTGCCAGGAGCGTTGTCGTCAGTAGTAGTAGCAGTAGCAGCAGGTGCAGCAGAAGCAGGTGCAGCAGCAGCCGCAGCAGACGCAACAGTAGCAGGCGCAGCAGCAGCCTCAGCAGGCGCAGCCGTAGCAGGCGCAGCAGTAGCAGGCGCAGCAGCAGCAGCAGCAGCAGCAGCAGCGGCAGGCGGGACGGCGGTAGCAGCGGCAGCGCGCTTAGCAGCAACGTGTACCGTCGCGAGTGTAACAACGTCGCTAGCACGACGACTGCTACCAGTAGTACTACTAGTACTACTACCACTACTACTACTACTGCTACTACTAGTGCTACTGCTACTACTACTACTACTACTACTGCCGCGAGCGCTCGCTACAGCAGGAGGGTGATAAGACCAACCGGCTGCGGCGGTAGTCTCATGTTCAGTAGCAAGAGCAGGCACTGACGCTAAACGAACGCTGTTCCGCGTACTCTTCTTGTTCTTGAACGCCGCTAGATGTTGTCTTTTGCTCATGGTGGTGACTGTAGAGAGCAGCAAAAAAGAATGAGTGAGTGAATGGAGGTTTCCAAGCCCCTTATATACGCCTTCTCGCTTCTAGAGCTAAGCTACTTACCGACCCTGTTCAGCTGCCGCCGGCTGGCCGGCGGCCATTCACAAAGAGAAACAAAAAGACATAAGGCATGACGTTTTCAGCTGGATCCCTTTCCCCCCCCCCTTTTGAGAGATCGACTGTCATGAGCTAAGCCGCTTACCACCCTGTTCAGCAATTCAACGCGCATTAGCTGTATAAAGGGTTAAGCGGTTGCTGCCTGCCGTCGACTGACCGGCGGCGGCCATTCACAAAGACATAAGGTATGACGTTTTCAGCTGGATCCCTTTTTGAGGGATCCACTGTGGTGAGCTAAGCCGCTTACCACCCTGTTCAGCCATTCAGCGCGCGTTAGCTGTATAAAGGATTAACGGTAACGGTGATGAGCTTACAGTGTGTATACAAAAAAAAACTACAGGAGGCGTGTGGCGTGAAGCAGGACCCCCCTAAGACGAACGTGTCTGTCTGTGAGTAGAGGCGTGTGCATGTGGTGAGCGACTTAAGTGTAAGACAAAAATCACCACCTCCTGCCGTGGTGAGTAGACCGGGCCGGCCAGGCGGGCGGGCGGCCGGCTAGTTCAATAGGGAGGGGTGACAGCTGACTAAGGCTGTGCATGAAAAAAAAATCCGATTTTCACCTGACCTCTGACGTTTGTTACAATGAATGTCAGAGGGAGGGAGACGTCCTCGGGTAGGGGGTAGGAGGTATTAAGGCTATGAGTGAGGAAAAAACACCGTTTTCAGCTGGTCTCCACGGATAGCGATGCCACACCCCCTCGTCATCTAAGCTCTTAAGGAGCGGAGCGGCTGAAAAAGCGTCATGCGGACAGGGCGCTAGACAGCTGGAGCGCTGTTGGAAATGGGATTAAACTCCCTCTGTATAAAAAGCTCTCATTTCTGTTGGAAAAAAAACATATCGCCTCTGACCCCAGTAACGGCTACTACCACCACCACCGCCACCACCACCACCGCCGCCGCCGCCGCCGCCGCCGCCGCCGCTGCCGGCGCCGCCAAGACGAGACGAGATGGCTCAAGCTATTCCACTTTCAAGCTCGCCTTCACCGCCCGGTGCGCCTGAAAAAAAGTTAATGCGGCTTGACGACGTGAGACGCGACGCGAGGCAGACCGATGATGGGGAGACCCGACAGGTAGGACAGCGGCGGTTAGCCTATAGCGACGCCTTGCTTCGTCAACTAGGTAAAGAGTTGAGCGGCTGTTGGAGAGAGTTGGGCAGTAGCTTAAAAGTCAGCGCCGCCCGTATGGATGCTCTAGTAGAGCGCAGTGTCAAGACACCGGAGGAGCTGTGTACGGCGATGTTCCGAGTGTGGTGGGGTGAAACCCCGCATCGTCATAGATGGGGCGAGCTCGGTCGCGTCTTCACCCGCATTAGACGCATGGAACTGTTGGCTCAGTGGATGGCCCTTCTCCACAGACAGGGGTTGGATTTCGAAAACCCCGACTCGCGCGCGATGCATAAGCACTTGGGCACCCTCGGCAGACGTCTGGGTAGCAGGTGGAAAGAGGTGGGGGACCATTTAAAATTGTCGCCTGAGAGGTTAGATAAGATCGCTGAAGAATGCGAATACGGAGGAAGTCCCGCTGAGTGGGCCTTCCGAGTGTTGAAAATGTGGCAAGATGAAGCTGACGGCGCCGGCGGTACGCCTTTTGAACTCCTTCGAGTGTTGACTGAGGACATGGGAAAGTTTGGCCTCGGCATCGCGATATTACTTGACTTTATCAAGCAAGAAACAACGAGAACGACGGACATGTGAATTGTTGTGTTTTATTTTCATACGTCTTCTTTATTAGTAAGTAAAAAAAAAAAAAAAAAAAAAATATCATAACAATTAAGACGCGCGATCTCTTAAAGTGTCACTTCCTCCAGTCGCAGCTGATCGCCTCATCGCAGCACGTGATAAACAAAAAAAAAACACGAAGAGACACGCTTCTTCCTCTCGAGAGGAAGAAGCGTGTCTCTCGATTGAAAATCTTTTTCTTTCTTAAAAGAGACAAACGCGCCCCTTAGAGTGCCCCCCCCCCCCCTAGAGTGCCCCCCTCCCCCCCCTCCCCCCCACCACTCGCCCCATGCATCCTAAAAGCGCCCCCCTCCCCATGCATGTTAAAAGGGCCCCCCTCCCCCCCTCCCCTCCCCTCCTTCCCCTCCTTCCCCCTTATACACTCTAAAGAACGCTTCTAACTAGTTCAATAAGTCACTTCCAGTCGCTCGTAAAACAATAGAAAATGAAAAAAAACTTATATCGTGGTGTTTTTTATTAGTTTACCGAAAAAAAATAAGAGACTCGCCTCCTCCTCCAAAAAAAAAAGATATCACATTTTAAAGCCCGTGACCCCTTAAAGACGCTCATCTCTTCATTAAGTCGCGTGACGTCACTTCTTCTTCTTCTTCTTCTTCTTCTTCTTCCGGTCACGTGATCAATCAGGTCACTTCCGGTCACGTGATCCTCAATGAGGTCACTTCCGGTTGGCCATTAGGTCATGTGACGTCACTTCCGGTCCCCTAAGTAGGTCAGTAGGTTACCCAGAATGCACCATCCCCTAAGTAGGTCACTTCCGGTCACCCAATGGAGGCCTCTGATTGGCTGCAGGGTTACCCAGAATGCACCGCTAATCCCCTAAGTAGGTCACTTCCGGTCACGTGACCCAATGGAGGCCTCTGATTGGCTAACTAGGTCACGTGACGTCACCACTAATCCCCTAAGTAGGTCACTTCCGGTCACGTGACCAAATGGAGGCCTCTGATTGGCTGCATGTCGATTGAGTAATAAACAGTACTTAACTATAGTCCCGTTCCGATACATACTATACTACTGACTACAAATATTTTCCTAGTATAGGGCAAGCTGATTTTTGCAACCATTAACTCACAGTGTTCATTCACAACATTTACATCATCACCTTGCAATATCTCATGTGTCAAACCATTCTTTACAACTATACAGAGACCACCACCTTGCTTCACCTTGCCATTTTCATTCAATATATCTCGATCCAACCTATGAACAATAAATCCATTTATGTTAAATATGTTTTCACCCATTGACTCCTTCAACCATGTCTCGGATATACTAACGATGTCTGCATTTAGGCTTGATAAATATTCCAATACATTTTCATCCTTTGACTTTACACTTTGAGTGTTCCAAAATACCATTTGTAAACCTTTGGGCATATCATATGAAGGGATTTGATGAGGGGGAGGGGGAGTGGGGGGGAGTAGCACATTATCTCTTATTGCAATTGTAAGAAAAAATAGCTAGCTCACTGCAAATTACATCCAGTAGTATCGGAAATTAGAATTGGTAGCGACAATACCAATAAGTATTAAATATATACCTTGACCCAATCACCAAAGGATGCCAAATACTGCATAATATGAATCATTTACCTTTCTATGTTTTTGTTTGGCAGTAGGCCTTACTTCTTACTCATAAATATATTTGCTATTACATCTAACTAGTGGCTAATCTAAATACACAAGTGATATATATGTTTATACTTCACAGTATAAAAGTTTGATACATAGGAGATGCAAATTACTCTTGTCACCAGTAGGCCCTGCTTCTATTTCATTAATACATATTTGCTTTTACATCTTACTAGTGATTAATTTAGATACACATAGCGATATATGTCTATACTACACCCTATATGAGTTAGCTACAGCTGAAATGTTTAAATTGAAAGTCTTTTTGTTTCTATTTATAGCAAATATGGTCTTTATATGTCCAATTCAGAATGGAAACCTTATGCACAGGAAATGGGTCTTTGTGTATATTGGGATACCTCTAGATGGGGCCTAAGTCAGGATAGTGATTGCTTCAGTCTGTGTTACCCTGAAGACATGTGAATAACATTGGCCCTCAGTAACTAGGCCTACTCACTGAAGGGCTAAGTCCTGGTAACCACTTCAGACAGAAGCAATAGTGGCCTGCCCTGTGATGTCATAACCCCCGGTTAGCTGCTCTACCTAGTGGCCAAGGGCCTGTACTGAAGGTTCTCAACTTAGCACAGGTGGTGCTGCTATCAACGGCCAGGTGCCCTATACAGGCCTACTACAGGCCTAAGTGCATATATTATACATGTACAATGTAAAATCACAGAGTGGCGTCATGATAGAGTCATATGCTACACAGGCACATCCACAAACTGACGTCACCGATACGCGAGTCTTGGCATGAACACAAAGGTGTGTTTTTGGCCAGGTCACCCAGCCCTGCCTAGAAAACCCGAACCCGCCCTTGCATTATTATTTATTTAAATTATTTTTTTTACATTTCTGAAATATTATCATTTCAGAATGTTATTTTACTAAAAAGATCGAATATTCAAAAATACATAGACAAAGGTGCACGAGTTTTTGGTCTGTTGGTGGGTTATTTCACGCATTGACCCTTGGGCCGTATTTCACGAGGCCGTAGGCCGAGTGAAATGCGGCCCGAGGGTCAATAAGTGAAATAACCCACCAACAGACCAAAAACGAGTATGCCTTTGTGTTTATTTGTTTTATCTTTTTCGATTCAAATTAAATCATTAAGGCCCATAGGGGGGTTGAGGGGTTAAAATAGCTTCTTTCTACGCCGTTCAAATGTAAACAAACATCCGTTTTGATGACGTCACAGGGCCGTGAAATACGGCCATGGGTTATTTCACGGGGGGTGTTAAATACGGCACTCCTTGGTTAAATCAATGAGGCTGTTGTATTTGATAAAAAAAATATTTTTAAGTCCGACCATGCCTAGCATGTCATAGAAAACGTAATTGTCTGGCCTTACCGCCAAGTAGTTATAGGTACACACGTTTGAATGCCCAGATAAGTGTGACAGCACAAATTCCCCTGCCCCCCCCCTACCATAACCCCTACAGATGGTTTCGCTTTCACTTATACGGACCCCGAACATGTTATTATCCTAGTGCTTACTTACACTGTTAAGAGTAAGTGGTGTAGCTTCACAGTATAAAGAGAAGTATTTTCAGTAGTTTTCCAGTAGTTTCTACTGCAGGTTACACCACATTGTAGGGCAGTGCAAAAACCCTGGGTTCAGGCCATAGCTGGGCAAGAATTTTATGCTCTTTTTTCCTTCGTCTTTCTAACTTATTATTTATGTATTGCGCGCAGTGGAACATAGTCTGAAGATCTAGGTAGAGTAGGTCGGATTTCTTTTTTCTTTTTAACTTTGGCCTTAAAAGTAGCCATACATTTACTCGAGAATTTTTCTCGTCCTCCCTGCGAGATGGGTCGAAGTGTTTTTGGTCCCCCACTCCAGGCAGTTTGAAATTAAGCGCAGCCAACGCCAATTTTCTGACAGGTATTCTAAATAACTGTCTGACAAATGCATCCCTAACGAGTGTGCTCGCTAGGGATCTATTCATGTGCATGGAACTAATTTAGATAGTCTAAGAACTCACAAGGGATGAAATTATGCATCGAAAGACAAAATTCATAGTATATTAAATCACAGTGCTATCATCAATGGGTAAAGTGTAGATAAGCAATGATACAGCAACGTTTCGGCAATGGGTGCGCCTAAAGATAAAAAAGGTTTGTTTCAGGTCACCCGACCGACCCTATAAAAAAAAGGGCCGACCCTACGTTTTTTATGCAATCTTGAAGCATTTTTCGCATTGGGTCAATTTTGGTGTATTCAAAAAAGTTGGTTAGTACTTTCATGTTAAAAAAAAAATCCTACCTACCGACCCTACATTTCCCTCCCATGTTACCTGAAACAAACCTTTTTTTTGGCCTTATCAGATAGAATCTAGAATCTAGATCTATAGATTGACAAATTCTACGTTGTATACAAATGTATTGTCCTTTGGTCTAGGCTATTAAATATGGCGACATGCCAAAAATTCACAGGATGGGTCCTACTTCTGTTCAAGTGGGTATTACCCCTGAAGCAGCTCTAGAACATTTCGCAATCAATGACCTTTATTAGGTAAATGACTTCCGGTCGCATCGAGCCTAGGGTTAGGACCTTTCCGAAGATAGAGCCTATGGCAGTCGAAACACCAAGGATAGAACCTGCATAATTATGTCCTAATCAAATCAATGGACGGATACGGCATACTACACAGGGACAGTCACACATGATGTCATGGACTAGGACCTGGTACGGAATCGTTACTTAATTTCAGGTATACGTTTATACAGGTGCGGAAGTTGGGATCCCCAGGTACATGTGACGTCACACATTTCTTGACCCCTCTCCCATGGAGAGGACATTTCAATTTGTGCCATAGCCTTCAAATATGATACTGCAATAGTTAAGTAGGATTTAAAATATGGAAAAAAAGTTAGACGGTGTCACTTCAAGTTGAAAACTCCTAGATATGCCCATACCCACTTGCTACTTTCCATTTCACCTGACGCTGTTCTGCCAACAGTAGACTGTAGAAAGAGTCACCAGTCCACAGTAGTCAAGGTTTTCAATGTATTTGTGTTCATGATGTCCATATGAATATGTATGTAGCTATTTAAATCATTCTGATACTTATAAATGCATAAAATATAGAGAAAACCAGGTCAGGGGACCCTTTCTCTAATAGATTCGGATCCCCTGACCTATTCTGACCATGAGTTTCATTACTTTTTATAGGTTTATATGTATCAGAATGATTTAAAAAGCTACACACATATTTATATGGACATTATGAACACAAATACGTTAAATTTATTTCACTCAATAAGGTGGCATCTGACAGGATGGGAAACTTTCAGTTTTTGCGAAAACACGCAGGACAGTGGCAATGTCCAACTAAAAATTTAATGTCACTGGTCCAGCAGTTTGACAAGTGTAGCAGGACCGAATGTCCAGTCACATATTGGGCTTTTCTGAACTAAAATAATTTAGTTGTGTTTCTAAACCTGAAATATGTTTGTCAATATACTGTGTAAAACAATGTATTTATCCTGATTTGGCCAAAAGTTGTTACAAATATAATGCACAATACTATTTTATAATTACAAATGCATATATCATCAAATATGTTGCTATCCGGTCCTTCAAAAATGTAGCAGGTCCTGCGACATTGAGAATCTGCAGGACCAAATGTCATGTCATCATGATGCACCACAGCACCGGCGAGTAACTCGCCGGGAGGCACTGCTGTGGTACATCATGGTCATCCTCCGGGAATGTATCAATCCTATAAGGGTCGGCATGATGCATGGATGCAATGCTGGCGAGTTACTGTAAGGTATTAATGCATCATGACGACAAGGGACATATTAAAGCACGTCCTCCTGAAAGGGTCAAAGAGAAGATTCACGATGAACACTTCATGAGATGTAATCTCCATATTTATTTTTGGAAATACAAGATCTACTATGCTATGGGTATTCAATGCCCCCCCATTTAATACAATGTGGCCGTATTCAATAGACTAAGAAAAAGTAGTTTTGCCTTCATTAAATGGCTTCAAATAAAAAAATAAACACAAATGCCGACTACATGAGGCCTAGTGACATGCAACATGAGGCTTGTTGACAGGGGACATGGACATTTCTTAAAATTGACATGGGACATGAGCATCTCTAGCGACATAGAGGCTGTGAAGGGGATGTTGCACCACCACCTGTTAACACATACAGCTGCAGGTCACAGATACTATGTTGCTTCACTTGTAATAAACGGCCCTAAACTTTAATAACCTTGAGTTTAAAAAAAATCACATTTAGAACACAAGTTCTCATTGTACAATTTGCTAAAGAAGTTTGTGTCCCTACCATCAGCACGCTGTTGTTACGGTAGCGACATGAAGTTTAGCAGTGTTATAAAGTTCATGATTAATTACAATTTTATATGAAAACATGGACAACATTCTTAAACAAAAATTATTGGAAATATCCCTCCCTAATTGAAAAATAAATATTTAGAAAAAGGACGGGAGTGGGGGAGGGGGATACAGGGGTCCAACCATTTTCCGACCAAGAATATCTTTTAAGTTCTTGATTATACTCATTGGAAATATGTTGCTCATGAACTCTTTTGTGTTTATTACAATACCCGGTTACACCCGAAGTAATATCTCAGTAGGTTGTAAAAAGACCCAAATCCGGATTTGTGTAAAGCTATGTGAACAAGGATGTATCACTGTACATAATTTTCATACATTTATGACAATTTCGGAAGAACGTGATTTTTTCATGGGATATGTCAATAAAACTATTTTTTTTAAAAGAAGATAAATGACATCTTAGCTAATAAACTCAAATTCAACTCAAATAGGAGGCAAGGCTAGGAGAGCCCTAACACTGAACTATAATCATATATTCATACAAGCATGTGCCTCTGTGTGTGTTTAGCGAAGGCAGCATGACTGAATATATGTGAACCTGCAAACTTTCTGGGTCTGTTTATGGTCCAGAACAAGAGAAGTATTTCAATCCATGTGAAAATATTTCCACATTTTACCAAATTATGTTTTAATTTTTTCTTTCACCTTGACGGTAATCATTACAGGGTGTTCTGTGCTACCAGTAATATCCCCTTCTTACTCTGTTTACAGCCATTGACAACGTTTACCCTAAGACAATGCTATTTTCATCAACTTGCGTCAAGGTTATCTTTAAAGTGGGTATATCTGATTTTTCTTCAAATTCTGAATTTTCCCTCAAATGTGTTCCTAACAGTGACACTGTAAAAGTATAATATTTAGAGAATAGAGGTCAATTAAATGTCATCAATGGGTGTTAATAGGTCACAAAGGCATCCAATGTCCCCCAACCATGAGCTTTGCTAGTGTATTTCCAATGAGGGGAATAAAAGCGTGCACGCTTTTATTCAAAAATGACCATAATTTGGGCAATAAAATCGAATTAGAGCAAAATCTGAGGGAATTAGGGGGGATGGAACTGATAGTGAGTCAAATATATTATTTGTGAACACTCTGACTCATTTTTTTAGAGAAATCAATTTTTTGGCCCCACACACCGGATGTACTAACCCAGTAAACAAATAACGTTATACACCATTTTATAACGTTATATACCGTTATATGTCAACGTTTTTCTAAGGCTCTTTGATATGAAATAACGCTATGTAAAATTTAAAACGTTATTTTGACGTAAAATAACGTTTTTTTTGTTAGCTGGGTAACTGCTGTGCTATCTGTACAGGAAGCCGGCATTCTGTATGCAGGATAACCATGGTAACAGACCGCAATCATGATGTGGCAGATACAGACAGAGATAGGCCTAATAACATTAAGGCTCCTTAACCCTTTAAGGACGGCACAATGCATTAATGCATCATGATGCATGAATGCAGCCCTGTAGCTCGCCAGTGCTGCATTCAAGCAAATCCGAACCTATGGGTTTGATGCACTTCCGAATGGTCAACATGATGCACTAATGCAGCACCGGCAAGTAACTCAATGGTGCTGCATTGGGGCATCATGACGACAAATGTAATCTTTTAGCGACATCATTCCTGAGCAAGGACCAGCACTCTAAGCTTAAATAGAGTGGTGTGTGTGTGTGTGGGGGGGGGGGGGTAGCCCAATCACATTACCCCACCTCCTATGCTTAACGATAGAGCTGCACCGTCATTATCATTAATCTAGGTGGATTATCTTATCACCTGTGAAAGTATAAGATGTGATTATGGCGATATTGGTCTGCTAGGGGACCCCTGTATGATAAAGAAGATTATGTGTAGGTGGGGCGTATACCAGTAACCCTTTAAGGACGGCATGTCACTAAAAGATCACATTTGTTGTCGTGATGCACCAATGTAGCTCCTCGCCAGGGCTGCATATATGCATCATGGCGACCAGGGGCATGATGCATTAAGGTATCATGCCATCCTTAAAGGGGTAAACATGTCCATTCATATCCCTACTCCCTCCCTTCATGCATATTCCTTCTCCCCCACTTTTCCCCTCGCTGGGTTGTTGATGTGCCTAGCCCCCTCCCCTCAAAGAAAGA
This sequence comes from Harmothoe impar, assembly GCA_947462335.1. Classification (NCBI taxonomy): domain Eukaryota; kingdom Metazoa; phylum Annelida; class Polychaeta; order Phyllodocida; family Polynoidae; genus Harmothoe; species Harmothoe impar. The sequence continues at coordinate 60,820,564 of OX381714.1, forward strand.
AAGACAGAAGCTAATGAAAATGCCCACAAGGACATTTGTCAGAATTGGGGACCAGGCGCCATTGGTCTTTCTTAATGCGATCTATTATCCAAACCTAAAAATGGTAGGGAGAGGGGCAAAGGATTGACTGATTCGTTTATTTTCATAAAAGGGAGGGGGCGGGGCAAATGATTGACTGATTCGTTTGCTTCTACATGGGTACCTGGATTTTTGACCATGCCGTGTCGATTTTTAGCCAAAGGGTCGTGTAAGAACTTAAAGGAAGGTATCTGCAGGTCGATTTTTATCTTTTATTTTTCTGTGTCCGTCGAATTTTAAAAGGGCCATGTGCAGATGCTGAACCCGTTTCATTCATAGAAAAACACACTTTCAGGGCAGTGTACGGTATTCTTCCCCCTCCCTGTTGTTAGGGGCTTAGGCCAAAAAATGAGGTTTGTTTCAGGTCACCCGACCGACCCTATCTAAACAGGGCCAACCCTACATTTTTTATGCAATTTTCAAGAGGACGCAGGACGCGGCTCAGTCTCGGACCCAGACTGTATACCTATACAGTCTGGGAGAGTTCTTAAATACTGGGTTGTACTGTCATTCATGATCATGTGCCCGTGGCTAACCAATCAGTGGTTGAGCTATCTCATTAAGAAATGATCCAGGATCCTGGATCATTTTCTAACTAGGTTACAGTTATTAGATACAAAATTGTCCAGGCCCATTACAGCCTGAGAGCTCGAGGCTGGACGCGGCTTGGCAGCGTCTCAGACCGTGGTTGTGTGTGTTATACTGTGGTGTGTCTACCACCACGGGATGTGTCTGTGTCACGGGGAGATGGTATACACATGCTGCATCATGTACAGTGTACTGTCTGAGCCAGTCCCAGCTAACAAAAAAACCCGTTATTTTACGTCAAAATAACGTTGTAAAGCTTTGTATAACGTTTTGCCATAGCAAGGAGCCTTAGAGAAACGTTTTATAACGTTATAAAATGTTGTATAACGTTTTTTGTTTACTGGGGTTGTCTGAGTGACAACACAACTACAAATGCAACAAATTGAATGTCTCTATTTAGTGAAGCATATTATTAATTTTCATTTTCTCCACCTATTCTTCTCTTAGTGGCAATGTAGAATGTATGAACGTTATTTCCAGACTTACTTTGTTAAGGTTTTAGTCAGATTTCTCCACTAAAAGGCATTTTTGGGTTAAAATATGATAATTTCATGGCAATTGGCCAATTTCTAGGTATTTTTAGACATTTTTATCACAATATATCCTTCACAGCTGACCCTATTTTAGGCGAAATTTGATTTGAAGTATGCTTATTTTTATTATTTTCATCACAGGTAGGTCTGAGAGATTAAATCCAATGAGTTAGAGGATTGAATAATGCTTTAATACATAAATTAAGCGGAAAATCTGAATTGTTACAGGTACCCCTGTACATCCTGATCAAGATACCAAATTATCATGCAATAAATTGCCCAAAACAATGAACCTGGCCATTTGTAAGCCTTCATGAGTTAGCTCCTATTATGTCATGTGGTTCGAGACTTATGGTGGTTGCTGCAAATAGTAAGGCCAGCATGCATATTCATTTCTAGAGTTCAAATATTGATTATTGCTATTCCGTAGGCATGGTAAAATGGGTGATTTTCGGCATTTTAGCTTGGTCTTGTTGGAAAGATAATTTAGTTTTGCAAAATCTGAAGAGGTCATAAAGAGTGAGTTCACATTTTTGTGGTTGGTATGACAATTTGATTGAAGAAAGGTGGTAAATTTCCAAGCAATTTTCAAATATTTGTTTACTGTTGCCATGGCAACAAGCATTCAATTTTGCAAAAAATCTTAAAAGTTCCTCAATTGTTGAATACCTTGTTGTACTATCTTTAAAATGATACATTTATAGATACCTAATTTATATGAAGTTACTGCAGAGAAACAAGAGGTTGGATAAAATGTGTGTGAAAATTAGGAAAATATTTGTTACAATTTGGCTGTTGGGTCAGACACTGCCCATCTTACAGAAATACGTTATTTTGCGTCCAAAATAACGTTTTAAACGTTATATAACGTTTTACCATAATAAGGATCGATAGAGAAACGTCGTTATATGACGTTGAACAACGTTTTGTTTACTGGGTGTGATATCCCCATCCTCAGGGAGGGGGGTATGGCGTTTTATACACGATTCAATCATTATCCAAACAAGAACGGGGAAGTATTCTTAATATATTTACGTGAATCCAGCTGTCAATGTTTGCAATCTATTAACACGGTTAACAATTGATGATGTTAACATGCACCGGTATTGAATACCGCGACCCCCCCCCCCCCATCACCCCCCCCCCCCCACACACACACACAACAGGTGTAAAGAACAGGTGACGCGTCACACCTGTAGGTGTTAACCCTTAAATGGGTAATTAAAGATGGGTTAGGAGCTAATTTGGGGTACATTTTTATTTTTCATTTTTTCAACAGATCTATGCTCATAATGTCCATATAGATATCTGTGTAGCCTTTTAAATAATTCTGATACTTGTAAATGCATAACATATATAGAGAAAAACAGATCAAGGGACCCCTTTCACTAATAGAGTCGGGTCCCATGACCTATTCTGAACATGATTTGCTCTACTTTTAATGGATTTTATTTGTTTCAGAATGATTTAAAAAGCTACACACATTTTTTATTGACATTATGAACAAAAATACGTTGAAAAATGAATAATAAAAATTGGCCCCAAATTAGCTCCTAACCCATCTTTAATTAATTATCTAACGTGTGCTTTGACCATTGTCGTTATAATGGATGCATAAATATCTGGCGAGAAACTCACACCAGTACTTCATGCATGCATCATGCCGACCCTACGGTATTAAAGGGGCATTCTCACCACTCGCACTTAACCACATAGTCGACTAGAATAGTACTAGAATTGTGAGTGGGATACGCTTGGTGATTATGCCACTTACACTCATAGAATATCGGTTCATGCACTAGCCATAACCGGCTATCCCAATGGGCACAGAACATTGAATCAATGTTGATAAATGGTTGTCAATGTTGATTCAATGTTGATGCAATGTTGATTCAACGTTCAGGTAGATATTGTGCCGACTGGGATGTAGTGCCGTCTCTTCCTAGAGGCTTTAAAACGTTTAGACAGAGAGGATCGGCTTGAGGTATGGATCTATATATAGACTCTATGAATGCATCATGATGACAAAGGACAGGGTGTGTGAATACGAAACATAACTTTACAATTCAAGGTGGAGGGATAACTATAAAGAAACCCCATCTTTTTGTTTCTACTCGACACCAAGAAACCGCAGAATTACTGTTTACATTTTGAAGTAGGGGAAGAAGAAATCTAATCGATGATGTTGATTACGTTGCGTGTAGATAAATACAGTAGTAAGCTATTGAAGCACCTCATACCACGGAGGTCATCATGATAAGGACGATAGGACGAGAGGCCCTGGTGGTCTTAACTCTTAAACCCTTCAAGGCCATATGCTGCTAAAAGATGACATTTGTCATCATGATGCACCAATGCAGCGCGGCCTGCTAGTAACTCGCTGATGCTGCATTGATGCATCATGCTGACCCTTCAGGAGTGCCTCAACCTTGCTGGGTCGCAATGGTGCTTTGATTCAGCCCTGGCCAGTTACTTGATGGGGCTGCGATGGTGCATCATGACAAATGTCATCTTTAAATGAGGTGCCATCCTTAAAGGGTTAAGGTCCGCTTAGTGCTGTAATGCAAGTTACTCGCCAGGGCTGCATTCATGCATCATGTCAGGGCTGCATTCATGCATCATGTAGTGGCTGCATGTGTGTATCATGACGATAATGGATATGATACACGAGCAAACCATGCAGTCCTTAACCCTTTAAGGATGGCAATAGTGCATCATACTATGGTTATCATGACCCATGACTGCAGCCCTGGCGAGTAACTCACCAGTGCAGCATTCAAGCATCATGCCCACCCTACAGGGTTGAGACATGGCATTATGCACCAATACACACTGGTGAGTTACTCGCCGAGGCTCCATTGGCATATCATGACGACACATGTCATCTTTTAGAGAAATCCGTCTTTAAAGGGTTAAAGGGTGAAACTTTCAACCAGGTGTTAAACCTCGCAATCATGGTTCTAACCTTTTTCCATAGTGAGTGTTAGAGTAAATGATTGCCCCCCACATCCATTTAGCCAGATTACGGACAGACTTGACCCGAGTTAAACACACAGTCTCCCCCTGGTGTGGGATCCTGGAACTAACTGACAACTGTATCCTGCCCTAAGGTCTTGGGGACCTACGTGTTTTACCTCTAAGTTTTCTCATTTTCTGAGTATTTTCTATTTTAAATTGTAAAAGCGGTTCAAAACGAATTACCTGTACGACATATCCTGACTAAGCCTAAGATCATGGACTTTGGTGGCACTACCAGAGTTCAAATGTGCACAGAAAAAAAAATCTGTCAAGTTAAGTTAAAGACTTTATTAAAAGCATAGACAAGATAGTAGGTAGAAGAAAGGTTGATGAGGTTGAGACCGGTTGTTCAGGTGATTGATGTTTTAGACATGTTAACTACCTTTTTTCCAAATCATGGATAAGACTATTATTGTCTCAGGAAGGCGCAGAGCTTTTTTTATATTGTATCAGTTAGGACAAGCATTTATTAGTCTTCACAAAAGCTAAAACATCTTCCAAATCTCATATCCTGACAGGGCAGCACAAATAGATTACGTACATGGTTCTGTGAATATATTCCTAAAGCTTTAATAGTCATCAAATAGTTACGAATGTGGGCCTATCTACAAATCTATATGTAGGGGGGGTGGTTAGCGCAAACTTTTTGTGGGACCCATCCTAAAAGATGGTACTCATCATGAGAAACATGAATCTGACCTTCATTTTTGAACTTGAATGCTGTAACCCCCCCTACGCCCCCTCCGAAGATAAAAAGTCGGAAAATAATTAATTAATTCAATTAAAAAATTACCACATAGTGTGCATCCTTTAATATTCACCTCAAATCACTTTTGAGGTGAAGTGTAAAAATGTTGTGGACTAAAATGAGCTATTTTGAAGTTTTGGAATTTTGAAAATTCAAGATGGCCGCCATTGGCAAAAAACACTGTTTTTCAATGTAATTCTATCTATATTTGGTCTGCCACACCTGAAATCTCATTGGAATCACTTTGCTATGGTGTATAATGACATACTACACCAAAGTCAGCTATTTTGAAGCTTTTGAAAATTCAAGATGGCCACCATTGGGAAAAAAACATCATTTTTCAGTGTTTAGTACTGTTTCTAAAAATATCCAAAATAACTGTCATTAGACAAAAGCAATGTTAAATCCTTTATAGACAGAATGTAGAATGTTGCATAGGTCAATTATAATCAAAACTAAATTCATTTAGCCCCTTCCACGCGGTAAGCCAATATATTGCACAAAATTGCATTGAGTTACCAGAAATCCAGTGGTGAAGGGGTTAAAAGCTTAAGAAATAAACTGCTGTCACTTACAAGAGCTTTTCTAGCTAAAGTTATGGGGCCTTTGTACTGCATTATAGGCAAAGTGTAGTTCTGGGAACAGAGGGGATAGGGATAGGCATCAAATGATAAAAGAGGGTAGTCAACAAGTAATTTTCTCCTAGACCCCTGATGATCCTCATTCTATATCATCATTACAAAACCAACAGTTACAATTATAATGGGTGTGTGCATGTGACTCCCTGTAAGATAAAAATGTATACCACACTTGGCCGATAGAACAAAGGAAAAGAGCCAGGTATATAAGATGTTCAAAATAATCAAGGAGATTAGTAGTAGCATAAATTTGATATGGTTACACTTGACCAGCTGCAGAAGTGTTATAAGCCTTGGGCAAGGGTAATTATCCCCGGCTAGCACCCTGAAAAATTACTCTATCCTTGACTTATAACTATTATACAGCAAGTCACTTGTACCATATCAAAAACATATTGGTTTTTGGACAAGGCTTATAGCTATATGTATTGAAAATACTTTTTATGAATCAACATCTAAGGTCTGTGCATTATATTTTCACTTTTTCATTTGCCCCTAGGTTTTGACAGCCCCTCCCTGCTTTATTGTCCTATGACTGTAACCATTTGTCTGTTAATTGTTCTAGAACTTGCTCATTTTAATCCATTAGCTCAATGGTGCTAAACTTTAAGACACATGCTTATAGGGGTACTGAACTATGATATAAACTGACTGGTTGTCACCTTAATGTGTCGATTGATCTGTAGAGCACAACATCAATCAAAACTTAACTTAAGATCACAGGTGTATTGAAGGCAAAGTCCAGTTTTGACAAAACAGTCCACAGTGCAAGTAAGAACATAGCAGTGACTCCCTATGATATACTTCTTTAGGTTATTGTTTAGATACTGGTTGGGTGTGAATAACAAGGTCGGTGCTTGATAGGTATGGCCATATTAGAGCCCAATATGCTCTAGAAAAAGAATTGAATTTGAAATTGCATGAAATTTGATTAACACGGGCCTCTTACTGAATACCATAAACTGCTGGCCATCAGTAACAGCAGTACTCTCTGCCAATTTAACATCTGAAGGTCAGAGAGCTCTATGGTGCCTGGGTTGGGGTAGATATATGGCTTCACTAAGCATACTGCATTCATCGCTCCTCCAATGATGCTGAGATACTATACTCAATTATTTTATCACCTTTTCATTTTCCAATATTCACAGGAAATGTGTAAAATAATTGCTTTCAACATGATTAAGGGAAAATCAGTAGATTAAACGAATTCCCTCCCAGTACATAGTCGATAATCCCTGGTAGGCTAGTATACTGGTATACATACAAGCCCATACAGTCAGCAGGGGCTGGGGTCTGCTGACAATTGAAGATTACTTCCTTTGCCTCCATTGAGTTTGTCAACAGCATCGAAACACTGTTATGTAAATAATTTACGGCCTTATTTCAATGCATCTAGGACGAATTACATGTATTTAATGGAACTACACAATGTTTCATATTTTTAAAACATTTTACTGGAGGGGGGGAGCAGGAAGTGATATTGCAACCATTTGGTCATATCATTTATTCACTTCCAGCCCAAGAAGAAAACACATAGTTATACCAACTAAGAAAATCTTTTCTACCACTTAAATAGCATTTTACCATTTTACCATTTTCTATCTGTCCCCTGTGCAGTGCATTGTGGGTAAATATGTTATCAGCCACTGTTTACACCTAGGAACAATGGCCACAGATAGCACTGATGACATTGATGTGTGGCATCCCACCCCTACCTTAATCACCTCCCCATTGTCTCAGGTGTGAAGTGAGGGACTTAGCCTGATTGGGAGACAATGCATTGAATACACTCTGACTGTCATGACATGTGGTCACCCACAGAGGTGCTAATGCTCTATTTCTCTGAGATTCAAGATATTCATATTGCTGTAAGCTTATCTAATTAAAGGCCATTTAATGGGGAAAAGATTGATCTAATTCATACAGAAGATAAACATAGTACATGAGAGAGAACCCTCCAAATTAAACTTCACAAAGAGGGAAAATGGAAGCTTGACACACGACTACCTGAGCCCTCTGGTACATGCCTCTAGAACCTGCATAGGCTCTCCCCCGTTTAGTTTCCAGTGCCACACGTTGGTAATATGTGTGAAAGTCAAGTGAGTGTTATTAAGATGAGCACCCGGGGGGGTACTTGAATTTTTTCTGATATGGGTGTGCGGCTGGACCAATGACAACCCTTACCCTTCCTAGGGAGCGTTTGCTTCAAAAACCTACCCTTGCTAGGGCACTTTTGGCCGAAAAGTCCTAGTTTTGAAGAGGAAAAACACAAAATGAACAATGGATGAGTAACTTCACAGAGAAATTTTACCCATGTCCACAAATTCTAGCGAAAAAATGGGCAAAAATGGGACATTTTTGTGAAAAAATGGTCATTTTGGTGAAAAAGTGACCCTTGCTAGGGCGATTTTGTCAAAAGTAGACCCTTGCTAGGGGCATTTTTCTCTGAAACAGGACCCTTGCTAGGGAGATTTCGTTGAAAAACTACCCTTGCCAGCCGCACACCTGTGTATACAAAATATACTAAGTGCCCCCCCCCCCCCCCGGGGATGAGCATCTCCTGCCCCTGGAGGTGTGGAGCCTTCAGCTGCAACACCTACCAGGGAGATGGGGTGGGGCCCTGGGGGTATTCACTTAGTTTGTGGCAGTTGACCCAGTAAGTTGGGGTGAGCCTATGTGAGTGTCACAGTCTTAAAAAACATTTATTCGGATTATTGACATGGATTATTGCACAAGGGATGTTACACATTGAGTGAAGGAGACGGATTAACAATGAAAACCATATTTGCATATGTATACTTGTACGTTTGTTTGCATCACTTGAGGTAAGAGCTAGTTGTACGTGTCTATAAGCCTAGCCTAACTGAATGCTAAGAACATAGCTCATGTTCAAATCACCACAAAACAATGTTGCATATTTTGCATATCGCTTTCAATTACATGGGTGAAAAGACCAAACAGATGCCTTTCCAATAAGTGTCTATTCAGGTCTGCACAACATTTTAACCCAGAGAAATTAATTGATTTGTTGCATACATAAAACAGGTTGTTGTAGACATGAGCTAATGAACCCAAATCCCACAATGCTTAGCACCTCTACCGTCGTTTACGTCACATCCGCCTTCTTCCCCAAAACTGCCAACTTCGCACCTCTACGACCTGACCCTGCTAGTGGCTGCCTTTGTTTTGCCACACCTTCTACAACGTGTATCTGTTGGTAAAGTAGACTGCTCCATGTTTCTCACAGCTATATTGACTAATAGATATTTGGAAGTAGTAGGGGAGGTGTCAAGGCCTCTTTAAGTGACATGCGTCCTTTAATAAAGGTTAAGCTCTCTTCCTGACCAGCATCCTGGTAGATCTAAGGGGTACAACAGGGAGCCAAGACCACCAGGCCATCCCCTTGTATTCGTCTGTAAATTCCGCTCCATACACTGAATTGAGCTTGGCATAGTTACATCCTTCAGCATCACACCCCCTGTACCACCAGCCCCCGACAATCTGTCCTGCATCTGTACCGTCATTGTTAATCTGGTCTGTAGTACTAAACGGGCGATGATTGTGGTGCCTCATCGAGTCTCCTGAAAAACACAGACACACATCCTTTAGGTCAAGTTTATGAACGTGCAAGTGATACAAATGACATATTCTGCAATAAGGCCAAAAAAGAAAAAAAAGATTTGTTTCAGGTCACCCGACCAACCCTATCAAAACAGGTCCGACCCTGCGTTTTCTTATGCAATTTTGAAGAAATTTTCATACTTTTACACTTTTTTAAAGTCAATTTTAGGTTTACAAAGAGGCTGGCTACTATTTTCATCATTATTACATAATGTGAAATAGAAATGCCATGGTACATGCAAATTCATGCAATTTTGAAGAAATCTCCACATCTTTACACATTTTTGGAAATTTTGGGGTATGTAGAGTGGCGGGCTAAAAATAAATCAAAAGAGAAATCCGACCTATCGATCCTGTAGTTTTATCCCATGTTAATTTGATTTGAAATTCATTTATTTGTTGTTTGGTGTGTTACCTGAAACAAACCTTTTTTTTAATTTGGCCTAATGCTCTGTCCAATCTAAACGTGTTTTTTTTATTCATTCCAACCTGGTATTCTAGTAATTCTGCATGTACCCAATCTCTTTAATAATATTGTTGCATATCTCTAAGTGAAATATGCAGAATACTTTTTCTCATGGATTGTAATTGCATATTGCTACGATGCATTCAATTATGCTTCTCAGGCCTAATATTTACAGGCCTGGAATTGAGATGATATCATGAAATATACACCAATGAATCAAGAAATAATTATAACAATCATTGAATAGCAGAGAATCGTCATATAACAATGATGAATCACCATAAAAATACAACAGGAAAGGCCCATAAAATTTATGGGGTAAAGCAAAATACGGTGACTGTAAAAAAAGCGGTGAAAATCTGGCATCAATTAATGCGACTGTTTCACCGTAATTTTACGGGATGAGTTTTACAATGTGTACAAGGTACACATACCTGGGGGGTCACCTCCGGAGTACCCAGTCACATTTAGGATGAACTTCTGTGACGCGTCACCGATGGAGAAGTGGCTGTAGTCTGCGAATTTTGGCGCTTTCCCTTCAGCGGTCAGTTCTATCCTCAGTTGATGATCCCCATGTTTAGTTAGCTGGTGTATATTGGTGTTACCGAGCCAGAACTCGGTCGTCAGGTCACCAAAGCCTACCGCATAGGTGTTCCAGTCCTGGGTGAAGTTGACAGATCCATCCCTCCTGGACTGAATGACCTGAATTTAAGAATATACCTCCAGTTAGTTGTGACAGTGGATGATACCCATTTATTTACACCTTGTCTAACCCTTTAAGGGTCTCATAGGGTTTTAATTCAACATCCCATTGGTGGCCATCCCATTGGTGGCAAGTTTACAGTCCCAAAGGCTGGACATGATGGATAAATGTAGTTTTAGCCAGCCTAGTGGGCACAGAACATTGAATCAACATTGACAACCAGTTGTTAATGTTGATTCAATATTGATTCAACATTTATTCAACATTGAACTGAATTTGTGCCCACTGGGAGTAGACCTACTAGAGCTGCACTTAGATACATCATGTCTACAAAGCACATTCAAGCACTACACAGCTAATGAAAATTGTTTTTCCAAATGTTTGAAGGAAAACCTTTTATAGATAAACATGTCCCTCTGAACATTTTTGAAAGGTCTGGAAATTCTGTAGAAGGAGAGGCCTTGGGAAGATCACCTGATGAAGGCAGATTAACTTCAAAATGTTTTCAATGTTAACAAAATTAACAAAAGATACAATCTTATATAAAGAGGTTTGTCTGATCTGTACAAAGGAAGGTATTAATAAATACAAACCGTCCACCCTCCCCCGTCCAAAGTTTGATCACAGAGCACGTTGATGGAGCATGGGTTGAAGTGGCTTCCCTGACCTGGAGTTACGGTATAGACACCCGAGGTGACCCCTCCATTGCCGAGGGCATCCTCACAGCCACTATACACTGCAATTAAATGCAACTTGCTATAATGTCAGTCTCTCTGAAAACGTGCAGGACACCGGCTATAGCCGGCTAAAAAGCTGCTGGACCAGCTGGATTGGTCCTACTGCCAGTCCAAACGACTGGCTAGATCATTGGCTACATGTCAGTTTTTACGGCTTGTAAATCGGACCATTATTAAGGTCTCTAGAGAGAAAAGCAATTTTCATAAATATTTTGAAAATCATTATTCTAGATTGTGCATTTTACAATGTTTCAACAGGAATATACAAGAACGCTGTATTGATCCAATATAAATTCTTTCTTTATACATTTTTTATGAGATATGAACAGTGCCCTCAGGCATCCGGGCCTGCAAAATTTAAGCTGGTCCTGCAAAATAATAGATCTGCAGGACCGAATGCCCTGCATGGCAAATAAGTTTTCACGGAGACTGTATTATGTGCATGATTCAAGCTGCTTAAAAAAGGTACACAATCTTCCAGTTGAATTGATATCAAATAGCCAACACATATATCTACTGCTGAGTTCATAATAAAAACCTATTTACAGCATAGTTTCTAGCCACAACATATGTTTGGGTAATCTTTTGATGAGAAGTAGCATTATAAGCTTAAAAGCCAATTGGTTTTCATCACAACACACAACGCCCGATACAGACATTTGAATTTGCCAATACTCTAAAGAAATATAGCTGCATGCAATTTACTATGGCTTACAAACTCTCCCCAGCAACCTAACATTATAAAAGAAGATTACTGCTGCAATAGCTTACATCAAGTTGTCTTACATTAGGGTAAACATCAGGAGTTAACTACATACCTGTCATCACAGGGGAAGGTGCGGGGTTTGCCGGTGGGGGGTTTGTTGTCAGAGCATGCTGCAGCAGTGGGTTATAGTGGAAAACTAAAGAAGAGCAAAAAAGGTTTGGAGGATATATTTATTGATTGATAAATAATGTATAATATAACATAGGGGAACGGGCGAAACTGTGCATATATATGTATGAATATGTATGGGTATAGTAGATATACATTGAATAAGTGGGGGAGAAACAGTACACTTTAAGATACAAGTACAGTGAGATTAATATAATAAGAGAAAAGAAAGTCGTCGCATACATTAAGTCACATGTAAATCGGACAAGCCCAGTACGCGGGCCACGCAGTAAATAACGAATATAAGGAACATGTATATATAATGTAATAAGGTCCTGTAATGGTAGACTTGGCCACAATAAGAGTCAAAAGTTATATGGACTAAATATATTCAGCTCTGTGGCCAGGGCCTAGAGCCCGAGCAGGAAAGCAACAAATAAACTAGGATCCGGGCTGACACAGCTGGTGGGAAAGATAACACGGTATAAAATCCAGGTCAGGAGATAAGCTAAGATCGGGAAGACGAACGGCGAATGGGGAATGCGGCCTCGGCGATGGGGGCAAGTAGTACAGGCAAATGGGGCTATGCGTCGGGGTTAGAATCCATGGAGCCAGGATGGCCGTGGCCGGGGTCTTCGAGAACAGCAGGTGGGGTAGGTAGCGAAGGAGGCGGTTAACCAGGGCCTCAAGGGCAGCAGGTGGGGTAGCTGGTGAAGGAGGCGATCACTAGGGCCTCGAGAACAGCATAGGGGGTAGGCAACGACACAGACTGAGGGCCGGCCCCGGGCACGACATGGCCGCGACCATCCCATGTTTAATTTATCCAGGATGGTCTTGAGTAGGGCCGCCTAATGGCCAATCAATAGAGATGAGAGATGACGCTGACGAGCAATCAATAAGTGCTGGGTGCGGTCATGAAGGGAAGCTGAAATAAAGTAAAAGAAACAAGTATAAGCCTAAGGGGGAAAGGAAAGCGCAGTCAGTTATCAGTGAGCGTTTGGGGGAGTACGATCGAGAGCACCAGATGGCACTGAGTAACTCCCGAGGAGTATGTGTGTGGTTCTAAAGGATTAACATCGGTTTAACATTGACTAAACAACGGTCTTGTGCTCTAAACGTTGGGAAATATGGATCATTGGAATCTGTGCATTTATGTATAATGTTTCAATTGGAGATATGGTATAACGACACTGCCACCAGAATTGTATGTTGAAGGTTCTATTCACATGCTAACCTGGAGTCCTGTATTCTGGAGAGAACCATGGAGTTAGTGATACAGTATACGGGTTTTGTAAGCATGGAGCTGGAGGGTCAATTGTATAGACTGGCTGACCTGATGAATTGGAAACTGATAGTATGTGTATACCCCGGATCCATAGTGGTGACCGGAGAGTAACCATTAGATTGCACCTGTGTTCTCGTAAACAGATATCAGATCCATCGGTATTATAGAGAAGCGTATAAGGTCGTCTTTGAGACATGTTGATGATTATGATATGGACATATAATGACCTAATTGAAAGCAGGTTGAAAGTATTTATTGGTTGACTGCGTGGAGACTTATACATTCTGGATTCCATAAAGGATTCCTGCTGGATATTTATATGTATACTTTGCCTTGACTAAGGCCGTCGCGTATAATTATCAATGCAAGCCCTGGAGCTAATGCTAGAAATGATGTACATATCTCTATATATATGGAGGGAAGGCTGTGATTAGAATATAAACCTGTGAAAGTGCTCTATATATATACTATAACATCCACAACATCAAATAAAGCTGGATCTCACTACCCTTGCGTTATCCTTGGGCGGAAGCCTACCTCTGACTAGTTTACCCCATAGAGTAAGAGCGTAGAAGGCGAATGTTGGACCCCATTTAAATATACTAAAACGCTATGTTTATATAGGACATTAACTATAGCCCAGATGGTGGAGAACCGGGGCACAAAAAGAAAACAAGACAGGAAGCCTGCAGAACAGCCCAGAAACTAGAATTCAAAAGAAAAATGCAAAACATAAGCAACAAAAACATAGGTTAGGAGAGAAAAGAGAAACGAGAAAAAAGAAACAAGAAATAAAATAAGAAAAGTAAAGAAGACCATTCAGAAACCAAAGGAGAGAAAGAAAAGTAAAACAGAAGTAGAATAGAGGCAAAATAGAAGCAAAGTAAAAGAAAAGGTGAGATCCAGAAAGGACGATTCGTATATAACACGAATCTACGGGGGACCCCCCTGTCCTGGGTTATAGTGGAAAACTAAAGAAGAGCAAAAAAGGTTTGGAGGATATATTTATTGATTGATAAATAATGTATAATATAACATAAGGGAACGGGCGAAACTGTGCATATATATGTATGAATATGTATGGGTATAGTAGATATACATTGAATAAGTGGGGGAGAAACAGTACACTTTAAGATACAAGTACAGTGAGATTAATATAATAAGAGAAAAGAAAGTCGTCGCATACATTAAGTCACATGTAAATCGGACAAGCCCAGTACGCGGGCCACGCAGTAAATAACGAATATAAGGAACATGTATATATAATGTAATAAGGTCCTGTAATGGTAGACTTGGCCACAATAAGAGTCAAAAGTTATATGGACTAAATATATTCAGCTCTGTGGCCAGGGCCTAGAGCCCGAGCAGGAAAGCAACAAATAAACTAGGATCCGGGCTGACACAGCTGGTGGGAAAGATAACACGGTATAAAATCCAGGTCAGGAGATAAGCTAAGATCGGGAAGACGAACGGCGAATGGGGAATGCGGCCTCGGCGATGGGGGCAAGTAGTACAGGCAAATGGGGCTATGCGTCGGGGTTAGAATCCATGGAGCCAGGATGGCCGTGGCCGGGGTCTTCGAGAACAGCAGGTGGGGTAGGTAGCGAAGGAGGCGGTTAACCAGGGCCTCAAGGGCAGCAGGTGGGGTAGCTGGTGAAGGAGGCGATCACTAGGGCCTCGAGAACAGCATAGGGGGTAGGCAACGACACAGACTGAGGGCCGGCCCCGGGCACGACATGGCCGCGACCATCCCATGTTTAATTTATCCAGGATGGTCTTGAGTAGGGCCGCCTAATGGCCAATCAATAGAGATGAGAGATGACGCTGACGAGCAATCAATAAGTGCTGGGTGCGGTCATGAAGGGAAGCTGAAATAAAGTAAAAGAAACAAGTATAAGCCTAAGGGGGAAAGGAAAGCGCAGTCAGTTATCAGTGAGCGTTTGGGGGAGTACGATCGAGAGCACCAGATGGCACTGAGTAACTCCCGAGGAGTATGTGTGTGGTTCTAAAGGATTAACATCGGTTTAACATTGACTAAACAACGGTCTTGTGCTCTAAACGTTGGGAAATATGGATCATTGGAATCTGTGCATTTATGTATAATGTTTCAATTGGAGATATGGTATAACGACACTGCCACCAGAATTGTATGTTGAAGGTTCTATTCACATGCTAACCTGGAGTCCTGTATTCTGGAGAGAACCATGGAGTTAGTGATACAGTATACGGGTTTTGTAAGCATGGAGCTGGAGGGTCAATTGTATAGACTGGCTGACCTGATGAATTGGAAACTGATAGTATGTGTATACCCCGGATCCATAGTGGTGACCGGAGAGTAACCATTAGATTGCACCTGTGTTCTCGTAAACCGATATCAGATCCATCGGTATTATAGAGAAGCGTATAAGGTCGTCTTTGAGACATGTTGATGATTATGATATGGACATATAATGACCTAATTGAAAGCAGGTTGAAAGTATTTATTGGTTGACTGCGTGGAGACTTATACATTCTGGATTCCATAAAGGATTCCTGCTGGATATTTATATGTATACTTTGCCTTGACTAAGGCCGTCGCGTATAATTATCAATGCAAGCCCTGGAGCTAATGCTAGAAATGATGTACATATCTCTATATATATGGAGGGAAGGCTGTGATTAGAATATAAACCTGTGAAAGTGCTCTATATATATACTATAACATCCACAACATCAAATAAAGCTGGATCTCACTACCCTTGCGTTATCCTTGGGCGGAAGCCTACCTCTGACTAGTTTACCCCATAGAGTAAGAGCGTAGAAGGCGAATGTTGGACCCCATTTAAATATACTAAAACGCTATGTTTATATAGGACATTAACTATAGCCCAGCAGGAAGCCTGAAAATGAGGTATGGTGTGAAAACAATGTATTATACCTGAATTTAGAGAAAAATATGAACTACCGTATTTCCCCCTTTATAAGCCTGGGCTTATATTGATTTCAAGTAGTATATTGTCCTGGCTTATAAACAGGGCTGGCTTATAAACGGGGCTGGCTTATAATATTTTGCAAGGACAATTTCTCTGACATTTTGTCATATATTCTGATTAGATCTGTTATTTTCAATAATATCTTTGAATAAATCTCGAAATCTTCATCAAATTAAGAGCTGATCACCTTCATAAATATTTCTATAGGTTGTGAATTTAACTGTGATTTGTATAACCGTAATAATTATGTGAATACTCCAATTAGATACAAAGTTATGACCAGATAAGTGTTATCTGATGATTTTTGATTCCTTGTCCCGGCTTATATTCGGGGCCCGCCTTATATTGGACCTAGTAGCACTTTTGACCCGGCTTATAAACGGAGCAGGCTTATATTCGGGGGCCGGCTTATGAATGGGGAAATACGCTATCCATTTTGCCTCATTTATTGCAATTCTTGCTACTATGCATGTATATATATATATATATACATGTATATATATATATATATATGTATATATATATGAATATATATATATGTATATATATATATGTATATACATACTGTATTCGACGTATTCTACACCCATTTCCCCTGATTATTTTGCAGTTGCAGTCCTGTATTCAATGTAATAAGCTCACAATGCACTTAGCAAAGTATTCTATTCAAGTTTCTAGGAGATAATTCTCCACTTGGGCTAAGAATTTGACATAATTTGGCCTAAAAAAGTGGGGTGTGCGCTTATTTGGGAATGTGCGCTTATTAGGTTGAATACAGTAAATTTATAATTAGGTAAATAAATGTCTATCTATATTTACGTAAACCTGCTGGTTATGGCCATGACTAATGAGTAGCTCCTGTATTGGCTTTAGTTTCATTACAAAACATGATTTTAATCCACACATCATGATGATCTAGTCTATAGGAAAATCCCAGTCTAAATAGCTGGCTGTATTCTAGAGACTCTTGCCTACATGCCACTTTCTACAGCTAGTAAATCGGACCATTATTAAGGTTTCTACAGCATAAAACAGAAAGCTTGAATATTTTCCTCAGTAATGTACATATCAAGATGATTCATATAACTGTAACATATAGGGGAACCCTATTCAATATCATTGTCAGTACAAACACTTGCTTTATATTTCATTTTTAGATAGCAAGATTGTACTGCAATATCTGGGCCTGCAAAAATTAAGTCGGGCCCGCAAAGAAATGAATCTGCAGGACAGAATATCCTGCATGGTGAAAAAGATTTCATACGGACTGCACACCTAAAGTGTGAGGCAGCTTACTGGTAAATCCAATCAATACACCCAGGAGGCTGAGGACACAGGCCACCATGACGATCAGAATCAGGGCCCACCACGGTGGTCGCGCGCAGCATCTCTTCTGCTTGGTGGCTCGTGTGTGAAGCTGGGTATACGTATCTTGTACCTGCTCCAGATCTACCACCGTTAGGTATTCCTGCTCTATATGTTGGCTGTTACCCTGCCTGGTCCCTCGTGTTGGCATGTGGATGCTGACCATGCCGCCACCGCCCATCTGACAGTCATCACCCACCACAGACAGGTAGTCGTCTTCAGGCGTGTCTTCAGGCTCGATGTCGCAGTACAATGCCTCAGGAGAGTCCAGTGGTGCACAGACGGCCATGCTACCCTGGATTAGGGTAAAAGAGAAAAATATATAGACAAAACTCCACGCTATTGACATACATGTACATCATACTTCACGAGTTGAAGCTGGGTCATATCACACGGTGCGGAAGGCTGAGTGTGATATGACCCAGCTTCAACTCATACATGTAAATAAGTGGGGTGTTGTGTTTATTACATGTTCCTACTGTCTTAAAATGAAAAAAAAATCAACGAACTTGGAGGCCATGGAGTATGGCTACACTGGGGGCATGGAGTACGGAGGTCCCATAGGCTTAGCATAGCAAGGCCCTACCACCATGTAATAAAAAGAATAGGCTACAGGTGATGATGATTGGTAGCGTCCCACCCATACTTACATAGTATACCTGCAGTGAAATAGATATCCCTTTAACCCTATAAGGCCTGTTGCTAAGAGAGTGCATTTATGGCCGGGGCTGCATTGGTGCATCATATACCGACCCTACAAGGCAAGAGTGGTTCGATATCGGTTCAGGCCCGGGGGGGTACTCAATTTTTTTTTGACACGGGTGTGCGGCTGGCCCTTTGACAACCCTTACCCTTGGTGAGGGGGATTTTGGTCAGAAGTGACCCTTGGTGAGGGGGATTTTGGTGAAAAGCAGACCCTTGTTGAGGGGGATTTTGCTCAAAAAGTGCCCTTCCCAGCCGCACACCTGTGTATACGAAATATATGAAGTGCCCCCCCCCCCCCCGGGGGGTTCAGGGCACATTCAGGACAGACCAGGAGATCAGGTTCAAGGGACTGGTTCGGGGCTGGTTCGAGACTAGTGTTGGAATAGCCACTCAGTTCGGACCAGGATCAAACTCTGCGTAAGGGGGAAGCAGGCGGAGTAGGGGCCTGCACGCAGGGCAGTGCTGGGGCATAACCCAGGTAGGGATGAGCAGTAGGGGGAATACGAAACGTCAGTGTTTAAGCGAGGCTTGGGCCAAAAACTGGGCGCCAATCAGGTGAAACAGGAAACAGACCGCCTTATATAGTAGGGTAAGGCGACCAGTGCTGACCCATAGGACGTGATCCAAGCTGCCCCCAACTCGACCTCTGTTCCCGAGCGTCATCGCTGGCACCAAAGGTTGCTGGTTAAAATAGTTCCTGTGCACTTGGTGCTGTAGTATTAAAAGTGCAGATGGGTACCGCATAGGAATCCCCCCCAATATACAGGGGAAGTGACGCGGTCATGGCCCCTCAGATACCAGCGATGTCACTCGGACACCTCCGAGGACGAGTTGGGGCCAGCTTGGACGTAATCCGGAACCAAGGGTAAGTAGGAAAAAGTTACCTGGAACCCCATAACCTCCATACGGAATGGAGGCTACAGGTTTATATCTAAGTTAAAGGGGAGGTCATTTAATATTTACAATATAACATACATGTGTAGTCGATTGAGATATCATCAAACCCAGTTCTGCGTTGGTTTCCAACAGTTAGTCTTTTATTCAGATTCAGATTTATTCTGCTTACGTTCAGCTAAAGGAGGAGGATGTCTATGACAATTCCCCCCCCCCCCCCGCACCCACCTTAGGGAGTGTTCATGTATCAATTACAGGGGGGGTAGTGAGATTTCTCGCGGAGGCGCAACCATATTTTACGCCCCCCCCCCCCCTCAGGAGCACATGAACATTTCGCACCCCCCTCGCCAAAGGCGCCGAAAAATCTCCCCCTCTCGCCTTTCTACTATAATAACGCACAGGAGAGGTCGGAAGTTTTTACGGCATCCCCAAACACACTAACCCCCCCCCCCCCCCCCTGTAACTAATAAATGAACACTCCCTTATGCCTAGGAAAAGTTTACACCAAAACCACACCAAAAGGTGTTACCCACAGTCACTATACTAGTGATAGCTATAGCTATACAGACAGCTCTCTAATCCCAAAGTTATGTAAGTGGCAGGCATGAGAGGGTGCGGAGTAGCTCAGGCGGTTGAGCCTGCAGAATACACAAATCTACTAATACAATTGCAAAAGGGCCACAGAATAAACCAATCTAAAGTAAACTTCTTAGAGCAATATGTCACCAAACCCCTAAAATATACCAATCTAGAATGTCCCAAGAAATGGACTAAACATACGTCTCATGCTACAATTGTTAAATTTCACCGCATTAGCAAGTTGCTAATTGACTCTGTGTTGGCACATGATGATGACAAATGTTGCCAACCCTTAAAGGGTTGTTATTTCCTGTTACGAGCAGCTCAATTTTGATTTTGAAACTATATACATACATGCAGGCCAATCCCACTGATTTACTCATACTTCCTGCTTAGGGAGTGATCATTTTTTAACAACAGGGGGGGTGGTGTGTTTCCGCGCGGAGCATGCGAAATTTTTTACCCCCCCCCTGGTCAAGGGGTCAAGTTTTTTACCCCCCCCCTTAGGGTCGAAAATCGGCTCGCGCGCAGGCCCTTTGAAGCATAGTAATGCGCGGGCTTTTTCGCTCAAAACACGTTAAATTTTTTTGCCCCCCCCCCCCAAGAGGAGTCCAAATGTTTTTGCCCCCCCCCCTGTTGATAATAAATGATCACTCCCTTAGTTTCTCACATTACACATCAGGGCAACCCTGTCAAAACAGTGTGAGCAGACATCCCGAGAGGATGATCTGTGCTCCCCTGCGTGGGACAACCTCTCTGCTTGGCTGCTGACTTATATCTAGGCAGCGGATCTAGGCCCATCCCTGTAGCAACAAGGAAGGAAAAATACACCCAACAGGGATGAGTTAAAGGCTCGGTCTCACGACTTTGTAACAATTGGATCGTCTTTCACCGGGTGACGTCTTTGACCGGGCGACGTCTTTGACCGGGTGACGTCTTTGACCGGGTGACGTCTTTGACCGGGTGACGTCTTTGACCAGGTAGCTAGAAAAGGCAAATTTCTTTTTTGTGTGTTTTTCCATATCTCAACTATAGAAAAAAGTTTATGCAGATGCTTATTGCATAATACTTTGCACAGTGCAGCTCTTCAAACTCCATTTTATATAGAAAGTTAACTTGATAATGCTATGATTCACATAATAGGGTATGCATTTAAACTTTGAAATAAATTTCCTTTTATATGGGCGGAAAATATGCTTTGACTTTTTCCGACCTTTTCTTACTGTATAGGCCTAATTTATGCTTTAATGACGTTTCCCGGTCAAAGACGTCACCCGGTCAAAGAGATCCAATTGTTACAAAGTCGTGAGACTGAGCCTAAAGCAGGATATCCCCTTCACACCCTGATGACACCCCCCCCCCCCCTCCGCCATGTAATGTGACCAGATTGAACAACTGCCATTTTCTCGTTAAACATGTGTGACAGGCTTCAAAATATGTGCCATATGAGGCATGTCATTTATTTCCCCGCCTCCAAATGAACATGTATACAAAATGACAGAAATTCTATCCTTTGGTATGGTTTAAAATTCTCCTGGATTTCACATCCAAAATTCCCATGTTACTCCATAGATTTCTAGGTTTGCTCCAGCATATCACTACATGCCCACCCCTGTAAACTCATAGCAATGGGTTATAGATATTCTATAGAACGCTAAATGGAATTGTAACATGTATACCTTTGTTACTATAGTATGCATGCCTATTAAGATTTCCTCACTTAAAGATTCAGGATCACAGCAAAGTAGCCCTACTCATAAGGCCAAAAGAAAGGTTTGTTTCAGGTCACCCGACCGACCCTATCAAAACAGGGCCGACCCTACGTTTTTTATGCAATTTTGGAGAAATGTTTGTATTTTTACCCTTACCCAAGTTAAGGGTCTTTAGAGAGGCGGGCTAATACTTTCATGTTAAAAAGAAAAGTTTAAAAAAACAACGACCCTACAACGACCCTACATTTTCTTGCCATGTTACCTGAAACAAACCTTTTTTTGGCCTAACTCAATTAAGGTAGCTGTCTACCCAGTAAACAAATAATGTTATACACCATTTTATAACGTTATATAACGTTATATGTCAACGTTTTTCTAAGGCTCTTTAATATGGCATAACCCTATGTAAAGTTTAAAACGTTATTTTGACGTAAAATAACGTTTTTTTGTTAGCTGGGTAGGATGAAGAACGTGTTAACTGCACATATGTTTACACATATTAGAAGGCAGGGCAGCATATGTGCCTCTAGCCCACGGGCCACCACTGAGCTAAACCTCTGGGGGGAGGTCAGGTGTTTCTGGTAACAGAAACAGGGTAGTCAACTCCAAGTTCCCCCTCTGCTTTGAGCATCGCATTCTGGTGAAAATGCATGCAATTGGATGCATTAAAATGCCATAATCTCATGGATTTGAATAATAAATCATATTACTGGGATGCAGAACACACAATTTTGCATTAAACTGGAGATATACCCACATTTAGCAAAGTTCCCCCTCTGCTTTGTGTCAACATTGCTGCGGTCCTTAAAGCACATGGCCTGCATACCTACAACACTGTGGGGAGCAAGGAAAGGACAGGGGTCTGTACACAGGTAGCACAGGTAGCCAAGTGTAGCAGCCAGACTGGCCCACACTATCCTACCTGAGGTAGGACTAGGACTCTGCTTGGAGACAAAGGTCAGTTGGTGCGCGTGCTCTAGCCGGAGAACATGAGTGCGTAGATTTGTGACCTTATGCAGCCATTTCTCTGTACGTACACTAGGGGGCAGTAGTGGGCCAGTGCATCAACAAGGGCTCTCCCAGCATAGGGCTCTTTCCCTATAACACTATAAGTATAGGCCTCATGGCAAAATGATACAAAGCCTAAAATAATGTATGGGACCCTATATTTAAATTACTTTGAATAATTTGGAAATGATGGTATGGATGTTGTGTGTTGTGTAAACATAATTCAAAAACTTTTACTACTATTCTGTAACATTCATCATTGATTAAAATGATTTTCCCTCTTTGCTCTGAAGGAAATACTTTTAATTTTCAAAATTCTACATTAAAAGAGGTAGCTTGGGACCACCCATATTTCTTTTTGCTATTGGGTTGAGAATTATGCAAGGAACCTGGAGAAACGTTTTGGAGGAAATTTAGAAATGTTGATCCGTCCTAGACAGCCACTTTAACCCTTTAAGGACGCATGTTGCTAAAAATATGCCATTTGTTGTCATGATGCACTAATGCATTGGTGCATCATGCCAACCCTTCGGCAGTGTCTCATCCCCATAGTGTTGGCATGATGCTTGAATGCAGCACTGGCGAGTTACTAGCCAGGGCTGCATTCATGCATCATGATGACCAAGGACATAATGTATTAAGGCATAATGCCGTCCTCAAAAGGTTAATCATGCAACGTCTCCAGTATCTCCTCATGATGTAATACTGCAGCCTTGATGAGCCAAACCACAAGGCCTGCGTTCATGCAGGACGAGCCTTTGGGAGTGCATCAACCAAGTGGAGTTGGCAGGATGCATGAATGCAGCACTGGAAGATAGACTGGTCAGAATTGTATCAATGCAGTGACGACAAAATGTATAGCACATATGGCTGTGTCTTATGAGATCGATACAAGTTGTTAGTCTTTGACCAGGTGACGACCAGGAAGCATGGGGCTCAAATAGAAAGAAATGGGTGGAAGAAATTGAAGTATATTATAACACTATATATTACAAATTTCCACCCATTTCTTTCTATATAGGCCCCATTTCAGCGATTATAAAGCTTGCTGGTCAAAGATGTCACCCAGTCAAAGATGTCACCTGGTCAACTTGTATCGATCTCATGAGACACAGCCATATGCTGCCCTTATATTAGGGAGTGGTCATTTTTTAACAACATGGGGGGGGGGGGGAGGGGGATTTGGGGGGGGGGGGGGGAATTTGGACCCCTTGAAGGGGGGACCAACAAATTTGGACTCCTCCTGAGGGCAGGTTGACCTCCTGAGGGGGGGGGGGGGGGCAAAAGAACTTTGACCCGCTCTCGCGAAAATCCACCGACCCCCTCTGTTGTTACAAAATGACCACTCCCTTAGAGGGTTGATTACTTACCTTCCTTGTCGATGCTACTCTGGGTCAGGATGGAGTCAGAGTGGAGAGGTGCCCAGGGACTGTCGTAAGTCACTGAGGCTGCAGGCTGTGCTGGGAGAGCTAGTACTGAGGTGTATCTGAGGGCTGAAGGTTGTGCTGGGAGAGTGGCTGGTGAGACTGAGCTGCTGTGTCCTGGGTCCTGTCGAGCGGCTCTTTATCCCGGGGGGGGGGGCACTCAATTTTTTTTTGACAGGGGTGTCTAGCTGGACCCCTGGCAACCCTTGACCCTTGCTTAGGGAGATTTCCAAAATGAACGAGTTCATACGGAGATTTTGGCCAAAATGATTTTCTGCTTAGAGAGATTTGGAAGAAAATGAACCCTTGCTTAGGGAGATTTTGGTAAAAATGAACCTTTTAATTGGAGTATTTTGAAAATGAGCGGAGATTTTGGTAAAAATGGTGTCGATTCAGAGGAATTTTGGTCAAAATGACCCTTGCTTAGGGAAATTTTGCAGAAGTTGACCCTTGACTAGGGAAATTCTTCTCAAAAGTGGACCCTTGCCTAGGGAATTTTTGTTGAAAAAGTACCCTTGCCAGCCGGACACTTGTGTATGCAAAATATACTAAGTGCCTCCCCCGGGCTATAAATATATAACAGAGTTTCAAACCACAACTTTGTGACCAGATATAATTATGTGGCTCCAGAGGGGTAAAAAGCGACGTGGCGACTTGGGCCGTTTTCCAGGCGACAACCTGGTACATACAATAATAAAAGTGACCTGACAACTTTTGCCCAAAATTGAGTATAGGATAAAGGGTCTAAAAAACGACCTTGCGACCAGGGGGCGTTGATTTCGGCGACTTTCCGACCTCAAGGGGAGGGGGGACTCCTCTGCACCCCCATATATGGGTATGGATGGCCACATTCTACACGGTGACATGGCTATTTCTTGACAATGACAAATGACAATGATTTTATTTTCTAAACATATGAGAGGTACATAAGAAACATGGGTATATACAAAATATGGTACAGAAGCATATTTCAATTATAATAATGTATGCTGAAATGACATGATATATAGTTGTTTTGATATCATATTTCCACAATAACAAAATTAATAAGAGTAGAGCACCAAACACTTAACTTAAGACTAGATGCATAATACCACTGACTAATCTTCTTAAAGATCTACAATACAAACATATGTTACAAGATAAATTACAATATTACTAACTACCAACATTTGTACATTTGAATCACTAACATTAGTGTAGATATCTGGAGCTTATTCGCTGGACCACCTTTGGGTCATTTCAGTGGCACCATATTGCAGACATTTGCTTAAGGTTATTAATATGCTACAGTAAGTTTGAGATTACTCATTTCTTAAACAGATGACTTAGATTATTACGCTTAGAAGACATACATGTGTGCTTTCTGTGTGACTGATGCTAAAATTATATTATACACATATTCCTGGACATTTAGCAGCAAATGTTAACCAATGTAACTTACATGGCTGCATATATGAAGATGGGATCTGATTTTGCTTTGCATGCTCAAATGTTGCCTCACGAGAATTTTGATGAGTTAGAATCGACAATTGACATGAGGTCTAGTGACATGTGACATGAGGCTTGAAAAACATAGTGAGAGGCGGCATGAGCAATCTTTAAATTGACATGGGACACAGGCATTATTAAGCAACATGGCCATTTTTTAAGATCAACAATCGACATGGGACCCCCCCATCCAGACCCCCAGATATACTAGAACGGTGATCTTCCTCAAACAGCTGACCTGGTAGCGTGGTGTTCTGTGATTGGACGAGTGTAAAAGTGTAAAAGTTGGAATGTCACCTTGCTTTTCTTCCCTTTTTAAAAAGTAATGTTCAGCTATATGTTTATGCAGATACCATACAACAACCCCCCCCCCCCCCCGACACACACAGCTACATGGCCACATCAGGTAGACATGGAGAGACACAGAAAACAGAATTAACTTTTTATAAACCATATGGGGGTTATACTAAGGCATTATTTCATGATGAATATGGTCAATGCTAATGCAATGGGAGGGACGTTCCCTAGGGAAGCGTGCAATAACCCCAGGCCGTATTGCACGCTGTGGCCATATTCCATGCTCTGAGGGTCATGTGACCCCCGGGAAAGTTTAATTGCATGTTTTTTTCATGTATTTATCAGTAGTTTTCTCATGGAAACCCCTGATATGAACACAGAGCATCACTTAAAAGTGCCCTCCAAACTCAGCTTAAATTTGATACCAAACATGGGGGTATAGAGAGGGGGGGGGGGGTCCCCATGTCGCATGTCGATTTTAAGTGTGGGGTGACAAATGGATATAAACCTACTATCGGTATAACACACGATACACATCTAGGAGGTGGTTACATTTAAGAGCTCTATTATACAGGATATCCTCCTAGGCCACATGTGTGGTAAAAGAGCTGTAATCAGGCTATTATACATAATCAATCTATGCAAGCGGGCTGTATGTCGGATATACTCCTGGTGTCTCGAGTCAATATCATTGATATATAAGCCTTGGCCTTCGGCCTTGGCTTATATCAATGATATTGCCTCTCGACCCCCAGGAGTATATCCAGTACTTATACAACTGGATACCGTATTCAACCTAATAATCACCCTCCCGCTAATAAGCGCCCCCTCCCCTTTTCAGATTTTTTCCATATGTTTCCCCAATTTTGTTATTGTTACACATTGTGTGATATCAAACACTTCACACCTGTGCAGGCATTTAGGCCAAGCGAAGCGTGAAGGCATAGGGCTGAGTAGAAGCCTTGTAGAGCCTGCTAAGGTGGGTCAGTAGTCTGTATAATATAACAGGGGGGTGCTTATTAAAATGGATCTTTCAGGCTGATTTTGCTACTCAAAATATTTTTTTAAGCAATCAGGGCGCTTATTACGTTGAATACGGTGTACGGCGATTACCGGGTATCATGATTTGGTGAAGCTACATGAGAATGTCTCAAAGCTGACACACACTAGGCTTGTAGGATGTGAAACCATCCCATTTAGATGACACATTATATTTTCTCTTCCCCCAGAAGCTGTATGTATATTATGTCATTATATTCTCTCTTCCCCCAGATGTTGTATGTATATTATGTTAACCATCTCAGGACTGCACAGTGCAATGATGTATCACACCCTTCATCTGCAGACCAGACGAGCAAAAGTGATGCATTCAAGCACCCTCCCAACCCGCCTACATGGTTAATATACTCCAGAAGAGTTGGGATGATGCATGAATGCATCATGACAATGAAGGGAATAACACAACAAAGCATTATGCAGCCCTTAAAGGGTGAAACAGGAGTGTCTTGTGCCATGGCCATTTATCATGACCCGGAAGGGGACCTAGATGTTGACAAGGTCGATGTTGTCTCTGTTACACTGTCACTCAGGCCAGACCAAAAAAAATTTGGTCAATGAATTTCGTGCACCTCATTTTCGAAAATGGAATTTTTTTTTTTGAAAAAAAAAATGTCAATGGATTTCGCTCACCTCATTTTTTTTTTTTCAAAATTGAGAATTTTCATTTTTTTCATTTTTTTCTTCCAGTAATTCCCCCAGATCAACCAATACATTTTTATGTTAGGGGTCCACTAAGAACTTTTGTTGGGGGCTGGGCAAAAAGAAAAAAAAAGTTGTCGCTCGCTCCATTTTCCACTGACAAATTCCATTGACAAAAAAAAATCGTAAAAAAAGAAGAAATTTTGCTCGCTCACACCATTTTTTGAAAAGTGAAATCCATTGACCAACTTTTTTTTGTTTACATACTACACAGTGTTGTGAGTTAGCCCTTTAACCCTTTCAGGACGGCATAATGCATTAGTGCATCATGCCTTTTGTCGTCATAACGCACGAATGCAGCCCCAGCGAGTAACTCGCCAGTGCTGCATTCAAGCGTCATGTCAACCATATGGAGTTGAGACACTCCAATAGGGTCTGCATGATGAATCAATGCAGCACTGGCGAGATACTCGCCGGGGCTGCAAATGTCATCTTTTAGTGACATGCATCCTTTAAGAGTTAAGGCCCACAGGGTGAGCACTATGTGCTGATTTTCGACCCATGTGTGTGTGTGTGTGGAGGGGGGGTACGACTACTCTCGTTCCCAAATCCTTCCGAAGGAAGGCTCTGGTAACTGCCAAATGTTGGGATTTTGCTGGGTCTGGGCAACCCCTGCTGGTAGGCTGGAACCAGCGAAAAGGAACAGGAAATGGAACCAGAAAGGCTGATGGTAAATCTACCTAAAACTACCATCATACATTCTGGTTCCATTTCCTGTTCCTGTTCGCTGGTTCCAGCCTACCAGCAGGGGCTGCCCAGAACCAGCAAAATCCAAAGTTCAAGATCATTTGGCTGTCACCAGAGCCTTCCTTCGATAGGATTTGGGAACGAGAGTAGGGTACGAACCCATTGACATTTGCCGGCATCCCGGGGAGGTCACTGAGTTTATTTTGTATAGACATGTGTGCGGCTGGCAAGGGTACTTTTTCTGCAAAATTCCCCATGACAAGGGTCCACTTTTCAAGAAAATTTGCCATGACAAGGGTCCAGCTTCATGAAAATCCCCATGACAAGGGTCTACTTTTCAAGAAAATGTCCGAGATTTACCAAAATTTTACTAAACATGGTCTATTTTATTACTTTTTCCCCCAAACCTAGGGCCTTTGGCCGAAAATGCCATGACAAGGTAACATTTTGAGTTAAAAATCGCCAGAACAAGGGTAAGGGCTGTCAAAGGTCCAGCCGCACACCTGTGTCAAAAAAATTTCAAGTGCCCCCCCCCCCCGCCGGCATGATGCAGTCCTGGTGAGAAACTCGCCAGGGCTGCATTCAAGGCTGTGTCTCACGACCTTGAACCAATGTTTTTGTCTCTGACTGGGTGCCAGCTCTGACCGGGTGCCAGCTCTGACCGGGTGCCAGCTCTGACCGGCCTATATAAAAACGGGTTATTTAGGGCAGATGATAAAAATGGGCAACTAATTACTAGTATAAAGAGTTATAACATCTATTAACCTTTTCAGCCAAATTCTATCATCATCTGCCCTAAATAACCCGTTTTTATCCAGGCCGGTCAGAGCTGGCACCCGGTCAGAGCTGGCACCCAGTCAGAGCTGGCACCCGGTCAGAGACAAAAACATTAGCCCAAGGTCGTGAGACACAGCCTCAAGCGTCATGCTGGGTCAGCATATATCATACGCTGAAAGCTTGGGGGTGTTAGGGACCCCACGCAAAGCACACCAAAAACAGTTTGAAAACATATCTTGATCGTTTTATTTAAAAAACAAAAAAAGTCAAGCACTACAGGGGACGTTCTGTGCCTCTACATGGGTACTCGGATTGTTAGCCGTGTCACTTTTTATGTAGGAACTCAGAGAAAGATCTCTGTGGGTCGATTTTTATCCGTAATTTTTCTGTGTCCGTCGATTTAAAAAAGGGCTGTGTTGCCTGTGTCGATTTTATAAAGGGCTGTGTCGCCCTGTTGATTTTTATCTATGTGGGGGCACCCTTTACTCTTGTTCCCAAATCCATCCGAAGGAAGGCTCTGGGGACAGCCAGTATAACCTTGAACTTGGATTTTGCTGGGAGTCCCTATAGTTAGCTCGGAACCAGCGAACAGGAACCAGAAAGTATGATGAGAAATACAGGTAAAACTACCATCATACATTCTGGTTCCTGTCCACTGGTTCCAAGCTACCAGCAGGGATTGCCCAAACCCAGCAAAATCCCAAGTTCAAGGTCATACTCGCTGTCACCAGAGCCTTTCTTCGGAAGGATTTGGGAACGAGAGTAGGGCACCCTTCTGCTGGCTGAGAGCACTGCATACGCAGAGATCCCACTCAATGGTAGACAAAAATTAGGAACCTTGAGATTTAGCTCCATATTATGGAGGAAAAATTAACGTAATATATGACAGAAATTCCAGTGAATTTGAATGAATTCCTGCCAAAGAAGGAAACTTTGTAACTCTGCATACGGGATATTTAGCACGGATAGTGCAGAAACATAGTACTTTACATGTGAAATTCCAGGAATTCCTGGAATTCCAGGTAGACTAGTCTTACATCCCTGATGGTTCTATGTCTTCGAGATAACATTATAAAAGAACACGCTGGTATTTGTTTTGTACATATTTATTCCTCCTGTGTATTTGATACACTCTTACATAGTCACGTGACTTCCCATAAACTGCACTCTGTATACAACAGAGTCCTTTAACACTTTAAGGATGGCATAATGCATTAATGCATCATGCCCTTGGTCGTCATGATGCATGAATGAGGCCCCAGCGAGTAACTCACCTGGGGTTGCATTCAAGCATCATGTCCTTGATAATGCTTGATATCGATATAAGTAACTCGCCATTGCCGCATTCAAGTATCAAGCCCTATCTTTAAAGGATTAAATATGAAATTGCTACAATGTACATGTGCTTCATTTATCTGAAATGAGTTAAGCAAAGGTGGCAGTCTCCCCTGGATAAATATAGATGCTTGTGATGTGACCCTACTTTGTACATAATCCCAATATTTACATACATGTATAAGTTATATACAAATTCATGAACACTATTCCCCATAACATGATATATATCAGGCCACACATACATCCTTACGGGTTGCACTACACTAAATGTTTTCACACTATAGGCATTTATAGCATATGTGCAAAAAGTAAATACCCCTACTGTCCGTTGGATTTAGCCACTGCTAATTTCTTATAGATACACACATTTTTCACAAATATTTACGTCCATGAGATATGGTACATAGGTATACACATTCTTCACAAATATTTAGGACCATGAGATATTGTACATAGTGATTTAATTTTTGGGTATGGCCTTTTTGTTCTGGACATACCCAATGTCCCTAGTTCTGCAGTGACAGATTTGGGATAATTCATATTTTCTTCCATAATTCAATTCTCACAAGAAATTCCAGTGAAAAATTAGGAATTACTGCAAAAGTAGGAAAAGTGGCATCTCTGATAGGGGGATTTTACAGCAGTGCTATTTAGTGTAGTGCAACGTACCGTAAAACCTCTCTGATAAGCCGACCTCCCTTATACCGTATTCGACGTAATAAGCGCACAGTGCGCCTAAAAAATTATTATGAGCACCTTTTAGTAGTTAAGAGTTTAATTAGGGTAAAAAAATTGAGATATTTTTGGTTATTTCTAGTATAAGAATCGGCCCAAAACGGGGGGTGTGCGCTTATTAGGGGGTGTGCGCTTATTACGTCGAATACGGTAAGCCGACCCCCCCACTTTGAGAGAAAGTTATAAGCTGAGTTGTGGGCCATTTAAATCGGTATTAAGTATAATGGCTGCATACAAGACCTCCCTTATAAGCCAGCCCCCAGTTGGAGCCAAATCTATACACCAAATTAGGCTCCAAATCCCCCAAAAAAGGTCGGCTTATCAGAGAGGTTTTACGACAGCGCTACTAATATTTAGTGTAGCACAACCTGCACGGTGTATGGTGTTTTATGAGAGGAGGTTCTGGACTTGTTCGGGTGTGCGGGGCACGATGCTGGCGGCGTCCTTGTAGTCGTTAGCGGGTTTCTGGATGGAGGCGTGCATCTGTACGTAGGCCTGGCAGATGAGGTCCACAGACTGACGCTTCACCGTCTCCCTGCAAGCCACACAATCAGACATTCAGAGATGCCACTTAGCCAATGACAAAAGGAAATCTTACAATTTGGGCCAATTTTCTTTAAGAGATTAATATAATTTTATGTCAAATTTCCAGCAAAAAGGAAGGAATTCCTGCAAAAGTAGGAAAAGTGGCATCTCTGTACATTAGGCCAAACCAAAAACAAAGTTGGTCAATGGATTTCACTTTTGAAAAAATGGTGCGAGCGAGCAAATTTCTTTCTTTTATTTTTCAAGTTTATTTTTTGATTCAATGGATTTTAGTCATGAAAAAGTAGAGTGAGCAACGATTTTTTTTTTACCAAGCCTCTGGAAAAAGAGAAACAACGAATGAGGCGAGCGAAATCCATTGACAAATATTTTTTTGGTCAGCCCTTAGGAAGCGCTCATTTTTGAACAATCAGGGTGGAATTTTTTTTTTTTTGGGGGGGGGGGGGGGGGGGGATGTAAAGTTATTTGCACCCCCTTGAGGGTGGGGGAGGGCTATTCCACATGGAAACTAATCACTACAGAATTTGGGTACAACCGACATATGAAAGATATACAATGCACTTTCTGCACAGTTACTGTGGGTTCCACTAGATGTCATGGCTTTAGCAATTTATGAGGCCAAAAAATAGATGAAGGTATAGTTAGGACAATAGCCTTCATTTTCATAAAAACCTACACCTTTAGTTTTCAATGCAAATGCTAATTGAATTCATCATACAGGGTTCCCACAAAAATTTCAGATTGAAATTCCATGACATTTGCATGACATTCCATGACAGAAATCTCGATTTTCCATGACATTAATTATATTCTTCTGGGGGTTAAGGGGCTTGGCCCCTGAAAAAATTTCTAAAATCTAGAAGGGAAGTGGTACATTTGCAGAGATTTTGTAATATCAATTCTATTACTTTCCATTTCCATGACATTCCATGACACACAGTAAATTTTTACAAAATTCCATGACATTCCATGACAGCTTTCAAATTCGATGACTTTCCATGACTTGTGGGAAGCCTGAATTCATAGACATAGGATCTCTTTGCTCCATAATCTAAACATGAACTCTCTCCAATGTGGTCATCTCACTAATGTGGTCACTTTAGCAATGTGCCATGAGTGACCAAATGAGAGAGAGTTGACTCTACACCGTTGTTTTTTTTTAAATTTAAGGGCCAAGTCATTTATTGCTAGCTGGGAGAGGGGGGGGGGTGGTGAATTTTCCCAAAACGGCAATTTTGTTCCCGACCCCTCCCCACTCACATTAGCCAAAAGTAATCTCGACCCCCTCCCCCCATCACATTCGGATTTTGAGAAATGCCCCCTCCCCCCCCCCCCAAAAAAAAAGAATTGCATGTGCCTGCGGAATTAATCTTGGTTGTGAGTATTTAAATGGACCTTATTTACTTTTGACCCCCTCCCCTCCCCCACATGGAGGCTTTTCCACCTTTGGCCCACAACCGAGGGCCCATATTTCATTATGACCCCCCCCCCCCCCCTATATCTACCAAGCCCCCATCCCACAGCTGGCAATAAGGCCAAAAAAAGAGGTTTGTTTCAGGTAACATTGGGAAAAAAGTAGGGTCGGTAGGTCGGATTCTTTTTTTTTTTTAATTTTTAAAAAAAATGAATGTACTAGTATTTTTTTCTGAATACCCTAAAATCGATCAAAAAAGGGTAAAAATGCAAAAAAAAATCGTAAAAAATCGTAAAAAAAACCCGTAGGGTCGGCCCTGTTTTAATCGGGTCGGTCGGGTGACCTGAAACAAACCTTCTTTTTTTTTGGCCTAAATGACCAAAGACCCCACATTACCTGAGTTTGGCGCTGAGTAGCAGTGTGCACTGAGGCATGACCAGGCTGTCTGGGGACGCCAGGTAACTGTCAAACTTGTTCTGGAAGAGGGAAGAGTGAACCAAATTAAACATGTGTTCTGACCAAGGCATGCACATGCCTTTCATAACTGATAAGGGAGTGTTCATTCATTATTTACAGGGGGGGCTGGTGAGATTTCGCGCAGAGGGGCGACATTTTTTACGCCCCCCCCCCCCCCCCCCGCCTCAAGAGTGCGTGGAATGTTTCGCGCCCCCCTCGCCAAAGGCGGGGAAAAAATTTTGCCCCTCCCTTGAACTATAGTAATGCGCGGGCTTTTTCGCTAAAAAGGGGCTTAAATTTTGCGCCCCCCCCCTCAAGAAGGGTCAGAATTTTTTACACCCCCCCCCCTCAAGAGAGGTCGGAAATTTTTACGCCCCCCCCCAACCCACCACCCCCACCCCCTGTAACTAATAAATGAACACGTGTACAACCGTGATGTGTATCAAGTAACCTGATGTGTAGTACTACACATCACGGCTGATCATGTAAACGTGATGTGTATCAAAAGAACGTGATGTGTAGTAATAATCCTACCGTGATGTGTAGTAACTAACGTCACTTGAATTTAGGCACATCCAACCGTTATGTGTATCAATAAACGTGATGTGTATCAACTCCCTCTTGTAACTGGTGGGGATTGGCAGCCAAGGGGGCACAAAGTGCAGTTTAACATTGAATTAATGTTGAAACAACATTGAATCAACAATGACAACTAGTCGTCAATTTTGATTAAATGATCTGTGTCCTTTGGGCAGGGGAGGATAGGGAGGGGAGGGCCAGGGGAGGAACCGGGGGGTGGGGGTAGCACTTTTCTGTACTTTAATGTTTGATGGACCCACCCCCCGTTTTTGGGCAAAATTTGTCCCTTCTAAAATTTGACTCAAAAGTTGGGAAGGCTCATTTTTCCGATAGCAGCCCCTTCAAAATCCTGTATCTGCCACTGCCCCCCCCCCCCCCCACCCTCTTTTTAAATTCTGGAGAGGAGGAAAATGATTAACTGAATGTTAGAACTTGAGGAATATATTTAGATTTCACCTAGATCTGTAAATATGATATTTCCACAGATATTATACCTTTTCTAGGAATATATATTCACAAACTCGATAAAGAGAACACATTTTGATACAGATAAGGTCAGGGGATTAAATAAAATATATATCTTGATACAGATCACGTTGATACAGATCACGTTAATTTGATACAGAGTATATTGTTTTGATACAGATCACGTTATTTTGATACAGATCACGTTTCCATGGTCAGCCGTGATGTGTAGTACTACACATCACGTTACTTGATACACATCACGGTTGTACAACACTCCCTAAAGGATTTTAGAGATGAATACCAAGGTGGACTTTCTTGTCCGCAATGATACAGCCCTGGCGAGTTACTCACCAGGAATGCATTCATGCATCATGACGACAAAGGGCATGATACATTAAGGCATAATGACGTCCTTAAAGGGATATGAAGGGGGCTCGACGCCTAAAGGAAAAATTTGATGTCATGTCTACTAGAGGGTAGTACGAGCTATATACTGTATTCAACCTAATATTAAATAAGCGCACATCCCCTTTTTTGGCCTGATTTTAGACTAAAATATGTCAAGTCTTGAGCCCAAATTAACTCTCAACTGGTGGAAACGTGGGGGAAATGAGTAGGGGTATGTGCATAATAGAATAAAGTGCTTCTACATGGGTAAAAATTGGCAGGTGACACGGCGACACGGCCCTTTTAGGCCCTTTTATAAATCGACAGACACAGAAAATTAGGGCTAAAAATCGACCTACAGAGATTTTTCTATGAATTCTTATAAATGTAAAAATCGGCCCTTTTGCTAAAAATCGACACGGCAACACGGTCAAAACTATAGGGACCCATGTAGAGGCACAATAAAATTTTGCTTTTTCCCCCTTTTTTCTTTTAGCTTAAAATGATTTTTTAAGCGCACTATGCACTTATTATGTCGAATACGGTAATGGCATAAAGGGGTCTTACCTCATGGTAACGTTTGATGTCATGTTTACTAGAGAGTCTGAGTGGTACAAATGATATACTGTATTCAACCTTATAAGTGCACACCCCCTAAATTAATTATGTCAAGTCTTGAGCCCATATTTACTCAGTGGCATAGATGTTTACAGTATAGTATAATGTATATATCTATGCTACTGAAAACGTAGGGGAAAATGAGTGGGGTGTGTGCATAATAGAATTAGATTTTGCTTTATTTTCACTTAAAATATTTTTTTAGCGGAGAGTGTATAATACGGTACCGATACACTGAACGTGGACCTACCATGGCTGACTTGACGCTGATCCCGTTCATACCGGGTAGTGACGACAGTGGCCCCTGAAGAAGAAACAACAACTAAGATTAAAACACAGGTCATAACAATACTAGAGTACTTCTAGTCGATTCCTAAATTGCAGGAGCTCTACTGGTTGCTGCAGCTGATGACAGCTATCCCGATGGATACCATTTACACCCTAAAATAAATGGAAATAATTGCTTCATTTGTTTAAATGTATCTCACTAGCCTAGAGAACTAGCATCGTGTGCATAGATATGCATAAGGTTGGACATCCTAAGGGAGTGGTCATTTTTTAACAACACAGTGGTTTTGCTGTTGTAAGGGGGGGGGGGGGGGAATTAAAATAATTTGGATCCCATTTGAGGGGGACCCATAGTAACAGTAGAGGTGCCTGGGAGGCTATATATAGTAACAGTAGAGGTGCCTGGGAGGCTATATACAGTAACAGTAGAGGTGCCTGGGAGGCTATATACAGTAACAGTAGAGGTGCCTGGGAGGCTATATATAGTAACAGGGTACCTGGGAGGACTGGTGCTGCTGCAGCATACCGTACATCTGGGCTATATATATATACCGTAAAACCCCGCCTTTAAGACGGCCTGAATTTGGGATTTATTTTTACCAACAAGGGGGTCGTCTTAAAGGCGGGGTTTTCTTATGTAGGATTAAAGAGGAAACCATTGTAAAGTTTTTTCACATACAGGGGGGTCGTCTTAAGGTGGGTCGCTACCCTTTGATCAAAGTTAACAGAATGTTTCTATTTTTTTTCTACAGACAGGCTGAATCATATAGAATCGAGAAATGAAAAGAAAAATAGGGGGTCCCGACCTACTTTTTTAGATACAGAATTTTGAAAAATTTAAGAATTTTAATTTTTCTCTAAAAATGAGAAAAAAGTGTGCAAACTTCAATAATTTTTTTAAATATCAACCATTATGCACAGAAATGTAAAACTTCACATGTGAAACACCTATATGTTCCACTTTGCTGCAAAATTAATTTTACAGTTGTATGCCATGGCATTCTGGGTAAAAATATGATGTTTTGGGAAGGAATAGGAATAAATTGCTATTATTTTATAGCCTTATTGGCTAAAAATAGTATTCAAAATTAACAGAATTTTTTTTAACTCTCTCAGAAGTTAGTTCAAATCATTTGTTAAAATATGAAAGTGATTTTGATAGGGGGTCCCGGGCATATTTTTAGGTTTTTTGGCCTTTGAAGTTAAAAAATATAGCAAAATCGGTCTAAATCTTACATTTAAAGGTAAAATCAAAGTGTAAAATGGCTAGAATCAGAGTAGAAAATGACTACAATTTATACCCTTGGTTATTCTATGTGACTAAAATGAGATCTACATCATTCTAGATAATGATTTATTGGTAAATAGTTTCAATATTCTAACTTTTGATAAAAATAGCAAATATCACTGGCTACAAATATATAAAATATTCAAAGTCCAAAAAAACGCTCAATTTTGCTTGAAATCTCACAATTTTTTAACATGGCTTAGTCAGCATATATATGTATCAGATTATATAATATTAGCTAATTCTGATACATATAAGCTATATGCGCAGATACCTGCGCAGTGTGTCCATATTCAAGAGGTAGCGATCCACCTTAAAGGCGGGGTCGTCTTAAAGGAGGGGTTTTACGGTAGTAACAGTGGAGGTGCCTGGGAGGCTTTATATAGTAACAGTAGAGGTGCCTGGGAGGCTATTTATAGTAACAGTAGAGGTGCCTGGGAGGCTATATATAGTAACAGTAGAGGTGCCTGGGAGGCTATATATAGTAACAGTAGAGGTGCCTAGGAGGCTATATATAGTAACAGTAGAGGTGCCTGGGAGGCTATATATAGTAACAGTAGAGGTGCCTGGGAGGCTATATAAAGTAACAGTAGAGGTGCCTGGGAGGCTATATATAGTAACAGTAGAGGTGCCTGGGAGGCTATATATAGTAACAGGGTACCTGGGAGGGCTGGTGCTGCTGCACCATACCGTACATCTGGGCGAGGCCGGTTTGGTTCAGGATAAAGGAGGCTTGCTCACTCACTAACGTGTCCACGTGCGCATCGATCTGTCAAAATACAAAGGGTACATCATCAATCTGTCAACCGACTTTAGGCCACACCGAAAAAAAAAAGTTGGTCAATGGATTTTCCTTTTCACAAAATGGTGCGAGTGAGCGAAATCTTTTTTTTTTTTTAATAGAATATTTTTTTGGGCAGTGGATTTTGTAGCTGGAAAAGTGGAGGGAGCGACAATTTCTTTATTTTTGTACCTAGTCTCTAAGAAGGTTCTAAGAAAACCCATAAAAAAAAGATCTGTTGATCTGGGAGTACATGTATCAAAAGAAGAAAGAAGTAAAGAAAAATTATAATCTCACTTTTCCAAAAAATGGTATGGACTAACTGGCTAGTACCGGTATTGATCGTCAGGGGCAGTCGTAACCTTTCAACCATGAAAATTTTCTCAAGTACAGAGGACGAAATAAATAAAAATAAAAATAAAATAACATTTTGTCTTTCACATTTTACTACCTAAAATCTTTGATAATAGTCTGATTTATAAGCTGTAAAAACTGACATATAGCAATTTAATTGGAGATTCACTTTTTTTTATTTCGTGCGGCAGTTTTCATGGTAGTGTAGCGATCCCATAAACCAAAGAAAAAGAAAAGTGTGGCTTCAGGCTCTACCTGTGCTTGCAGCATCTCGAGTCGTTGGTCCATGAACTCAAACAGCGCGAGCGTCGTCTGTATCAGGTAGATGCAGTTAATCATGTAAGTGGCCATGTCCACCGTGTTCAGTCTGAAACACAAACATCCACTTTAGGAACCGCTCATCTGTTAACAGGGGGGCAATTTTTATGAAAACAAAGTAAGAAATTTTATTATGAGCCAAATTTTTCCTCTAAAGCTCACATTCAACTTATAAACAATTACCAAAAGAACTCTTGAATAAGCCTAACTCGCGTATTAATCGTACCCCTAAATTTGGAGAATCCTATAAGCTCACAGGGCATTTGATTATGGTCAGTTTAGTACTGTAGTATACATCTTAGATGATCTAGAAACTCCCGTATAAGCTGCTCCCTGACTCTGGGATGATTCTATAAGCTGCACTGGTGATATGATTTGCGTGCTATACGCAGCTTCTGTGAGGTTTTACGGTAAGGCTACGTAAAAAAGATTATCAGCTTTGCGGACACCGCCCGCATCAGTTAAAAAGGGCCACATAGGTGCTTTTTATTTCATTTTTCAAAAATATATGGCCAAAATACTGCATGCATGACGAGGGTAACATATAAAATACAGAACTAACCATATCTCAACCAATAATTGGTGTAGAAACTAGATTTAAAAACCATTTTACTCCCTGTGCTATTCTCAATGTAGTTAGATTATTGTCCCCATCATCTAGATGCTGGTTGTATTGAGGATTATATATCAATTAATGTATCCAAATTCTATCAAACCTAAATAAAAATAAAAATTGGCCGCTCTCATAGCATAAAATAGGAATATCAAATAAAATAAAAAGCCTCCCTCCCGCACCTGTTTTTTCCCAAAAGTATCCGCAAAGCTGATAATTATTTTTATGCGGCCCAGGGCAGCTTTATAACCGCGGTGTTTACAGTACCTGCTGGCAGAGACGGAGCACATCTGGATGAGGGGGTCGACGACACACGTCAGGATCTGGGCAAAGTCGCTCTTCTTCATGTCCATGGGCACGACGGACGAGTCGTGGGACGACAGAATCTCCTGCAGCAGCTGCAGGCTCTGGGTCAAGGACGAGGTCGGGCCAAGGTCACCCGGCGGTAACTCCACCTGGTGGAGGGACGGGGAATTACACATTTGATAACTCACAGTATGACAGTTAGTAACTGTATGACAGTTACTGACAGTATGACAGTTACTGACAGTATGACAGTTACTGACAGTATGACAGTTACTGACAGTATGACAGTGTGACAGTTGACAGTTACCTTTTTTAGAAGTTTGTTGGCCTGACAATTGACAGTTGCTGACAGTGTGACAGTTGCTGACAGTGTGACAGTTAGTCTGTTGGCCTGACAGTTGACAAGGTGACAGTGACTGACATTTGACAATTACTGACAGTTTACAGTGACTTTTTCTAGCAGTTTGTTGGCCTGACAGTTGACAGTGTGACAGTGACAGTTGACAGTGACAGTTGATAGTGTGATAGCGACAGTTGACAGTGACAGTTAATAGTGTGACAGTGACAGTTGACAGTGACAGTTGACAGTTGACAGTGACAGTTGACAGTGTGACAGTGACAGTTGACAGTGACAGTTGATAGTGTGATAGTGACAGTTGACAGTGACAGTTGACAGTTTGACAGTTACCTTTTCTAGCAGTTTGTTGGCCTGACAGTTGAGGCTGTTGAAGAACATCTTGAGGCTGAGTAGGTACATGTCGTCTAGCGTGTCGAGCAGCGACGAGCCCTCCTTCAGCAGCTGCCTGCAACACACACAAAACAGTTATGATAAAACCTTGCTTTTATTTGGAATTTATTTTTGCTATAAGTTGATTTTCCTTCCCAAAAGTCCAATTCGACTTATAATTAGGGTTTTACTAAAATTTAAAAAAAGACTATTTAGCAACCCTGGAATTATATACCATGTAAACGCTATTTCTTTCCCTAGATGTTGGGGATCGTATAAAGGGCCCAGAAATAAGCTGCTTTAGGGGGGTGTAGGGTGGGGTCTGGCTTATAACCGAGGTTTTGTGGTAGGGAGCGCTCATTTTGAACAAAAGGTGGGTTGGTGGATTTGGGGGCGGGGAAACAAAAAAATTATCTGGACCCCCTGAAGTGGGGGGGGGGGGGGGGGAAACCAAAAAAATTGGACCTCTTGAGGGGAAGACCCGTGCGGGAACCAAGAAAATTTTGACTTGTTAATACGGAAATCCAAAGCCCCCCCCCATATTGTCATAAAAATGACCACTTAGGGAGAGCAAAATAACTTGAGTGATTCTGCTACCCCGACCCCATCTAGCAAATTTGGGCTGGGGGTCATTCTTTGATGACAATATTCTGAAAATGTAAGGTTATTAATGTAAATTTGTGAAAACAACATTGAAATTTTCGTATGCAATATTATCTTTGATATTCAACTACTATAAATTCACTTGTGTAACTGTGTATTACCCACGGGTTAAATGAAAAACAATTATCTATAGGTTATACAGTATTGTCAAGGTGGGGGATGCGGTTTATGCACGAGATGCGGGTTACACGTGAGAATTTACGGTATACGGGAACAGCACATCCTGCTACTTCAGGTAGTCGGGGGCTAAACTGTTTATAATATATAGGCCAATTAATTAAAAACCAGGTTCCTTTATTTTAGAGTCTTTATTGGTTGATGCTGTAGGTAGCCTCCCCCTGCTACCGTGCCTCCTCCAGTGCAGCTCATCTCACCCCTGGTCTGCTCCAGTCTGCTCACCCTCCTCCAGGGTGCCGCATATAATACCACTCCACAGCACCCTGTGGAGGTACCCTACTTCCGGGGGGGGGGGGCACTCACATCTACTATACTACCAAACTCCCATCTCCTTATCAGGCTTATCCCCTCACCTCACACCTGAAACAAAAGGTGCTGATAAGAAATTCACCCATGATGCACTGCTCTGGAGTTGGGGGCCTAACCACAATGCATTGCTCTGAGCCAAGATGGCGGTCCCCATAGCCTGATGCGCTAGTCCCGTATATGACAAATGTCGTTACCCACATCGTCTATTTATGACTAAGCCCAAGGGTTTCTTTCATTTCAAAACGAAAAATGGCAAAAAACAAATCCGTTGAACAGAAAGCCTCGAGTGGGATGCCCCGAAACTCAAGGATATTAAAGATTCAGAAAGGAAACTCTGAGGATCAGGTGACTGGGGAGAAGAACGTGAAATGAATCCTAGAAACCAATATATAAATTCAAATGAAACCCACAACACAGTAAATAAAATTGATCAGATGTTGCGACAAACCCGATGGTGGCGTTGTAGCACTTGGTCAGCCTGTACAAACACAGCGTAAACATGACACACATCGCCTTCCCCAGGAAAAAAGATTGTGTGTTACTCTTTTTTATTTAGGATGACATGGTCTTTTTAAATAAATAAATAAATAAATAGATAGATAAAGTAACCTACCCTATGGTGGTGTGGTAAAACTCGGTGAGGTTTCTTTTTTTCTTTTTTTAATTGCCTTTTTTTGGTATTTAAAAAATATTCATAAAAAAAAGAAGAAAAGTAGCGTACTATAGTGGTGTGGTAGAACTTGGTGTGGTTGGCGAGCTTGTAGATACTCGTGTTGTGTTTTTTGTTGTTGTTTTTGTTGCTTTTTAAAAAATTGCTTTCTTTTTGGTATTTAAAAAATATTCATAAAAAAAAGAAGAAAGGTAACATACCCGATGGTGGTGTGGTAGAACTTGGTGTGGTTGGTGAGCTTGAAGATACTCGTGTTGTTTTTTGTTGTTGTTTTTGTTGCTTTTTTAAAAATTGCTTTTTTTTGTGTTTAAAAAATAGTCATAAAAAAAGAGAAGAAAAGTAGCGTACCCGATGGTGGTGTGGTAGAACTTGGTGTGGTTGGCGAGCTTGTAGATACTCGTGTTGTTGTTTTTTTTTGCTTTTTTTAAATATTGCTTTCTTTTTGGTATTTGAAAAATATTCATTAAAAAAAAGAAAAGTGACGTACCCGATGGTGGTGTGGTAGAACTTGGTGAGGTTGGCGAGTTTGTAGAGGAGGACCGAGCCGGGTTCTGACACCAGCACCTGTTCTACCCGCACCTTGAGTGGCCGACACAACCCCTCCGTCAGGTGTCCCAGCACGTCCGCCATCTTCTCATCCACCGCTACAACATTAAAAAGTTATACAAAACATTTACCGTAAAACCTCGCGTATAAGCCGCAGCTAGTACGCGAAACAGACTCAGCTTTCTTTTGATACCAAACATGCCTATATAGGGTGCGGCTTATACGAGAGTTTTTATAAGTATACTACAGTTCCAAATTAACAATTTTCAGACCCCCTCTGCGGCTTATATAATCTGTCAAAGTTAGGGGTGCGGCTTATACGCGAGTTAGGCTTATACGCAAGGTTTTACGGTACTATAAACATGCTTTATTTTGCGCTGTAAATATTTTCGCAGATTTTAAAATCCGCGAAAATATTTATCTAAGGGAGTGTTCCAACCGTGATCTGCATCAAATCAACGTGATCTGCATCAATTTATGTGTTGCAAAGGGTTGTAAGCTGCATCAATAGAATTTCTACTTTGCATTACTCAGATGGACACATGCAGCATCTAGTAAGTAACTGGGGTGTATTTCATAGTACCCAGCTCTTTTATTGGGCAATGGTGGTTTACTATGGGGACTATTCCCATTCCATGTCATGATAATTCCCCAATAATAATGGATATATACTGATTAGATAGAGATGCCTTGGAATATATGAGACTTAGAACCTATTGGTATTTTGGATAGGGTATTGCCCATCCATAATATTCACATAGCCAATGGTTGCAAGATGAATGCAGATCACGTTGATTTGATGCAGATCACGGTTGGATGGTCTGACGTGATCTGCACTACTGCCGATCACGTCAGGTACTGCAGATCACGGTTGTACAGCAGGTGGTGAGATTTCGCGCCCACCCCCCCCTCCCCCCTCAAGAGGGGTCAGAATTTTTTACGCCCCCCCCTCACCTCCTAAGGAGGGGTCGGAAATTTTTACCCCCCCTCCCCAAACCCGACCACCCCCCCCCCCCCCCCCTGTTTTTTACCCCTCCCAGCATGGAGGCTTTTCCAGTTTAGCCCGCCCCCACCCCCCACTGAGGGCTCGGCCCCTAGGGAGTGTTCATTTATTAGTTACCGGGGGGGGGGGTGCGTAAAAATTTCCGACCCCTCCTTCGGCGAGGGGGGGGCACAAAACCTTCCACACGCTCTCGAGGGGGGGGGGGGGGCGTAAAAAATTTCGCCCCTCCGCGCAAAATCTAACCACCCCCCCCCCCTGTAATTAATAAATGAACACTCCCTTAGGCAATGTAATCTCTTTGATAAAGCAGACTTCCACTCACAGACGGCGGTGCAGCGTTTGAGCAGACTCTGTAGATGCTCCTTCTCTGAGGCGGTCGCCTGGTGCAGCCACGCCAACATGTCCCCCACGTAGCGCAGCGGGTCATGGGAGTGCAGCTCTATGGGACGCGGCGTCCCCCCCGGCCCTCCCCGCGTCAACGCGTCGATGAACCCCCGCACAATGGCCGTCCTCCGGGCTGTACCAAACTCATCCAGCGAGTAATTGAAGAGGACCGGGCGGTCCTGGAGGGCCTCCAGGGCCTGACACAGCTGGGAGCTCAGGTCCAGCGAGTCGCCACTCAGCGCGCGGCACTCATTCTGAGTCCATCTGGAACAGGGTAAGAGTCAGTGTAAACTAGCGAGTCCCTCAGTGAATAGGGTATTAGTCATTATGAAACCAGCGAGTCGCCACTCAGCGCGCGGCACTCGTTCTGAGTCCACTTGGAACAGGGTAAGGGTCAGTATGAAACCAGCGAGTCTCCAGTCTGGACTCGTCCTGCCGAGAGCAGGGGCTTCCCTGAATAAATGAATGGTATAGGAGATTGACATCACGTGTGACCCAGGGGAGAGGGCGATGGGAGAGGGGGGACAGAGGGAGGAGGGACAGGGGAGGGGATGGAGGGAGGAGGGACGGGGGAGTGGGAGCAGAGGGAGGGGGGAAAAAAGATTTGTCTCAAAAAAGCGTTCCCTTGCTGCTCAACATAGAAACCAATGTGCCTGACACTCTGGGGGAGGCCATTTGGTGGAGGTTTGTCCTATACCTGCAGTGCTGAAGAAAAATGGTCAAAAAAACCCAAAAGTGACACTTTTTCATATGCATTTTCAGGCATTTGAAGAAGGCTTTGATCAACACTGGAGCATCTATCAATAGGCATTTGTCACAGCTTCATGTGAAGGCAACAATTGTAATCCTGCAATTTTTATTGACAG
The DNA here is from genome assembly GCA_947462335.1 of Harmothoe impar. NCBI lineage: Eukaryota > Metazoa > Annelida > Polychaeta > Phyllodocida > Polynoidae > Harmothoe > Harmothoe impar. The sequence goes on from OX381714.1 coordinate 60,865,356, forward strand.
AATTATTGATGGTTAAAGTGATGTGAAAAATGTCTTCATTTTTCTGCAGAACCGTTGTATAAGACCCTGAGGCACAGCAGTGCCCCTGGGTCAATTATATTCCATTGTAGGAAGATTCAACAAGTACTGAATGTCCCTCAGTTAAATAGGTATAGGACACCCTGAGTTTATAGTGAGCCCTTTAAAGCCAAAACACTTGCTGCCCTCCAGTAACAGTTGGAGCTGAGCGAGAACAGGCACTCTGTGCCCTTTATAGAGGAGGTGGGGGTTTAAAGATGGTGTGTCAGCTAAATGTTTAGAGAATTTTTAGTTTTATCATATTACTATTGTATATCCTATCCCTAAATTTTACAATTATTGGCAGTGTCATAGTCTATAAGATCGGCACATGCAGTTTCATATTTTTTACTGTAGGTCGACATTAAAACTGCCCTACTGCATGGCTCAGCGCATTCTCTATCAGATTAGTTCCCCCAATACTCTCCTGGGGGAGTGCCTGAGTCAGTGAGGTAAATCAGGTACATTGTTATCAATCTCAAATTATGTATTAATAGACAAATATGTTGCACTGTTTATCAGCTAAAATGATAATGGAACCCATGGCATTGAAGTGATATTCATTTTTAAGAAAAGGTTTGGGAAGTCTATTAGCTGATATAAGGGCAGCATAGTGCTTCAATGCAATATGAACCGGCGAGTTATTCGCTGGCAGCATGACAAGAAATGAATCTTGAGACAATACGCTGGATTAACCCTTTAAGGACGGCATGTCACTAAAAGATGACATTTGTCGTCATGATGCACCAATGGTGAGTAACTCACCGGTGCTGCATTGGTGCATCATGCTGACCCTTCGGAATGTCTCAACTCCATAGGGTTAGCATGATGCTTGAATGCAGCACTGGCGAGTTGCTCGCCAGTGCATCATGCATCATACCGACCAAGAGCATGATGCATTAAAGTGGCATACTCACCGAGCGTATCTCACTCACAATTCTATTACTGTTCTAGTCTGCTATGTGGTAAGTGCGAGTGGTGAGAATGCCCCTTTAAGGCATGATGCCGCCCTTACAGTGTTAAACATGTTCTAGATGTTGGATGTACCTGTAGAGGCGTTCGTAGGCCGACTCCTGGTGCAGCGCCATAGACTCCATGATCTCCAGGCCGGCCGTCTGCTGGTTGGTCCTCAGCAACACCTTACAGTCCGAGTGGATCTGTCGCACACGCGCCAACGCACGGAAGAACTCCTGCACCGGGGGAAAAGGTGATATAGGGTTATCTGTTATAATGTTTCATAAGCATGTATCACACCTATCGTAAAACCTTGGCTATAAGCCGACCTTGGCTATAAGCGGAATGTAAATTCGGGAGTAAAATTTCGGCTTATAACAGAAGTGCCTCGAATTTGTTTTCACTATGTTTCTACATTACTAAAACCTCGCCTATAAGCTGAATGGGAGTTTGGGGCTTAAAATTCGGCTTATAGCAAATAAAAACGACAAATAAAATTCAGCTTATAGCCGAGGTTTTACGGTATTTAATTTGGTCCTATATAATGCTAAATACATGTGGTTGATACCAAATTTCCAAGGCGCTTGACTTGACTAAATGAACATAGATATATGCATATCAAACACCTAAGTGATGAACACAATCTACAGACTTTTTACAAAATAATAAAGGTATATTATATGGGAACTTCAATAACCTTCTTTATTGAGAATGTTCACTTCATTTTTTAAACTACCGTTAAACCCCACATTTAAGACGACCCCGCCTTTAAGACAACCCCCTAATTTGAGAAAATAATTCGCCATGTAGGAATAAGCATTTAAAATCGATTTCTCTTTAATCGAATATATTAAAACCCCACCTTTTATAGGGAGTGATCATTTTTAAAAAACAGGGGGGGTGGTTTTCCGCACGGAGCGCACATTTTATTACAACCCCCCCGGTCAAGGGGTCCAAATTTTTTTGCCCCCCCCCCCAAAAATGATCACTCCTTTAAGACGGCCCCCTACTTCTGAGAAAAAATCTGTCTTGTAGGAAAATTAATCCCAAATAAAATCCGTTTTAAAGGCGGGGTTTTAAAGGTAAATATGAGAATCGAGCATAATTAAGAATCAGAGATTTCAACCTTAGTGGTTGGAGGTCCCCCCCACCGGGTGCCCCTAGGGTACGAGGTAACTTACCGGGTGGAGGTCCCCCTCCCGAGTGCCCCTGGGGTACGAGGTAACTTACCGAGTGGAGGTCCCCCTCCCGGGTGCCCCTAGGGTACGAGGTAACTTACCGAGTGGAGGTCCCCCTCCCGGGTGCCCCTAGGGTACAAGGTAACTTACCGGGTGGAGGTCCCCCCTCCCGGGTGCCCCTAGGGTACGAGGTAACTTACCGAGTGCAGGTCCCCCTCCCGGGTGCCCCTAGGGTACGAGGTAACTTACCGAGTGGAGGTCCCCCCTCCCGGGTGTCCCTAGGGTACGAGGTAACTTACCGGGTGGAGGTCCCCCTCCCGGGTGCCCCTAGGGTACGAGGTAACTTACCGGGTGCAGGTCTCCCTCCTGGGTGCCCCTAGGGTACGAGGTAACTTACCGGGTGGAGGTCCCTCCTGGGTGCCCCTAGGGTATGAGGTAACTGTCCCCCTTCCGGGTGCCCCTAGGGTATGAGGTAACTGTCCCCCTCCCGGGTGCCCCTAGGGTACGAGGTAACTTACCGAGTGCAGGTCCCCCTCCCGGGTGCCCCTAGGGTACGAGGTAACTTACCGAGTGGAGATCCCCCTCCCGGGTGTCCCTAGGGTACGAGGTAACTTACCGGGTGCAGGTCTCCCTCCTGGGTGCCCCTAGGGTACGAGGTAACTTACCGGGTGGAGGTCCCTCCCGGGTGCCCCTAGGGTATGAGGTAACTGTCCCCCTTCCGGGTGCCCCTAGGGTATGAGGTAACTGTCCCCCTCCCGGGTGCCCCTAGGGTACGAGGTAACTTACCGAGTGCAGGTCCCCCTCCCGGGTGTCCCTAGGGTACGAGGTAACTTACCGAGTGGAGATCCCCCTCCCGGGTGTCCCTAGGGTACGAGGTAACTTACCGGGTGGAGGTCCCTCCCGGGTGCCCCTAGGGTATGAGGTAACTGTCCCCCTTCCGGGTGCCCCTAGGGTATGAGGTAACTGTCCCCCTCCCGGGTGCCCCTAGGGTACGAGGTAACTTACCGAGTGCAGGTCCCCCTCCCGGGTGTCCCTAGGGTACGAGGTAACTTACCGGGTGGAGGTCTCCCTCCTGGGTGTCCCTAGGGTACGAGGTAACTTACCGGGTGGAGGTCTCCCTCCCGGGTGCCCCGTAGGATGCGGGCCTCCTCGGGTTTCAGCTGGAACTTGGAGAGGAACACGTCGGCCACCTGCGCCCTCATGGCCAGCCGCTGACTGTGGGAGTACAACGGTTTCAGATTATCAACACTTTAGGGCCACTTAAAGTCAATTAGCAGCTTTGCAGACACTTTTTAAGAAAAACGGAGGCGGGAGGGTGCTTTTTATTTTATTTTGATTCACTTTTTTTCTGGAGGTGGAGGAGGGCCTTTTTATGTAGAAAATTGATGATCTGCAATTGGAGATAAGGCCACACCAAAAAGAAAGTTGGTCTACGGATTTTGTTTTCCAAAAATAGGTGCGGTAGGGCGAATTTTCTTTTTTTTTTACAAAATTCCTTTTTGTCTGCGAATTTCAACCTTGAATAATGTGCGGGCGAATTTTTCTTTTTTTTTTAAAGGGAAATCTCTTTTTTGTAGAAGCTCAAATTTCCAAACCAAAAAAAATTAAGAATTTCGCATAAAATGGTGCGGGCGCTTTCCATAGACACTTTTTTTCCAAAAAAAATAAAAATTTGCATTTCCGAAAATATGGTGCGGGAAATCCGTAGACCAACTTTTTTTTTGGTCTGGCCCAAGGTCTAAAATGCCTTTTAAATTACATTTCTACCCATATTAACCAGCTGAGACATTGATCATTTTGTAGTATACTTTTAAAAGCTTGCATATAAGCCGCCCCCTGACTTTGTCCTGATCCCATACTAAAGCTGCACTGGCGATGTGACTCACGTACTAGCCGCGGCCCCTACACACGGTGTTATGGTATATCAAACCGTTGTCATCAGGACTAGCCAGGGCTGCATCCTGATGACCCTACAGGTTTGATACCCTCTCACAGAGCAAGGGCGTGAACCTATATCCCCAAGAACAGTCTTGGTGGTTGTGTGGGTATTATAGATTAAGGGTCCGTCACTAGAAGTCCCCCATCTCCTTTGAGCATCCCATTCTGATGAAAATACATGTATTTAAATGCATTGAAAGGTGACATAATTATCATAAGGCATAATAAAGAATTGTCCAAGTATCCAGAATTTGCAAATAAGTTTTTAACTATTGATATAGCCCCTTTAAGAAAAGTCCCCCCTCTGCCTTGCACCAAACTTGCTGTGGGACTGACCTACATAGCCACATCATTGTGGGCGAGCAAAATATGACAGAGAACCATGCACAGGTCGCCAGTGTAAGGCACATTAGTGACGTACCCTCATCCTACTAATAAGTGGGTCACGGTAAATAGCATCAGTTGCGGCCCATGCACAGAGAGATGCACAGCACTGAGACCAACACGTGTATGGGGATGTGATCACACGTTTTTACATTGTGAATGACATTTACCTTTCCGCTTGAAGTGTCGTCGTTTGGTTGATCAAATCCCGAGTCTGTTCCTTTGCAGCCTGAAATAAAAGAGGACATTTGTTATATACTACTTCTTCATCATGTCCATGATACTACACTTTTCGCACTACTTTCTGAAAAATAGAGGTGCAGTGTTGCCAAAATAAAGCCGGCACGCCGGCTTTTGCCGGCGTAGCATCTTAATGGCCGGCGTAGGGCCTTAGGACGCAGGCCACAATGGCCTGCCATGATCTCAGCTTTCTAATGGTGAAAGAATTTTTCAAATCGGCCAATTAGAAGCGAAGATAGAGCCATATTTGTAGAATTGAAATTTTTTTCAATTTCTTTTAGGTTTTTGCAGTAGTTATAAGTTATAATGAAGTTTATGAAAGTACCTTGAAATATCAAAATTCATATGGCCTGCGTGCGAAGGAAATGGCCTGCGTAAGATGCCAAGACGCAGGCCACCTTGGCCTGCGTTGAGAAAAAGTTTTCGGCAACACTGGAGGTGATATATGGACAGTACTTGACTGAAATATGCCCTTTTGTTTTCATGATGTACATGAATGAGCCCTGAGCGTTACTCACCAGTGCTGCATTCACACATTATGATGGGATTGATACACTCCCAAAGGGTCGCCATGATGCACTGCTCGCATATTACCCGCCAGTGCTGCCTTGGTGTAGGCATGTTTGGTGACAATTGAAAGCTGAGTTTGTCCGCCGGAATTTACGGCAATAGACTGCTTAGATCGTGTTGCTTTGATTCAATAATTTGACAATGATGAATCTATAAATCAAAGTTTTCATGATATGATGGCTTAGTTGACGGTTTAAGGGCAGCATGATGTCTAAAGGCTTATATAGTTTGTCGGCATGATACATGTAATTACGTGGGAATTTCCGTTACCTTGAGGTGCTGCTAGTGTAGGAGTTTTATGCTGTATCAGGCGTTATTAGGCCACTTAAAAAAGATTATCAGCTTTGCAGATACTTTTGAGAAAAAATGGAGTGTGTGAGTGTCCTCACAGATGACTCAGGGTAATCTGTCAATTCTGGCATCAGAAATGAATTCGAATGAGTGATCTAATTTGAGCACAATACATTATTTCTCATTTCTGACGGCAGAATCGTAATCGCCAGAAAAAGCTACCCTAATTTCATATATTGGAAGTCATATATAATCAAATTCCAGGTGGTGGCTGTAGGTGAGCAGGTGGCTGTGGGAAAGCAGGTGGCTGGGGGCGAGCAGGTGGCTGTCGGCGTCAGCGCCCAGCAGCGCGTAACCGCTGTTTTACATCTCGGCCGTAAAGCGAGTCGATCGGAGCATCAGCAGCGACACCATCGCCGTTTCCGTTTCGCTGTGTCGGTCGGCTACAGGGCGGCGTGTGTTACGCGTCCATGCCTTTGCCGTGCATCCCCTGTCTTAACACATAGATATAGAGTGGATGTGACTTGTTGCATAGGTCCTGGCGGTAGAATGTGCCCAGATTTTGCCCGCTTTGGGGGTAGAAAGAGAGAAATACGGGCAAATTCGCTCAAAATGTCATTTCTATCTTGCACCCAAAAACTTAATGCCTTGCAGCCTATGGAGGCCCATGGCGGCGGTAGCTTTGTTTTCATACATTTACATAATAGCGAAAGAGAGAAATAAATTCGTAAAGATCGCAGTTCAATTTAGTCAAGAAAAATTTAGATTTTTAGAAAAATTTTTGCGCTAGATCCTGTCCCCCGACCTTGCCTGTCTCATGTTTTTGTCGACTTTTGTCTATGTCGGACGATAACCAAAATATAAAGATTCTCCTATGTCACAAAATTGTCTTAAAACGCAAAATTAGTAGGTGTATATTACTCAGGGTTAATACCCTGAGTCAATAATAGGTGCGGGAGGGCGGCTTTTTATTTTATTTGATATTCCTAATTTGTACCATGAGGGCGGCCCTTTTTTATTTTTATTTCAGGAATTTGAATAGGCTAATGTATATATAATTCTCAATTTAACTATTATAAGTAATCAAAGATAATAGTTTAAACAAATACGAATTGTATGAAGGATGAAAACGTTTTTTAAATCAAGTTTCTACCTCGATTTATAGTTGAGATATGATTATTTCTATGTGTTAGGGCTTACCATATTCATGCATGCGGGGATTTTGCAATTTATTCTATGAAAATATGAAATAAAAAGCAAGTATGCGGCCCTTTTTAAAGGATGCGGGCGGTGTCTGCAAAGCTGATAATCTTTTTTAAGTGGCCTTTTTATATATTTATATCCAAGCGACCGAGGAATTCGTTCAGGTTCCTCCCGCCTGGTGTTAGTGTGCGCAGTATCCTGGAGGGGGGGACTGTCGTCTCCCGGTTACTGTACACGACACGTTCTGCGGGAACCCCTACCCCGTGATCATGTACATTTCATCCCCAAAAAGGATATATAATGTCCCGTTCCTCGTTCAGTTGTCACTTGTCAGTCAGTGTAGGCCCGACTGACTCTATGCATTACCCCGTTGATATCGTGTACAATACCTCTTGCTGACCGTTCTCACTTCGGGTTGAGACTTAGGCCTATTGTCAATTGTAGGTTATCCTGAATAAAATACACCTTTTGCTTCGCACCTGGAAACTGCCGTTTTCGTCTTCCTTGAGACTATAAAATTATAGAACCACCACACTATCAAACCCCCTATGAGGCTCATACAATCTCCCCAAACTTAGGGTACACCTTAAATAGGCGAGTTAGGCTTATAAATATACAAGAATTTCCGGTACCTTGAGTCGTGATGTCATGTCCTCGCAGCAGTCGTTCATGGCCTTGACGTCCCCGTATACCCCATCCAGCTGCTCCTTTACCTGCTGGAAGCAGTCCACAAACTCCTCGTTAATCGACAAACTCCGGTGCTCGATGTCCCCGCGCAGGTTACGCCGACTACGCAGGTTGTTCTCGTTGAAGAAGGACGAGAGGGATTTAAGCGCCTCCAACACATCCTGCAAGTATCAAAGCCATGGTTATCAATTGTAGATCTAGATACCATGATGCATAATGATATCCAGGAGATCTACCATAATGTCTTGATTGTATCATAGACATGGATACACTATTGATGTCTATGATTGTATCTAGTTTTTCCTAACATGTTCACTCATTCACTGCCGTTAGAAACGTGCCCTTTTCTGGTCAATTAATTTTATGATACATGTATAGTGAAGAAGGTAATTTGGATATCAGTAATATAAATAGTTCAGGATACCAGCGCTTTGAGAGGGATGGGTGCGCGCACGTGCTTGCACACACTTTTTCGACCATAAATATTTGGAATTTCTTTATTTTTTCAACTGTTTTGTATAGCCTGACATTTTCTCTGTAACCCAGCTCAATTCCGATTTTTCAAAGCGCTAAAAATATGTTTGAAAGAAGATTTAAAATGCCCCCCCTAGACTCGGAGCAACTACCGTGGGTGTCCGAGTCAGCGCACCCATTCCCCCACTCTTAAAGCGCTGATATCCTGAACTCTATTACGGAGGCACGGAGAAAATAGAGTTCAGGTCCCCTGAGCTAAGCCTAAGGCCCTCCTGACTGTAGGAGTACAGAAGGACCCCTGGCTGTAGGCCCACGGAACACAGCCTCACAGTCACAGGCCCTCCGGATCTTGGGCCCCCTGCCTTTAGCCCACGCTGACAATAGTTTACAGGCCCCCTGCCTGTAGGCACCAAACTCACGTCCATTTTATACGTCCACAACCACTATCATGACTATCACGTCCAACCCTCGAGCTGTCTCATATGTCCACCACCTTCCCTCACGTCCACCACTGCCTCCTCACGTCCACTACCATCTCCTTCTCACACCCGCTACCTTCTCTGGAGTTGGACGTGAGGGAGGGGGTTGGACGTGAGGGAAGGGTTGGACGTGAGGGAGGGGGTTGGACGTGAGGGAGGGGTTGGACGTGAGGGAGGGGGTTGGGCGTGAGGGAGGGGGTTGGACGTGAGGGAGAGGGTTGGACGTGAGGGAGGGGGTTGGACGTGAGGGAGGGGTTGGACGTGAGGGAGGGGGTTGGACGTGAGGGAGGGGGTTGGACGTGAGGGAGAGGGTTGGACGTGAGGGAGAGGGTTGGACGTGAGGGAGAGGGTTGGACGTGAGGGAGGGGGTTGGACGTGAGGGAGAGGGTTGGACGTGAGGGAGAGGGTTGGACGTGAGGGAGAGGGTTGGACGTGAGGGAGGGGGTTGGACGTGAGGGAGGGGTTGGACGTGAGGGAGAGGGTTGGATGTGAGGGAAGGGGTTGGACGTGAGGGAGGGGGTTGGACGTGAGGGAGGGGGTTGGACGTGAGGGAGGGGTTGGACGTGAGGGAGGGGGTTGGACGTGAGGGAGAGGGTTGGACGTGAGGGAGAGGGTTGGACGTGAGGGAAGGGGTTGGACGTGAGGGAGGGGGTTGGACGTGAGGGAAGGGGTTGGACGTGAGGGAGGGGGCTGGACGTGAGGGAGGGGGTTGGACGTGAGGGAGGGGTTGGACGTGAGGGAGGGGGTTGGACGTGAGGGAGGGGGTTGGACGTGAGGGAGGGGGTTGGACGTGAGGGAGGGGGTTGGACGGGAGGGAGGGGGTTGGACGTGAGGGAGGGGGTTGGACATGAGGGAGGGGTTGGACGTGAGGGAGGGGGTTGGACATGAGGGAGGGGTTGGACGTGAGGGAGGGGTTGGACGTGAGGGAGAGGGTTGGACGTGAGGGAGAGGGTTGGACGTGAGGGAGGGGGTTGGACGTGAGGGAGGGGTTGGACGTGAGGGAGAGGGTTGGATGTGAGGGAAGGGGTTGGACGTGAGGGAGGGGGTCTTTTTTAACAACAGGGGGGGGGGGGGCGGTGAGATTTTGTGCGGAGCGTGCGAAATTTTTTCACCCCCCCCCCCGCTAGAGGGGACGAATTTTTTTACCCCCCCCCCCCCCGGCAGGCCGAAAATCGCGCGCGTTCGCGCCCCCTTTGTAGCATAGCATAGTAACGCGCGGGCTTTTTCCCTCAAAACAGGTTGAATTTTTTCACCCCCCCCCCAAGAAGGGGTCTAAATTTTTTACCCCCCCCCCCCGGTCAAGGGGTCCAAATTTTTTACCCCCCCCCCAAATCCACCACCCCCCCCCCCCCCCCCCCCTGTTGTTAAAAAATGAGCACTCC